>VZSV01000003.1:15360856-15469398 GCA_013398735.1 Nothocercus julius
TTTAAAGCCAAATTCTTAACTTATTGACAACTTATTGAGACTTACACAGACTGGGGTAGGAAAACACAATCCCTCCAAGCAGTTCAAAGTTTTGAAGGAGGGAGATGGCGGCACCCAGTGCACCCATGAGCTTTCCCATAAGGCACCTTTTTTCATTGACTCCACCATGGTAGCAAGAGCTAGAAATACAGTTTCTAGTAGCCAAAACAAGACTTTGTGCTATCGTCCCTCACCTTGGCCATAACGGGGAGGCTGCTCCTGCTAGTTCAGGCGATGAAGCCTTCGCGCAAACACCAAATACTGTCACGGCAACACAAAAGTTGAGAGGGAAATAAATCTCTGTCCTGGCTGATTGAATCATGTGCGGGTGAGAGACATCTAATGATACAGAGGGCTCCCTATCAGCCCTCTGCACTGCATATTGCATGCAGCGCCTAATAAAATATGAAACATTTAATTACAATGAGTGATTGCTCTCATTTCTTCCGGACCCCTAGAGCTGTGGTAATTTGATGAGAGAAGATTTGAAAAATGATTCATGTGAACAGAAATGTGTTGATGAAGCACACTGGAAAAAATAAGCCCCTGCTCCCTAAACAAGGACTCGGCAGTGCTTTTAAGAGACACCTGTAAATTATGATCCAAAATAAAGGCATCCTCCTTAGAAATAATGAGAAGTTTCCAGATGACAATCTAACAAAAAACACTGGAAAAAAATCTCTGATTATTATTATAGGCTTCCCAATTAAGTTATTATTTTACAGAAATAAAATGGAGTGAGCAATAAAATCCATTGGGATGTTATCTCTGTGATCAGTCAGAATTCTTATTCCCTGGAAAGGCTCCTCCAAGGCAGCCCCATTTTCCCTGAGGTGTCTGCGCTGGGCAGAAGCGCCGCGCCAGGCCGGCTGCCTGGCCCGTGCGCTCGGTGCCGCTCCCTCCGCCCGCCAGCCGATGGCTGCGCTTAGCTCGTGATGACACCTCGGGCCCAACACGGTGCCATCGCACGGTAGAAAGAAACAGAAGCTGGAAAAAACCTATGGGCAGGAGAGCCCTTGGTGGGATGGACTGGGGGTGCTCAGACTTGCCATGAGGAGGAGCAGGGGGAAGAGGGCCAGGGTGGAAAAGCCTGAGCCAGGCAGTCAGCGCAGGGCTCTAAGATGCATTTCCACGGCTGTCAGATGGGAAAAACACAGGAGGTCACCTCTGTAGAGCCCCCACACGGACGTGGCAGCTCTGAGGAGCCAGTCCTGAGGGGAAGGCCCTGACAGCGGCCCTGCTGGTGCCACTTCCACCTCTCTCCTTCCACGAGTTTTGCTTTTTGGTCTCGCTCTGGTCCGGAATCCCACCAGGCACCGCCAGCAGCTGCGCACCGGCACAGCCTGCGTTTTAACAAGCGGCCACTTGACGCGAACACATTGATCTGCAGCTGGACACACAACGGTGCGGCAGCACACCAGCCCAAGTTGTTACGATCGCTTTTAAATGCCAATTTGCTTATTTAGACGGCAGAGGCGGGGGGGGGGAGCTGGGCACCCACTTGAAGCAGCCACTTTCATAAATGAGCTTGGTGATGAATCGGCTTTGCAAGGAATGATGCAGCTGCGGTGGCATCTGCCCAAATGTCCCTGCTGACCACAAGCCATCTGCAAGGAAATGTAGCGCCTTTCCCAGGGGCCCTCATGCCCATACCAAGACACCCACCTTTTAGCTGCAGGGTCTCTGACCACAGCGCAGAATCTGCCCAGCGGCCCTTCTTGCTCCCTGTGTCTCAATCCAGGCCTGGCTCCTGGGGCTCTCACCTGTATCTCCACAAAGCCCGGGACAAAGGAGAAAGAAAGGGACACAAATAGACCTTGCAGAGACTGGGTAAAGATTCTGTTGTACTTGCTTTCAGAATGAAGCAAGATAGATCAGAGATGTCATTGGAAAAACAACACGCTCTTGAAGTGCGAAACCCTCAGCCCAGCTACCTTCCACACAGAGACCCCTGAGAGTCCACCAGACTCCGGCTTTTCCGGCCTTGAGTGACGTCTATACCAATCTGTCAAACGCTCACCAGCTCCACGCCTTCCTCTGTCCATAGTTTCAGAATGCAGAATGAGCATGAGGCTGCAGGAGCAACCCCTGCAAGGCGCACTCATCTTTCACTCACTGAGTAGTTAGGGGATGACAACTGACATGGGAAAGACCTTCTGGTTCCATCATTAGCATTGAAACATTTTCTTAAAAAAAACAAACAAACAAACAAACAAACAAACACTTCAGTGGATTGCAAGGTAATTTGTTCTGTGCATACTCTCTTCGGGCAGCTCTGAGCCAGCAGGCAGTACCATCAGATATTCTCGCATCGCTTTCATGGCAATTACAAAACACAGAATAACCTGCAGAGAGACTGGTTCCTTATTTTTAGCATTGCTACTTAGATTGCTTAGAACTGCTGAGCACACTGAGTCTCATTGTCTCTACAAGGGATTTAGCTGCAGTCTAATCCCGAAACAGAATGTCCACAATACACCCCTAATTTGGCACCATGAAATTCTCATTCTGAGGCCTGTAATGCTCCTTTTTCTTCCAAACTTGAAAAGCTTTCTAAATGCTTATCAACTGTTTTAAGGCGCTCTGATTTTATAATTTGGAGATCTTGAGTGCTTGGTATTTGACACTCATGGGCTTCACTGAGCCTCACCACAAGGAGAGCCTGTACCCAGACAAATTCCTACCCCTCTCCACCACACGCCTAGGCAGGCACCCAGTTTTGGGAGATGCTGAGTTAGTCATGTGATGCTGCCCATGGCTATTGGGAAACGACTCACACATCTGTTTTCTTGGCATCAGACAAAAAAAAAAAATGCACTAACACATCTGAAAGCCAGCTCTTAGGAACATTAAAGGTGTGCGTGTTGCTTAAATCTAACCACTGTTGTTGAAGCAGCTTTTGAGTCTTCTCTCACTTGGACTGCGCTGTACAGCTGTGTTATTCCTTTGGAGGAAGAAATCCTTGCTCCCAACAGCAGCCCTTGCTGCTACTGAAGTCAGAAGGGGAACATGCCATCACCTTGGGCTACAGTCTCGAACGGTATAAATCAGTGTAACTTCTGTCTCCACTATATTGGAGAAATGCCAGTTCCCAACTGGTTGCAGATCTGCACTTGCAGGTTTGCAGCTCATCTGTGCTGCCTTTTGCTGATTTCCTGGACTAAGAGCGTGAAGACAGGATGAGACTCTGGGAAGTGACGGGCACAGTCCGAGGGGTGCATGGCAGGGCTGCGGTTACTTGGCAGAGCCAGACAAGCTGCTACAGAGCAATTGATGTCATCTGAGGAAAGAAAAATGCAGAGGAACATGCCAGCCCTCCACTCGGTCAGGAGAGAGGACATGTGCCTCTCCTTCGGGTTTGTTCACTCTACGACATGCCAATGTTGGTAGACTTCAAAGTCTTCCCCTTCTTTTCTGAAGGGATCAGCAGTTTCTCCGCTCGAGGTGGGATGAGTAATCAAAGCTTTGCAAGCATGCCATAGCATTGACAGGGGATATAATTCATACAAAAATAACATATATATTCATGGATCTGACATTTTTGGCTTTGTGTAGCCCATAAGCAAAGAAAGAAGAGAATTAATGTAAAGTCTCACTGATACGACTTGACATGTTTTACAGCTGGAGCTCACTCTTCCCAAAAGCATAAATGACTTTATATGATACAGGAGAAAACCCAGCAGTGATAGCTTAAATTCTAATGGATATCCTGTAGATGAAGCAAACTCTATAGCTGGTTCCAAACAACCTGCTGCCTGTTTTAACAGCATTAGCAATATATCTTTTAATTAAAAATAAATAAATAAATAACATGGCATGGTTACACCAGGGTCAGTTAATCCAGGAGTCCTGAGGCCCGCAGTGTGTTGGCTGTGTTTCTCCCTCAGAACCATTGCTAGCCTTTTTCCTCCCTGCTCACTTCATATCAGGTCTTTGCCCTTGCCTCTTGCCCTCAACAGTCCCTGCTTTTCTATGCATGCAAGTACCTACAGGGACAGAGAAACTGTTGCCTTCAGTAGCACTTCTGGAGCACTCTTGCATAACTCAAGCTGGCCAAGATGATTTGTCATTTATTAAACACCGTATCCTGCTGGCCACACAGCAACTGCAGCCTGTGGGGGACAAACAGAGGTTTTATCCCAAACAGATCTCATTTTCCCAAGTGGCATTACCCATCTTTGATCCATCTGCGCCTTCAGGGAGTTCCTCCCGTTCGGGACATGCTGTTGCACCCCAGCCCCGGCTCCCCCGCCACTCGACGTCCCCGCTTGGGGACTCGGGGGGCACTGAACTCTGCTCCCTGGGCTGCCAGGAGCCAGCCGGACCCGGCTCACGGCCTTAGCATTTCCGTTCAGGCAATAGCCTGGAATTTTTCTCCTTGGAAACGAGCGGCAAAATTTCTGCTGACAATCTGCAGGCCACACTTTCAGCCCAGGAACATCATAACCAACGAGAAGCTTTCTAGAACAGCAATTATATACCAGCACTAAGGCATGTTGCCATAGAAGGGGAAAACTGATAAATGGATTTAAAGAGAGCAAACACAGGTGGAAAGAAAAGAGTGCAATGCAGAGGTGTTGGGCAGGCTGGCACGTTGCAAGGAAATGGGTCAGAAAAATGTTCAAGCCATGCCAGTACATCCCAGCACATTTGTCTTAGCTTCTGGTATAGAGTGAAAGAAATCTTAGCTATGTTTTTAGCAGGGCTGATTTATGGGGGAGAAACTTCCTGCAAGAATCAATGACTCTTCTTTGGACTCTTCCAGTATCTCCCCCATCACAGGAATATCAAGAAAATAATGCATCAACAAAACAAGAGCAGCAGAAAAGACATTCTTCATTAAGTTACAGTTTGTATTTTACAGTTTTGTTTTGTTTTTTTTTTTTTTGAGTCTCATGTGTGAGACAGTGTGGAAGGCAAACTGGAGCCTCTTTTTTTCCGCCCTCTCTAATTGCCCTCGTTTGTGGGGTAGTGCCAAGCTCTGCTTTACTGAACAGGAACAACGCTACAGCCTCTCCAGCAATACGGCCGCTAAAGCGTCTCCTGGCCCCGGCACGGGTCAGCCCTGCACTGCAGGGCGCCCCAGCAGGCAGCCGGACACGGGCACTGCTGCTGGGGCACCCCCAGGTCCAACACAAGGGAAACCCGCGCTCCGACTCTGGTTTCTGAGGCCACCTTCTTGTCCCATGGCAACATTTGCCTTCTAGTGATCCTTCTCCTCCCATGCTCTCCATAAAGAGCACCAAGAGCACTTTCCTCTCACCATTTTTTCTCCCTTAGCCGGGTTGGTCCCCCACCCCCCTTTGGACGTGCGCCTCCCCCTGTGCCTTTTGGCTGCGCTGGCAGAGCCAAGGAGGCGAGCGCCACCCCCTCTGCACACGCAGGGCTTCCAAGCTGCTTTGCATGTCCTCGTGGCGAGACAGCCGCAGAGCAGCCTGCGCGCTTGGCCTGGCCTCCCCCGGACGCTGGAAAAAATGAAGCTACAGCTCCAAGGCAGCAAGGCAAAGTAACACCCAGGCAGCAAATTTTGAAAAGACGATTGTGCGGATCAGCACAGAGTGTGGCAGTAATTGCTTTTTTGCAGAGTCACAGCCCAGTGCCCTCTGCTTTGGGGGTCGGTGGCTCCTTTTTTTCTCACCTTCCAGAATAGTCCTGCTGCTAAGAGGATGCAGCCCCACCTCTGAGTTCTGCTTTTGCAGATATTAGATGGAGTCACACTGCAGACCTCAACTCGAGCAATGAATCATGTTCCTTAAATATCGTCGACAGGGGCTTGTTTCTCATTAAACCACCTGAAAGCAGATCTACTGACAGTCCCAAGAGGAAAATAAAGAAGAAAGGTATTTGTTTCCAGACCCAGTTCAAAGGCAACAAAACTAAGAACTGCTGAAACAGAAACAATTAACATTACAATTTTTCCCCAGCCTGCGACAAATTCCCGATGCAACGTCCTGCTGAGGCAGAGCGGCACGGGGGACTAAAAATACAGTCTGCTATTTCATGCCTCTTGCATGAGGTGGCAGGATGTAGTTCGAAAAGGGGCAAATTAGTGGGACAAAAATCCCGAGATTTCACTCCAGAGATGTAGATGAGCATTAATTCTTTGAGGTCAAAGGTACAATATCAGGTTTACACCAGCACAAACACGGCTCTGGTCCCAGAGCTGTGAAATATGTTTCGCCAAACAAATACAGATGTGTTTAGAGATGGGTAGACACCATATGCAATGCATATGGAGTCTTATGTCCCCACTCAGCCAACAGGACCAGCAGTCGCCGTTACAATGCTGGTGTGAATTAGCAGAAAGGTGCATACGACAGGCAGAAGTGCCAGCTTTCTTCTGCAGGTAACAGGCTAAAACCCCTTACAGCTGGTGGAGGTACAGAAGGCCTGATGTTGGCTGCAAGACTGTATTTTTCTGGGATTCTTCTTTGCATGTATTCCCTCTACATAAGTAAAATGCACCGGCTTTTGTGAAAGAATACAGCTGTGCTTCCTTAGCCTGGACTTTGAGCTCCGTGCTTTCCTGAGCATACATTTTCTCTTGGCTGCCTGCAAAATTACTACAATCTGACAAGTCAAAATTCCGGACAGTTATCAGGCAGACAGGAAGGACGCAGGAAATCCAAAGAGCAACCAAATCCCAGAAGCATTTCTGGCTATGAGCCCTATGGTGGCCTTGGCCACTCCATGACAGCTTTGCTGGGCCCATGCTCTTCTAGCATCCAGCATGCACGGCCTTGGTGCGTGGGAAGCGTTGTCTGGACAGCCCTGCAGAGAATACGATCTGCCCTCTGACATCAGCCACGGCTGCTGCTGAAAACTTTGTCAGTGTGTGGCTTAGTACGCCCCATCTCCTCAGCTCGCACCCGTAAAATGGCAACTCCTCCCTCTTTGTCCTGCAGGTTCACCCATTCAGCTCTGCAGCACGACATCTGGGCACAACTCTAATGTGAGCTGGGAGTGATGCTCCCACTCCTGCTGGCTGCAAGCAGTGGTGGTGAGAATGGTCCCGCCACAAATGGCCCCAACCTGGAGGCCCATGTCAAGGCTGCAGAGAGACAGGGAAGAGAGGTCCCTGATATCCCCCTAGAATGGCGATGAAACCATCTGATGAGATCTGAACACTAAAGCAGTTTCCCATCTGTCTCACTTGATGATCACATCTTTAGCCCACTTGAACTGCAGGGAGAGAGTCAAGAAATTATGTTGGCCAGACTCCCATCTTCAAAGTTTGTCATTTGCTTTTGTTTTCTAAATCATTTTTACCCCAGCTGTCAAGAGGGAACGTCACTCAGATCCTGATAGCAGAATATCAAAGGAAGCAGTGACATTTAAGAAACTGAACAAATGGGTACATCACCCTCAGATGTGACAGACGCCAGACATGCCTCCCTCAGCCTTTGCTCTTTCCTTTAGCAAGACTGAAATAAACAACTTTCATGATTAATGAGAAAAAAAAACATATTGAAAATATCAAATAATATATGATCTGAAATCACTGCAGCCCTGACATCCTGCTCTTCATACCAAAGGGTATCAGAGGTAGCTGGATTTTCCAAGAAATTTTACTAATTGCTCTCAGTCTGTCAGAAAGCTCATTACCTCCTCTGTGGCATTAGGTCCTTCGCAGCCTCTCCCATGCCCCTGTACACAGAGCACACTACAGCAGAAGGCATCTGCAAAACTTCTCCCCAGGAGTCAGCTCACCGCTCAGCACGACGTTCATGCTGTCCAGGCACCAAAGGCAGCGAGGGAAGGCGCAGGCCACCCTTCCCTTCCTCTTCGTTGCCCCATGGGTCACCTGCGACTTGCTCTGGCGATGGTGCTTGTGTGTCGAGCCCTTCTGTCCCGGAGAAACACTGGAGCACCTGTGTGTCTGGCTGGCCTCTCTCCCAAATGCTTGCGATGGGATTTGTCCTGGGCCCATTGAAGTCAGGGGAAGCCTTTCCTTTCCTTTCAATGGGCTTCTAAACAGGCTTATAAAAAAACAAAAAGCAGTAACCTCAAACTGCTCATCAGTGCAAGTGAAAGAACTTGAAATTCAATCCTCTACATTTTCAGTATAATTAGTAGGATTTAAATGATAGAAAAGAGACACAAATTGCTTTGAGTGTGTATCATACATTTGCATGTAAAAATACCTACTAAGATCACAGGCTTTCAGCAGCAAATTCTAGACTATCTACAGATTTTATTCTATAGCTTTGATAAACAACTGACACAATGTGGACTGATGTTTGTCATATCCTCAGTTGCCTTAGGTATTATTTCTAGACAGCATTTGAAGCCAAAACTTAAGTTCTTCAGTCCAAGAAGAATATTTTAAGAAAAAATATTCCAGCCCATCTTCTGAATCTACCTCCTGCAGAAGATTAGCTGAACTGAAGGTGAAACAAAACAAATAATCCAAAAGCAAAACTCATTTCTGATGTTGTTCTTAAGGTAACACTATTACACATGATCTTTTACAGAGAACAGCGAGTGTGTAAGAGACTCTAGGGTAGAGAGCAGTGACCACTAGAACTGTACTGACAGAAAATAATGCCATGCAATTGTGTAGGATGGAATTTGAAATAAGAAGAGAAACTTTTCTACACAGTAATACATATCTGTTAGATACAGTTCACAGCAATAAATATGCTATATGCCTTGAAAGGCAAAATCAAGAGAAAGGAGTCTATGAGTGCCCAAAGAAATGTCAAAACACTGGTAGCACAGTGCAGACAATAAAGCTTTTATAGGATACAAGAGAGGATGGGCCAGAATAAATGTAACAGCAATTCTCATAAAATCAAAGAATCATTTAGGAGGTGCCGAGCCCCACGCCGTTCTCAAAACAGGGCTAACCCTAGCCTGCAGCATCATACAGGGTTACTCCGTCCCAGGCGCAAGACTTTGCATCTGTCTCTGTTGAGCCCCCTTGACGTTTCCCCTGGCCCTTCCCTCTAGCTGGCAGGAGTCTCCCTGAGTTGCAGCAATCCAGCAATCTTCACCATTTCCCCCTGTTTGGTGCCACTTGTGAACTTTACTACGCCACATTCTGTAGGTCACTGATGAAGATATGGACCAGTATCAGCCCCAGCATCAGTCTTAAAGGAAGAGAACTCTCGAACCGCAGAGCACCACCCTTCAAGCACAAAGGTCTAGCCACTTTATCACCTAAATTCACCTGCAATCACCTATAATTTGCTCAGCCAGACCTTATCTCCCTATTTGGTTACAAGGATGAGATAAGAGACCAAGAGACCATATCTTGCTGAAGTCAAGTAATATTGTTAACAAGTCACTAAGGAAAGAAATTGAGGCATAAACACAGAACACAAATGCCTGTTCCTGCCTATGCAATGAAGTTTTAGCACCAAACAGTTCCTGAGATAGCTCTTGGGCTTTTGGACATGGAAGATACAAATCTGTTCAACAGTAGGCAAGGTCGATTTCAACAAGCTGGCTTGGAAAACAGAAAGGGTTGAGAGACAGATGCACACCGTGCTACAAGTCATTTCTCTTGCCGAGTTTAGCACATGCAGAGCTTGAGGCTGTCACAGCTAAATTCTGCCTGCTATCCAAACTAGCTTATTCATAGCTGGCTGAACATTTTTGTACAGTGCTGGCCAGTGGAGGCATATTCCAATAACTTTTAGATGCACAAGTTCATTTCAAGAGTTATCTGAGATCTCACTAATGATGACATACAATTAAGGACCTCAAAAAAAAAAAAGAGAAAAAAGAAAAAAGAAAAGTAGAAATGAATATGAAGCCCAGGATGGAAGAATGGTATGGGGCAAAGATGATCTAGTGAGGAAAGGTGGGAAGGCTTATAAGGGAATCATGCAAAAATATAGTGACATTTTGCTGTGCGTTAGTAGGGAAAATGAAAAAAAAAATCACAAAAAAAGATGGCAAATAATTATAAGATCAGGCAACAACACAGGAACCTTCAGAGTCAAGAAGCAGGTGCCTTGGGCCAAAAGGCTTTGGTCACCTACCTAAAACTAGGAAAGCATCTAGATTGCCTTTGAAATCAAGTAGCGGGTAACTAAATACACATGTTCAGAAACGACTTAGTTTTTTATACTCTTTACATATATTAAGAGCGTATTCTCTTGAGGCAACCATTTCATGTGTTTAGAGAGCACATGTGGACAAGTCTACACTTACTTAAATAAATGGTACAGGTCTCATTTACCTAAAGGTGCAGGACTGGAGCAGAAATAAGAGTAATATTAGTTGAGCTGAACTCAGTGGAATTTCATCACTGATCTGGGGAGACTTCTCTTAGACAGCTCATTTCATTTCTGACCTTTCCTCATGGCATGATACTTGAATCAATACCTCTGGGTTATTTCAGACCCTTTTTTATTTAGGAGGTGATGTATGTTTAATTCTAGCATATTTATTTCATCAAAACCATTTGGCCATTTCTGTGAATTTTTGAACTTTTTCTCAAGATTTATTTTTTCACATTGTGGATTAGACTCTGCTTTTCTTTCTGGAAAAAAAAAAAAGTTTTCTAAATCAAAGTAGAAAATGAGCAATCCTCTCATTAGCAACAAGAAAAACAGAAATAAATCTAGACTCATTCAAAAAGCAGGCTGTAATCTCTTCTAATTATTTCCATAACCCTAAGGAAGGCACATTTCCCAGGAGAGTATCTGAGATAATCCTTGAATATTAAGAAAGGGGAAGAAATGCAACAGATTCTGCAAGCAAATTGGAGAGAGAACGAGAGGATGGAGCACCTGGAAAAGAGACATGTTTCACCATTTATTACACTGACTATTATTTCTCACAATCTGGAAAAAAACACATCCCTCTTCATTCATTATTCATACAAATGATTCAGTTTTAGGCTACAAATAATTCCGTTTTAAAAATACATATTTCAATTACCTGATGATTATACGAGCAGTAGACTAGACTTGGGTATGAAATTTTGCCAGAACAGATTAGAAAATCTTTTTTTTTTTTTAAATAGGATCCAACCTGAGAATTATGGCATAAAAATAATTTATTTAATAGCTCTCAGAATGTTAATATCCTTGCTATTACCCTCTACCTCTTTAGATAAAAGTGCCTAATTTTGTCTTAAAACTGAGTTGCAATAATACATTTCCTTATTCTGAACTCCTGGATCCTTGTCCCTTCTCACACAGATCTGCTGGTCTTTTGAAAAATTTCCCTCGGAAACATTGCTAATAGCTTTCTTTCTCTAGAGTAAATGTGTGCAATTTTGAGAAGCCACTTAAAAAAAACAAATACACTTTGGAAACATTGTGAGCAATTTTTTATATTACTCTTTCCAGTAGCTGCATTCCCAACACAACCAGGTATCACAGTCAGGGCTATTCTCAAGTGCTCTGGTCCCGCTTCCTAAAGGGTCGAATGACGAGTTCCAAGGAGTGTTTCTGACGTCTTCCCCCTTCTCTCACTTTTGGCTGGGGCTTTGAATCCCGCAAGGTGTGAGCACGCTCCTCCGGCCGGGATAACCGGCACCTCCACCATGTCCACCCTCCCTCCCCGGAGGTGGCTGCTCCTTTTGAGCAGTTCCTTATTCTTAAACAACCTCCCCAGAAACAGCAAAAATGCATATAGGGACCCGGTAGGCAAAGAGGAGACACTTAATGCTGTCTTAAAGCCCTCGGACTCCGCTGTGGTGGGGGGGTGGAGCTGCAGGCCCCTGCCCTGTGTGTGCAGCGGGAGGACGAGGACTAGGCAGGGTCTCCTGGTGCTTCCTTTGAACTCAGCAGGATCGCCAGGCTCCACTAAAACACCAAGGAGCCATAAACTTTATGCCTGTACACATAAGTATGAGCTTCCCCCTCTCTTTTCACATGCATACAAGTGTATATATATAAATATACATTTATGTATGCGATATGTTTGAGCTTCTTAGGTTGAAAATGCCACTCTAACCCTCATCTACTTCACAGGTGAACCAGCTCTTCCCAGTTCCCTGATGCAGCAGGGACAAACAGGTCAGCTGGTGCCTCTGTCCCTGGGATTTTCATGGGACATGGGATGACCCAAGACAGATGCCACTGATTTTGATAATCCTTTTTTAGTTCTTTTCTTCAAACACAAAAATACGCCGGGTAATTTCCTTTGTTTCTCGCCCATGTGCACACACGTTAATTACAAGCAGAGAGCACAAGCGGCACCACACACTCCACAGCATCTGCTGGGGCCTTAATTAATCCAACCGTCATGCGATCACCATGGCAACGATGCTTACCAGCCTCCACTGACTTGGCATATTCAATGGTTAATCTCACACTACATATTTTATTCAAATTATAGCCACAGAGTCACTTCTGAGCTATCCCAGTAATGTCAGCGCCAATGGGAACGGAACGAGCCCGTGCTCCGCTTGACCCTCCTTCTGCCTCCCCTCATTATCATCTATAATGATGCTGAACTAAGACACCCTACAGCACACACGTGCTTTGTCAATGCCAGCAAAAAATGCCCACCCTATTCGTGTACGTATTAAAAGAAATGCTTGGGCTTCAGAGAATGAATAGGAATATTTTTCCATGCTATTCCTGCAACTCAGATCAGAAAGGCAATTACTGTATGAAAATATCAATGGCAAAAAAAGGACTTTCCTTGTTGTATTTTCTCTCTCTCTCTCTAGTCCTGGTATCCTCTTTATGAGCATCATCTCCAGGCACATGTTTGGGCAAGGTGCAATCTCCGTTATTTAAGTATAAACACTGGCCGGAGCAACGCTGACCATTACGGCTAAGAGGAAAGCTGTGCAATTTGGTGGTTGGTTTGGCAAGAGAAGCCCCCTCACCAGCTTTCATCTCTGTCCCCTCTGCTACTTCACAACAATAAAACCTTGTCCTTGACCCCAGCGCATGGCCTTGAGAGGCCAGAGCAACCCCTCACTACCCGGCCTCTGCACCAGGGACAAGGGGATGGAGGGGACAGCGGCACGGAGAGCCACTGTGCACTTACATCTCCTAAACCACTGTGCAATTTAACACCCAGAGGAAAGACAACGTTGAACACTGAGAGCACATGCCCCACATTGGAAAGAATGATCTTGCTATTGTACTCAGAAAACTATGCTTCTCTGAAGATATGCACGAATTAAATGTTAATCTGAGTCCAGGGATAATCTAATTATTGCTTCCTTTTGAAGTAAGGGAAACAATATTTATTGAATAAATTATGGCTCTTTAAAGGTAGAACTTTCTTTGAAGATTAAGCAACACACATGTTGTTAGTTATTATAACCATTCCTGACCCCTGTTGCTTTATAAAAATTGAAACGAATTTTGAACTTTCACAGAGATGTTACATATCCGAAGATGTTTCACTACTGCATATCCTTGTCGAACGTCTTTGAACAGCAGTGAAATGACAGCACAACATTGATCACCAAATACGTGAAAACCTGCTTGTTCGACCTGTGTAGCGCAGAGCTACTCTGTGCTGCAGGAGAAACCTCCCCAGCAGCGCTGAGGACTGGCTGTGGCTGCGCAGCCCCCTCCACTCACAGCCCGCTGCAAGCAAGATTCCCATGGGAAAGGCCCATGTGCTTGGGATTTGCACAGGAGCAACGTTCCCAGCACTGCAAAGGGCCTGGGCACAAGCCTGGGCTCCCTCAAGAGTGATCGGGGGCTCTGGCCAGACGGGGCCGTGGGATTGCGTCCTCAGTCCACTCCAGCATTCAGTCCCCTGCCCATCACAAACAGCTTTCCATGGAAAGCGATGACCCTTCTTACTACCAGGGTGTGAATTCCCAGGTTTTATTAAACCCCGTCCAGCATATTCCACTTCTCTTTCAGCACTAGTTTAGGCTAGAGCTACACAGTAGCTTAATTATATACTAAACCAAGAAAAAAAAAACCCAACAATAATAACAAATTGTTGTGATGCTAAAGCAATTTCATCAAATTCTTGTAGGAATTTTTTCATCAAAACCCTCTGACCACTCTACAGAAGAAGCTACCACCACTGTTTCTTGTGCTCCTTATTTCCCCCAACTATTTGAGTCCATACCACTTTGTCTGGCAGTTTAATATCCACGTTTGAAAAACATTTCATTCAACCAGAGCATTTTGTCTTTGAGTCTTTAAAGTTGGGATTCAAGTCTGCATGTTCCAAATATTTGAAGGCCTTCAGATCTCTTTTATGTTCAGGCCCATCTCTGTAATTACCCCAAAATCGCTGACAGACGTAGCAGAAATAATAGGTTGGAAACATCTGAGCAACGTTTAGGGAAATGTTTCTGCTTATCAGAAGGCAATCGGGAAAGTAAATGGTGCTCACTAATTGAGTTACATTTAATTGAAATTATAGATGGAAGACCTGCATTCTGGGGAAATTCAGCTGCTCAGATGTTGTGATCTCCAAATTTCCCATTATAAAGAGTATTTTGATGTTAGTGTCTGTAAACCATGTCCTGTTGTGCATTTTTAGACTATTCCAGATGTATTTTGACCATCTTAGCGGCTCTTTAATTTGTGAAACTTCAGTGTAGACCTGATCATGAGAAGAGCAGAAGTGACTAACACCTTACAAATAAACTGGCTCCCCCCCCCTTTTTTTCTGGTGGTTTTGGACAATGTTGACACACTGCCTTTTAATACTGTTATCTGTAACTGTTATCCTGATCGTTCAGAATACAATAACCGGAATGAGAGCACCTGGAATCAGAATGGAAATTGAGAGGTATCTACTGCGACGTCCAGTAAAACAGCTGATGATTTCTACCATTTTCGGTAATTATTTTGTATTTAGCACACTCAGTTTTACATACCAAGAGTGGTTTCCCACCTTTTAAAACCTGCACACAACCATACAGCCTCAAGACCCACACCTGTGGGAGGAGAGCCAGAAGGGCTGGCGAGGCAGAGTGACTCAGGCTGCTTCAGGGCCTCTCCTCTCGGCGCGAGGGGAAGCAGTGTTGCGTTTGCCATTGGGTCCCGGCATGACCTGGTGATACTGGCCTCAGCAACACCAAACAGCATGTTCCTCCCACAGCTAGGTTTTTGGATCATCAAATTTCCAGAAAATTTCTCTCCTCTGAGAGCCTCAAAGCTGGAACCTTTTATTACACATCCACTGCTCCTGTTAGAGCCAGCCAGAGGAACCAGGACTCCTAATTCTCCTTAAGCATGAAGGTACACCACCAGTTTATCAGGCACTTCACTCCCCATATGCAAAGACTGACCTTAAGCAAGTTTTGCCTCCTACACCACTGAGCTTCACTTTCCAGTTAAAAAAAAAACAACTGTGCCAGAGTTAGAAAAATATCAATGCAGATCTCTGTCCTGGAGCTTTAGATGTCTTCCGAGGACTTAAACAAAATTAAAGAAAATGATCGTCATCAACCCTCCTACTGAAAG
Source organism: Nothocercus julius (assembly GCA_013398735.1). NCBI lineage: Eukaryota > Metazoa > Chordata > Aves > Tinamiformes > Tinamidae > Nothocercus > Nothocercus julius. The sequence goes on from VZSV01000003.1 coordinate 15,376,258, forward strand.
GTAGATTAGACATGCTTTTGGTAACCTGCATTGCTTAAGCATTCAACAGTGCCACAGCATCCAACAGTACCTAGGATTTTTCTACAATCTCATGACTTACTGTCCAGAAGGTAGTCTGGATATCACATGAAGGATAACTGAAGGCATTTCCAGAGTGGGACCAAGTCTTAAACTATCTAGAGACAGAAGAGAACCTTGTACATAGACAGCTATGTGCAAGCTTTTTTTTCTGTCCAAAGGGCAGCTCGAAACACTCCCAGATCTCACAGTAACTGACTGATTTGATGTGAGCTTCAAAGGCGGCCACACCTTAGCTTCAGATCCTCAAAGCCCTTCCTTCGCCTGCAGCATTGCCACTGTCCAGTTTTTATTCACATACAAACTATTTAGATACTGCTCAAGGATCAGAAGTCCATGCCACCTTGTCCATTCACCTGGTTAACTGCACAAAGCATGAGACTCTTTAAGGGACAGCAACAACAGAGAAGGGCAATGTTACTTCCATTAATGTTCTGGAATGGACGATTTGAGCACATCACCCAGAAACCTTGTTCCTCACCCATATGAGGTATCAGTCAACAGCATCGAAACCTGCAGGAACATCTCAGAGGATGAGAATGACCGCCAGCTGCTCGATCATTGCCACTAAGGCTATTTCCATCCTACTGGTTCCTGAGCATCTAGACTGTGCTCTGCTGATGACAGTTGCTTCAATTAGATGAGCTTATAACCGGCCTTCAGGGTAATGAGCTCCTCAGAGCCACTAAGACAACCGTGTGCCCACAGAACAGAACAAAATGTTTATTTCCAGGGACACATCACTTATTTCAGCCAGGATTAACACCAAGTTCTCACGTGTCTTGTACTACTCAAGACCAGAATAAGTGGACTTACAGCTTGACCTGAACCTCCTGGAAGGGCTGCACCCTGGGAATCCAGGCGCACTGTCATTTCATTCACGTCTGAGGGCAGAGGACACGTCCTGTTTGACAAGATCTCTTCACTCGTGGGATACTTTATCCATGGAGATTCTGTAGTGAGTTGTGGTAGCTGGGGTTAGCAAATGATTCACACCTCTGCACAGCTCCTTTAGGCATGATTTGGCAGTTTTAACCAAATGCGGATGGGAAAGCTCCCTTGAGCCTGTTAAACAGCCACTCACGAGAAATTCTTTGTTTCAACTTGTATGCTTCAGCTGTCATCTTTGTAAACATCTCATCCCCTCTGCATCTGGCAGTGGGTTTCACAAATATGGCATTTAGCCAGGTCTCTGATTAACAGTCTCACAAATAATAAGAAATGTAATAATTACTGATATTTTGTCTGAGAGGACGGCTTGATCAATGAAGGTGCTTAGCAAACATCCCACAGGGTATTCTTGCATTCTCCATGGCATTCTCTTCCATGTTTCTTTTCTCCTCTTCCTATTTCCACCAAGGATATTTTGAGTCTCAACCTCAGAACTTCACAGGTGCACTCAGGCTGGCAGGGAGTCAAGGTCAGTAAGCAGCTTGTAGGGAGGACTGTGAAATAGCACCTGAAGCCCATGAGAAAACAGACGTAATGTCTGAAAAAAAGAGCCCTAGTTCCAAGATGAACCCTCAGATTCCAAGAGAAGTGAATGAGGAGTTGTGTACCTTAGTCTGCTGTGAGATCACTGGGACATATGGCTCAGTAACTGGTTTGGGAAGAAGGACTGAGGCTTCAGATCTCCCCGGCGCTTCTTGATGAACTGATTTGAGCCTGAGCAAGCAGAGAAAAGAGGAAGAAACTCCCACACAGTTCATGACCAAGGTGGACAACGTAGCTCCCCATGAATTTGGGAGCCTGACCTGGACAGAGCTATCAGCAACACTATTCTGCACATCTTTAAAACATGTTGAAATTCCCAGATGACATTGCCTGGAGCATTTACCATCATGGCCAATGGATATCTGCACATTCTTACATGATTCTATTAATCCTTGGTGATCTCCAAATACATATAAACCTAAAGGTCTGTTGTCTGATGAATTTTTCCACGGCAAAGAGCTGTGTTAATGAGAACACCTGAGATAACTGCCAGCAAGAACTCTGGGGCTTGTTCCTTTGCACTGGAAGAAGGCAAAACTCGGTTTTCACATTAAGCTGTTAAAGGAAGTCTTTGTGCAAAATGGCCTTCAAGCCATTCTCACAGCCTCATCTCAGAAGCTGGTAGTAGGTGAGACAGGAAAACCTTTTTGGAGATTCAATTAACGTGTCCATGTGACTACTGAGAATCTTAACAAATACTTCTGCAATGCTTTACATGTAGATATGTGCAGTTGACAAGTAAACAACAAACATCCATTTACCTCAGGAAACAAGTTCTATGAGGGGGTATGATTCAAGAGCAGAGAGGACCTCCAAACTCCTACAGTATGCTGATGCCCCACAGCCTGTGCTGTTCTACCTACAGTCTAGGAACAGGATACAGAAAAGGTGTTGAGTTCTTTTCAAAATGCAAATTCCTTAACAGCTATTTGGGAACTCCCTAGGATTTCCCCATCTCCCGTAAATTTGCATGGAAAACTGCCCCATCTGCCGCTTCCATTGCATACAAAACGCAACCAGTGCACATCCTTACTATGTTATTTACTATTGCAGAGCCTAGTTGTTCTTCTCTGAAAGAGCAGCTCCATGAACATAATTTTACCGGTGTTACAGCACATTGCTACAGAATTGAGCGAGATGCAGTGAAGAGTCTTACTTGCTTTTGCCACCTAAACGTATGGCATATAAATTAATGCAGCCCACGGGGCGTCATAAGTTAAATGACTCATGTTCCTCCCATGGCAAATCTTAACAGATTTTATTTTTTAAATCACCTTAATAAATAATCTTCAAGGAGTTTTACTAGAGGCTAAACCTCTATTTAATTCACTCGTTTGAAAATTACACCTGTGCATGGACAAGCTTTGTGAAAAATCTCTAGAAAATGCAGCTAAATATTTTGTTTACCTTGCACTATAACAAGAGCAAAGGGAAGCAATTTCTTTATTCTGGCCTCATCCTGTAAATGGTTGAATGCACAACTCTAGAGTTCTGGATTCAGCCCTTATAAGCCTTAGCCCTTCTTCACTATTTTCGGAGACTTTCTGAAAAAAAAAAAAAAAAAAAAAGTTTAGAGTTTCCCTTAAAAACCTATGAAAGCTATAAGATATGATGGCTTTATTATTATGCGAGGACATTTAACAGGATTGGTTGGGCAAAGTCTAAGCTTTGCAGTGAAAAAAAATACCCCTTTTCTTAAATCATGGAAGAATGTTGAAAAATGAAAGACAATGAGAGCACCCAGTGCAGTGCAGGTGAGGTTTGCAATGAGGTTTGCAACTGTTTTTTTTTCAATTCATTCTGTTCTGAGCTTTCAGAGACAGTATGTTTTGAGAAGCATGTCAAAAAAGAGAACACAATGCATGGGACCAAAATTCAAAGTAAATAAATATAACAGGCCTTGAAAAATATGTCTACTTTACTTGTAATAAAGAGGGGCAAAGCATTTTGCATGTGTTTCTCTACTTACAAAAAGAGCAGGAATCATTAATATATGTCTGACAGTGACTGGAAATGCAGTCTGCTGACATAGCCGAGTCTCACTGGGGCTACACTTAAATTCTGCTAAGTATTAACAAATTCCTAAATAACGCACAGAGTTCAGGGGTGCATAATACATCTTGTTATAAAGAGCACCTGTTGAAACCATACTGACCCATAGTTTAAACATTTTCTACAATTAAAATACCTAATTCTAGAGGCCACCTGTTTCCTGCCTTTGCCCTCCTCTGGTGCCTAAAGTCTTATGGTAAACACAGGTGAGCAAAATAAGATGCTGTCTGATCGCAGAGGAATTTGCACAAGAGCTGAAGTATGGGCCAGAAGCTTTTGACTCCCAACCCCTTAATTAAAACTAATGAGAGAAGCAGCATCCTCTTTTCCCCTCCTAGTTGCAAGGTACTTACATGCAATTCCCAAATCAGGTTGGGACAGCAGCCATCCATCCAGCAGCTTGGTTTTGACAGTAACCAGTACCAGATGTTTCAGAGAAGGCATAATAAAACACAGAACGAACAAGTAAGAAGGAAACTGCCCTTTCTTTTTTTTTTTTTCCTCCAGTTTCCCACTGGTCAGTGGGTAATGCACATTGCATGAGACATGTTGCACTGCAGGAGCTGGTTCTGCTATTCAGAACCTTGCCAAAGATCTGTCCGGATTGCTGGCTGGTCACATCTGTCCCTGGAAGAGGATGCTCCACAGAGGAAATCCGCGCTGACAAACACCGACCTCTGCTCCTTGCAAGGAGCAAGCACAGCCTCGGGTTTGCCAAGTGGGGAAGGAAACTTGTTCTTCCTGCTTATAAACTTCTTTGGAGGACCTGACATTGCATCGAAGTTGCAGTGAGAGGCATAGAATATTTATTCAATTCAACAGACGCATACAAAGATTTCTGAAAGACCAGAAGCATGAAGCCTGGTTTCTTACTACCTACCACACTGACGATCTCATGAACCTGAAAGCAAAAAGGTGGCTAGCTCCTACGTGGAAAAAGAGCAGACTTTCAATGGGTTTCAGTTAAACAAAGAGAATGCAATTTTTCCCCTCTTTTTTTCTTTTGAGCAGTGAGAAGGTTTCACCTGGTGTATTTTAATGCAAATGTAAGTACAGCCTCTTACTGAAATAAGGTGCAGTTATAATACAATAACAAACAGACTTACAGCATCTCTGCACAGAAACTGGTAAAAGCATCAAAAGGATGATAAGCTTTGGGAGATGAACAAACACTTGCTAGCAATTAATGCTGACACCATAAAAAGCATCCTCTGCTGAGCAGCGTCTGAGCCAAGTGACAAGGAAAACAACCTGCTATAGCCCTCTGGTTAAGGGTAGATAGTGCATTTTAACAAAGATTATAGCCATCATTCTTTTCTTGCCGTCTTTTTGTGTAATATCACAATTGTTAGAAGGTTAATGATTCATACTCTGAAATCTGAGAGCAAATTCATATCTGCAAGTTTGCCCTTTGAAAAAGAGGACTCCAGAGAAAATCAGCACGAGCAGTCACAGCTTTTGGTGGTATCTTTACAATTCCAAAACATTATGTTTCCCCTGCTTCCCATTGTTTCTCGGGAAGCACTTGAAATCATGCCATAAATTAAAGATTATTAAAAAAAGGCTTCAAAATAACTTAATTGTTATATTTATCATGGGGCAAATTTTGCATTGAATATTAAATACTATCCTTAAAGCCATTTGGTCATACAGAAAGCAACTACATACATTTAGAAAAGCAAACACAGTTATATTTCAAAGTGCTACTAGGATTAGAAAATAAATCATCAGAGGTAAACAATATTTTCTTCTACTCTGTCTCCACTTTCTGCATGCTGCTGGCTCTCCGGCTCGTGGTTCAACAGCGCGTCTACCTGCTGGGGCTGGACGGATCCATGGTTTGGACTGTCTTTTTGAGCTTGTGATGCATTTAGATCTGTAATGCACAAGAGAAAGCCATGTCAAAATCCACCTTGTTCAATGCCCCTGCACTCATAAAGAGCAAATACTGATTAGCAGTGTGTTAAAGCATTATTTCCTAGCTTACAGCATCTATGTAGAAAGGAAAACACTTAAGTATAACAAATTACACTAAAGCCTAGAGAAAGGTGTCTTATGTAAATTTACCAAAATCTGTTCCAGTCTTTTTGCTGTTATCCAACTGTCTGGATCAGCATCATATTTGCAAGAGTACTAAAAGCACATGTAAAATGATCCATAAAGGAGTTTTATACTCATACTTTATTAACTAGACACTAATGGAAAGGCATAAATACTCTGAGAGTTGTGCTGGAGGGCAACACAGAGTACATCATTATCCTTTATTAGTAAGATAACTCATTTGTAAAATTAATACAGTGTCCAGTGGTACATAAATTTTACTTGCAAGACCTTTTTTTTTTGTGGATGAAAAAGAATCAAGGGAGTAAGTCTCTGTTAAGTCTACCTGATTTGCAGTCACAGTCTGTAATAGCTGTATAATCACTGAACTTCCTCTGCCAAGACTATCTGTGTTAGTTCAGGCAAATCACCTACTTTATTTCTTGTTTAAATCCTTTATGTGTGAAGTGAAGATAATACCTGCTCCCAAACACTAATAAATCATTTCACAAGGATTTTCATTTGTTATCTTTCAATTCTTCTCCTTCAAATGGGGAAAGCAGAATCACATACTTCTTTTTCAGAGTACCGCTTTGAAAGTTCTTGCTATCATCTGTGGGTTACTCAAAAACAATAACCATGGTTGGGCTCTTTTATTACTCAGCTTTCTGTACCACTTCAGGCCCTCAGGAACTATTCCGTAGTTGGCATTTCTACATCTTTATTTCTGCAAAGCAACATTTACCAGAATAACAAGCTGCGTAAGAAGGAAGCATGTATCATCCTCCAGGGAAGAGGAACCACAGCCTACAATGCACAGGGCTGCAGTGCTTACTCCTTTCTTCTAACTATAATCCCTGTCCAACCTCCCTCTGCTCCTACTTCAGGAGGGTCAACTTTTCACTCTTAACTCTATAAAAAACGACCGAGTAGAAGACACAGAGCTGGGCACCTCTCCCACAGTCAGCAGGGGGAATGCCAGAAGCCACCAAACCCAGCAGCGGGGCTCTTGAAGCCCCCTGTCATTCGCGCAGAGAGGCAGAAGGGCATTTTGTGCCTGCCTTGCTTCCTAATCCTTCTCGCAGATGAACATGCAAGCAAAACCTACTATAAAGGAGAAGCTTGTTTTTATACATGGTGTCACTCTAAACAGCAGGAATTTAAAATGACACCTACCTACATTTAGCATTTCCCAGACGCATGCAGCTTTTCCCAGTCTTGTTCACTGAGAGAACAACTTAAGGAAAACCAGTTTGCTGGCACCTTCCAGAGCCCCCCCTGCCTCTGGGCACACGGAGTGGTGGGAGATGATGGGCACGTGAGAATATACCGTACCACGGCCTCTGCTTCCAGCGCGCTCTCCCCTCTGACATCCACACAGCCGAGGGCAGCGAACAGGCTTTGGGGGTTTCCTTCCAGGATAAAATGAATATTTGCTGTGACTGCCACTGAGGTTGCAGGGTCTGTGCCAGGGGCATGGCTGATGTATACATGCAGTGCTTGGTCATCATGGAGTGACACAGGATGCAAGCAAATATAAAAATAAACCCAATTTCCCTTTCTTTTCTTTTACACTGTATTGAAAGGATCATGTTTTGCTCTCAGTGAAAATCCAGCTAAGTCTTGACTGCAGGTGAGTTCCTCTGGAGTTGCAGGTTTTGACTCCTGAACATACTTGAATAGTCCTTCTTTGTTAAAGTTGACATTTGCATTTACTTCTTTTTGGCAGCTATATTAGAAAGGAGATTACAATTTGCAGACACGGACTCAAGAAACCAGAAACATCCCATGTCTGCTTGTCTTTATAGGCAATGTATACTTTGTTTTTTATTTATTTATTAAAAAGAGCACTACCAGTGAAAGGTCCTCATCCTTCGAGCACTTACATTTCAGGGTAATTTTACCCACATTAATATTCCTTTAAAGTCCTATGAGTCTATTCACTTTAACAAAGTTAAGTGCATAGGAATACCAGGCAGTAAACACTTATTTGAAAGATCTGTTTCCAAAGTTTATGAAGCACATAATCAGAGTAAGCCTAATTATGAATTTGGGAGAAAAAAAAAAAAACAAAAAAAAAGAAACCACACACCTCACATGCAGTTATTTTCTATCATCAAAACTAAACAGTAATTGCTTTACCAATTAAAACAGTAGCTGTTTCTAAACCGTTTCTCATTAACTGCTACCAGTTGGAGAAGCAAAGCAATGGAAACCAACAGATCTGGGTGAAAAAGAATCAGATTCTGTCAGTATTGAAATGAATGATTTATATCTAGCTTATCTGCTTTTCTATCTTTCCTGTTCTGTTGCATTAAGAGAACCTGAACAGTAGGAGAGCACCTGGGAAGTGACAGCCTGTTACTATCGAACTGAAAACAGCTTCTGGGGCTGGAAATGCTCTGCTGCACCCGACAGCCGAGGACACGTGCTGGATTTGGCCGCGTTCGGGTGGCACAGGAGCCAGGCTGTGCCTAATAAAAGCCCAGCGTGTCCCCCGGGCACCGCAGGCTGCCCGGAGGTGGCCGGGTGCCTGCTCTCCCATGCTTCACGCCACGCTGGGGCGGCCCAGCCCGCACACCGGCTGCTACCGCAGCAGGCAGCGATGCCACGACGGGAGCAGCCGCTCCGGCAGGGATGGAAAAGTGCCCGGAATTGGTAATCAGAGCCTCAGGTGAAGGGAGAGGGGACCTGCCGCATGGTTAGCGATACGCCAGCGTGGGCTCTTGCTATGCAGAGCGGGGACAGCTGCCAAGAAGGCGTCCCCGAGCTCGCCGGCACGTTGCTGCTGCGCCCACGGCTGCCCCCAGGACAAAACGGCCACCGGGACGCTGAGAGAAACCCTCCTCGTTAAAACACTCTTCCAAAACAGGGAGGAAACCTTCAGCAGCATCGCGCTGGAAAGTATCAGCTGCTGCTTATGAAACAACTCCAACAACTGAGTATGCTCAAACTGCCCCCATCAGAAGAGGATGATAAAGGAGTCCTCGCAACGAGCGGGGCAGAGGACAGCTGGCGGATGGGCCTTCTGCTAAAGGAGACTGCCTGGAAGCACCTAATATTCACCAGAAACTAGCGGGGCCCCAGGGTGGCACAGGGGATACACGGGCAACCCCTCACCCCCAGGCCCCTTTGCAAGTGTGATTTCTGCAATATTATGACCAACAGCAAGAACTCGATCCTTATTTACGTGGCCAGCAATCCACTTAGGAGCCTCCTTTCTTACCATCCCTCACCTGCCGACGCCAGCCACCAAACGAGTTCCGCAATCTTCCCCTTCCCACTCGCCATGCAGGTCTCCCTGCCCTCCGCGGCCCGTGGAGCTGCCCTGGCGCTGCGCGGTCGCCCGCGTGCTCAGCCCGGCGGCGCGGCAGCCGCGCCACGGCCAGCCCGCGGCGCCCCGCTGAGCCGCCCCCGCGCTCACACGCACCAAGGACAAGAGGGGGTGACCGGCCTGCCCGCACCGTTCCGCCCTTGCACCCGACGTACACAGATTTTAATTCACACTCGTGCAAGTGCAGAAAACACCGCCGGCTGGCTGAAGGATTAAGGAAGCTAAGGTAAAGCCTTCTGGGAGGCTCCACGGGCCCTCGGCGCTCCTCGATGCCGGCAGCAGCCAAGGCAGCGACTCTAGCGAGGCTCCTAGGCATCGCTGCTCAGGGAGCTCCTAAGGAACAGCAGATCCTTTCCCCTGTGCCACCAGCCCCGGCCCAGGCCAGCCTGCATGTGTCTGGGGCATGAACCTAAGGCTAGCGCTGGCATGCAAAGTTTAGACGCTCTGAAGAGGAGTCTGGATACTTCCCTCGATAAAAGTGGAACCCTGGGGCTTGCACACATTCAAACTGCTTCTCAGTTATGCAAAATTTAGCTCTCCCCTAACCACTCAGGTGACTTTCTTAAAAAGAGCTCGATGCCCAGCGTATACTAGCCAAAAGTGAACGGCAGACAAGTCTGCTCTTCCGCTGGGGCCAGGGACGAGGTGCCCTGGGACAGCACCTCAATGGTCTGGGGCCACATAGCCAGTACAGCCCAGCAGTGCCACACCATGGCAAATCATGTCACTTAATTCCAGCTTTTCCTTATTTCCTCAGCCCAGGCCATTTCATAAATGATTATATAAAAAAATCTGTGATGTTTTGGATTTTTTTTTCCCCTCAATTACCTCAATTTCAATTTCTATTTCAACAGAATTCTGGAAAAAAAAAAATTTGTTTCACGCACACGGACACATACTGCCAAATCCAACATGAAAAATGAATCCAAATTTGCCTTGTTTTCCATAAGCACAGAACTAGCATTATAAGAATAGGTAACTAACAACTGTAGAGAAGCACTTTAATTCCACAAATGGCATTTCTAAGCAACGGACATGCAATAACAAGAGGCGAGCAGTATACCTGAGGCATGCGGACAAGAATTTCTAAGGGACCTCAGCTCTCAAAGTAGGGTCTTGGTCCAGATTCAGAGATCTATCAGCGATTGACTAAAAACCGCTGGTAACTGAAACAAAACGTAGCATTACGCATCCTACTGCCTTATCCTCCCCTTTCCATAGCACCAAGAGACAGGATTTGTGGCACAGTATAAATTTGACAGAAGGGAGAAGACAAAGAAATGGAGTTTGCACAAATCTGAGATCAATATGCGCCCAAAGCAAACACAGCCTTGCTCCTGGAGGGGGAAGTGGGGCCCAGAGCTGAGTAAACAACGAATTAGTCACACTGGTTCCCACCTTGTGTCTGTTGTCAGAGGATATAAGCATTTCCACATCTAATAAATGTCACAGCTTTTCTCCTTCATTCCCCTCCCTTGAGAATCTGAGCTCTTCAGGTAAGCCTGGAGATGATTGCAGCAAGGATAGGAAATATTTTGGGCAATAAAACGCACTCAAGTGTCTGTGTTTTGAATATAAAGCCCTCAGCTTTTTTTCCTCCAGCTCCGACCCCGATTTGACAGTATCGTAGGCAGGTTGGAAGCGATTTCAGCAGGCCTCTAGTCCAAGCTCCTGCTCCGAGATGGGTCAGCTGCGAGGTCAGGGCAGCTGGGGTACCAGGGGCTTTTTTCCCCCCAGGTATTTCAGGAAGAAAGGGAACTCATGACATGGATTTTGCAGAAACATAGTATACATTGAATGAGGTTGTTGTGGCTTTCACAGCTCTACATGAGCTCTACATGAGCTCTTTACAGAGCTCTTTACACAGCTCTTTACAAAGTACAATTTTCATTAAATGAAGTGAGATTTATGCTACTTCTAGTATCAAATGTGTTAAAGAATCTTAAAACCATTATTCCCTTTGAAAAAAAATACATATGGAGTTGTTTGCCCGTTTTTATATCAAGTTCATCTGGACTGACAGCTGACACATCAACTTCAGCCCAAAGCTATTTGAAATGGCAGAGCTGCTGCATCTAATCCCCCCAGTGGCACTCATGCATAATGCAAAGCACAAGCAGACACCTTAAAAAACAGTGCTAAGTGTAATAGCACTGGGTCTGGGACATTCAGAGGAATTCAGCGGAAACAAGCTCTCATTTGCCACTGCAATTCAATAACAAATGGCAGCCCAATTTCTGCAGGCTCCCCTGAAAAAGTCCCCACCAGCAATCCTGCCATGGCTCCTTGTCTCTAATGACGCTCCTTGTGGTTTCTACAACATTAGTCAGTCCCCTGGGGAGCTCTGGGTATCCTGGTCTCTCTCCCTTTCCCTGCAGAAAAAGGCCCTGTGAGAGGTTTTGTGATTTTTTTAGTGCCTACTAAGAACTCTCCTACTTTCCAACAGATTTTCCATACTACAGGTTCAGTTGTTCCTGAGTCCGCCATTTCTGCTGCCAAGCACTCAAGAAAGTGTTAGGTCCATTTTGCATAGTAATGTCATCCCTAAGATTTGAGGATCTGATGAAAAAGTCACTGGGAGATGAGTTCTCAAATACCTTCAAGAAGCTGGGACTCAGCACCTCAGAAGGTCTGATTTTACAGCAGGGACTGAACTGAATTTGTTACTGTGTTCCAAAAACATGAGCGAAATATTTTGACCCTGAAGCTACCAAGGAAAAAGCTCAACTGTTTCTCAACTAAGACAGGAAATCACTCTGAGGATTTTAATGCTGCTATTTACTTTTAACCAGCCCGAAAGAAGAGAAAGCAGCTGCTCCATTTCTTAGGCAAACAAGAATCTTCATGAATAAGAGGTCTTTTCACAAAAAGCAGATGAGCAATTACACCAGAATAGATCCTAGGTTAATTAGCCCCCTCAGATTTTCATGCATGTTTTTGTTACAAGACAGGGAGCAGGAAGAACTCAAAATCTATGATCATAAATGTCGACATCATAACTCTTCTTCCTATCTGTGCTTTGAACATGGTAAAATATTTTTGAACATGGTAAAATTACTGGGAATGCCATTATTCTGTATGTTTCTGTTCTTCGCTTAGTTGTTGACTTATACAAAACCATGCAATGCTGCTTTCTGGTTTCACCTTATAATTCATTAGAGAGGCTTGGTCCAGAAAACTTGCACCAAGTTCTTGGACAGTAAGAAATATACATTTACTCCACTGCAGCTGCCTTTTCATGGACCTTCAGAGTAGGTCCAATTCATTTATTTGATACTTGTCTTAAAGCCTCCAGTTTTGGAATCATGTCATGCTGTAGCCCTTTCTTCTTTTATTAAAACCAAGTGAAAACACACCCTATTCCCTACACTGGTGGTATCAAAGACAAGATTTCAAAAACATCTCAAGTTCAGACACTGTCAATGACAGTGCCTTAACATCAAGTTCGTAACATGCCCCTAGGTTAAAATAGTTTAAAATTTTAACCTACATACATAGCTTTGTTATCAGCTGTGTTAGCTTTAAAGCACACAGCTTCTAAAAGAGTTCTGGCATGTTGTTTTTTAATGTATATCAATAAGAGAGGCTTAAAAACAGACCTCACTCAAAACCATAAACTGTCTGTGAATTAAGTACCCATGGCTTCATGTTGGCAGGACAAACTGCCTGCCAGCCGTCTGCTACTGCTTAATATTAATTTGTTTAGGTATGAATTCCCTATTAAATTGTCTTTACGTTAAGCTTTGAAGCTTTAGATGGTCAATTACAGACCTACGCACGGTCCAACAGGTATTCTGCTAACCATGCACACATGTTTTATTGACCTCCTCCTCTCACAGCCCATTAAACACAGCTGCACTCAAATGATCAAGAGAAAATAAATCAGAAAACCCCAAGAACACCCTTCCTACAAGGGACCACGGTGTGTGCTACCAGTGGCCCCTGCTCCACACAGCGTGGTGACCTCTCACGCCAGCGGATCCCGCAAACCGCAGCGCTCCAAGGGAGGGATGAACATCCATCTTACGGAGCCGCCCGCACCGCTGAGGACACGGGGGCAAGTGCCTGAAGCCTCCAGCGCCGGGGGGTGCGTTGCCCCCCAGGCCTGCCATGCAATCCGCAGGCCACGTTTGGCCAGGGGCTGAAGTTAAAGCAAACTGCAGTCCAAAGGTAAAGCTCCGGGCTGAACGCTTGCTGCAGAAACAAAAAACCCCATAAAGTTACAGCCCCACCAGCATTTCCGAATTTTTGGCAGCTGATGAAACCAGCCCCGCCTGCTGCTGAAGGCCGGCGCATCTCCATGTGCTCCTTGCCCACTCCACGGGTTTGCTCACCACAAATAAAACACCACAGCGCAGCTTCCTCCCTTCCCTCACAGCAGAGCTGTCGGCGTTAACCCCCAAAAACAGCAGCCCTGGCCACGAATTTGCTCCCTTTGAAACACAGGGGCACATTTACACATCAAAACTTTTGTTCTGAGCTCTCCGTTACCACAGACGGACGTTATTGCGCTGATTAACCTTGCTTCATGTTCTATGGCTTTTTTCTTTTCTCAACTACAAAACTTGGTTTAGAAAGAACAATTAAATCAAAGACCTTGGAAAATCATCAAGTTTTGTCCCCAGCTTTCAGGCAGTCTTTCAGATGCAACACAAAGTAAAATGTCTGCACTTTGGCAAATATTTTCTTAACATAACACGAGGGCACAGCTTTTACAGAAGCGCAAGGGGGAGGCCACCTATAAAAACACCTCCTAAGCACCTCAGTTTTAAATGGTGGTTTCCCAACAGTAGGCCAGATCCAGCTCTTTTCACTCATAAATGCTGACAGGATCAAAACCCAAAGAGTAGAGGAAAACTGAGTCAATATAAAGAGTTGCTGCAGCAGCAGAAATAATGCTAACACCTGCCTCACCTCTACTACGTGCTATTCTTACCCTTTCACACGAGCTACTTTTTATTGATTAATATGGGGAGGAGGGTGCTCCTATAAGCTTGCACCTGAGAAAAGCCCCTTTTCTGAGAGTCACAGAGATACTTCCCTACCGAGCTCAAGAGAGAAAGGCTCACTATTTTTTTTACTGCAATTTGAGTAGTAATATAGCCTTTTTTTTTTTTTTAATCTCCCCATGTTTTTAATCATGTTGGCAGGAAACACACACAGATGTTTGTTTCTTGTAGTCATTTAAATAAATAAATACATAAATAAATAAATAAGGGCCAGTTGCACATTCCACAAGCTTTGCATCGTAAGCATAGGAAGCTTCAGGGTGTGATCCAATATTTTGAAATGGGTGCTGGTCTTAATTGTTTGCTAAACACTTTGTGAACAAATAACTGCTGTGAAAACAGTCTGCATAAAAGCTGAAGGGAAGGCTGCACATCAAAGGCAGAAGAAAAGCATGTGTCTTTCTGCCTTTGGCCAAGTGCTTTTCTGCAGTGAGCAGATGGTCCTAGGATCCGCTTTCCTTCCTTCTGCTCTCCTTTCTGTCTGCTGTGAGTCCCACCTATCTATCCGTAAGCATGAATTCATCACCGTTTCCTTCCATCTCATCTTTGCTACAAGTTTTCTTCATCCCACCCCCAGACTGAGCGCTGTAGCTCTGCCACAGTCCCAGTCCATGGTTCCAAAACAGGAAAAAGTGATGTGATGCTACCTCTCTATACTTTAAATACCTTCCTCCACTTATTTCCAAGGTTTAGTTCAAAACTGCCAGTGTTCAGTGCAGAAGCCTTTTATAGGACCTTCTCGCCTTCCCTCTGCCCGTCTGCTGTAGCTGTGGGCTCCTGCACATGGAGGGAGCTTCTCAGTAGCACTTGCAGTCGGCAGCAACTCTCCTGCTATTTGCAAACCTCAATTAAAAAGACAAATCTCTTCTCATCCTTACCAAATATACTATTTATTGTGCCTGTCAGGTGTTCTTTAAAGCACAGTATATTCAATGGCTTTTAAAGGCACATGCTTTTGGGGAATTTTTATGTGGCAAACACTAAACCAATACAGTCAAACCACATTTATTTCATAGCATTTTATGCTTAAGCTCTACAGGGGACATGAGATAAACCTAGGCATGTTACTGCTGGAAATCTTTCCAACTTGATTAAACTACAAATATCCATAACAGCACCAAGACTCCTCCCCTCTGCTACCCCACCAAAAAAAATCACATCCAAAGGAAGGTCTTTTAGAGCATCTGAGGAGGCAGAGTAAGATACTCCATGTAATCTCCTCTAGCAATTTGGCTACTGCCAGTATAATTTATGTTGAAGGCCATCGGGTGCTAGTGATGAATGCCAATAAAAGACAGACAGACAATCTTCCCCAGTTTCTCAATAAATATTTAACAGCAAATGCTGCTGAGGAGGTTTCATATTACTAAGACTTCATTACTTTTATACAACATGCTACAGGCCATTTCCTGGAATATGTAAAGTATAAAACTAAATAATTAAAATGAGATTGTACTTTTCAAAATAAGCCAGACAGATACACTTGGTGATTCAGCTACATGATTTTACTGGGTGTGTTTGCATACTCAGTATCTTGCAAAATTTGATCACCCATAAACAGCTTCTCCCTGCCATTAGGGAGCATTATTTATTCATACTTGTGCATCTATTTCAGGCTTTAGTGCATTACAAAAATATACACAAAACATTTTTAATGTACCAAAGCGGGGCACCCAACCAGGCCTCCGCCCGGAGATCACATTGCATAAGAGAAACACGGACCTCCCAACCTATCTTCCCGACATCAGACAATTAGCAAGACGCTAGTGTTTCGTGACTTCTTTCCCTGGGAGATCACCTCTCTCCCTGTGGACACGCTGCCAAAGTCTCAACTCAGCACAACTCCTGAGCGGCAGCTGCTCGACCATAAGCCAGGAGGAGCAGCTCTCTGGCAAACACTCCCTGTGCAGGGTATTCTCCTTGGAAATGTGCTCCTTTCCCTCCTTCCAGCTCCCTGGAATCCAGACGTATCGAGCAACCTTACCTAAGTAACCTTACCTAAAGAATAATTCCAGGTATAAGAGATGATGGTCCAAACCACTGCAATCTCACTGATGGCAGTAATCCTGCTGACTGCAGGTATCACCAAAGTTGCTGGAACCATACATATGAGAAAATCGAGACAACGTGCGCCGTTACTCCATGGCCAGCAGCACCTCAAAAGAAAGGGCATGAACAACCTCTACACTCCACTAATTACCATGAAGACACGACCTCCTATTTAAAACCTCCTTCCTAATGAGTGAATTCTAAATGAGAATGTATCAGAGAGAATAAAATCAGGCAGCCATTCCACTGGAAGTTCTGTATTTATATTAGTACACAAAATAAAAATAGAATATCATTAGCTGCCTTAATTAAGAAGTTGTATCATACCACTTCATCACTGTGGTTATGTTCAGAACTGAGAAAAAGTATTTGGAGATGAGAATATGAGTAGCAGAAGTACAAGCTCCTACCACTCCAGAGCTGAAAAGCAAGTGTTACTTGAAATATACTAATTGCAGATGACATATAACGACATATTTTTCATTTTGCTATCATTCTGCCATGTGATTTAATCCCTTTTGCCATCTGCTTTAAACAAATGTCAGTGTTATTCCCAAGAGGAAAAAATACTTCCCCTGTGATTCACTTCCACCAAGTGTCCCACAGACACTGATGTCTTACGGCAGAGCATGAAATCCCGTGTTCTGCGGTAGGAAGAGGCGGCAAATTTGCTGTTATCAGCTGCAGAGCTGAGTAAGATCCTACTCGTTCTACTGAATCAAGGTTAATTTGAACCTTTAAGATACAAGTGCAGGTGATACTCAACTACACTGCCTATGTTTCCATCTCATTTTAGTTTTACTACAACCTGTGTTGAGCCCTGTGCACACCCCTACAGTCACCCCATACTAAGAGTAGAAAGAAGATACCAGTCACGGAATGGAGAACCTCTCAAGCTGGAATTAAATGGATGTTCTCAATTTGACATCTAATCAATTAAAAAGACACCAAGGTGAAGGCTGCTCAAAATTTCACATCTGCCCAGGACGCTCTCTTACGGATCTGGATCTTCATTATCATGTTATCCTCTGGTTTTAGGCAATTTCTCTCCTTTTTCGAGTAAAAGAGCAACAGAGAGAATTTGCTTATCGTGCCAGGTGAACAGTAAAACATGGTAACATTGGCACTATTAAAAAAAAGTGCTGTGAAACATACTGGGTAAACAAATTGAAAATATGTGGAAAAGCATCTTTGCATGCTGTTCTGCAGTCAATAAGGGGTCTGCAGCTGGCTACAAGGATGTAAGGATGCTGTTTCAAACAGGGGACATGTTAACTGTATAATATATTGAGTATAACTGTGTTTTTGTTCAGAAGATGAGTGAATGATGCATTCAAAAGGAGTTTATACAGCATTAAGATTAAAAAAAAAATGACAATGGTCAAATATGCTGAGCTGCAATGACCTTTTTGTACCTGTTACTCATTATTTAACAGGTTCCAACTGATGAAAGACACTTTATTCAACAAAGCCCTCAATATGGGATCCCATTAACCACCTCCAGCGCTGGCAGCAATAACTGTGCTTATTTGAATAAGGCCCTAAGTTACTGAGACTTAAGCACTTGCCAAAATCCTTTGCTGACTTGGAACCATGGGGAACCAGCCTGTACATTTTCAGATAGCTTTTAACAGTCCGCAGCCCAAAGCATATTCCACATGATTTTTATCACACTTGCTTTACATTGCTCTGCTGAATACCAGGGACTTGTCTTACACAAATGCAACAAGAAAAGAGCCAGCCTCATACATTACCTTTCTCAGCTCCCCTGATGCAAAAGTATGCAGATAGTTTCGTATAGTATCATTAGGTCACAACCAGCATTAAGGCTGCTCAGAAATACTGTGCTGTTCTAGACCTTATATTAAACGTTATCAATAGGAAACTAAACCAAATGAACCTGATCTACAGTTTTAAGAACAAGTTAATAGGACCATTACCATTCATCTGCCTTCAGGAATAGAAAATGTTATGAAAATAATGAAAAAAAAAGAAATGCTACATATTGTTTCTTTTTTTTTTTCCTATCATGAATTAAGTATTTTATATCTCTAGAAACCACACTATGTAATGAAAATGACTGTGAAGGGATTCTTTTGCCAAAATCAAACCATCTCATTTGCTAATATGCATACATTTACAAATTTCCATTCTTAGAAAAAGACTAAATCAAATAGAGCCTTATTTTCCCCCTGCTTTCACATTTAGCTGTCTATGGAGATCAGATTTTTTGGTACGTTCCCAGTTCCAATTTAAATTACTTTTTTCATTAAACCATGTGTAAAGATCCTTCATGCTAACACTACAAATGTCTGAAAAATAATCTCACAATGAAGTTTCAGTGCAGTTTTCCAGATCTATCACTATTTCTATAGCTACAACATCTGAATAACAAAAACAAAAGGCAGCAGGCATTGCAACGCTGTTCACTTCAAAGCTTAAAAGAATTAAAATTGCACGGATTCCTAAAATCAAAGAGGTGAATCCATAGGTAAATCCTTAGGCATCACTCTGGCTAGTTAACCTGACATGTCAATTAAATGCAAGATGTAATTTATTCAGTTCTCAGTCTAGTCTGACACAAAACCTATATTTCCCCTGATTCCTAATTAGCTAAAGTAGTTGTCTTCTTTCATGCAGATAATTTCATAACCATTAGTGTAAAGCATTAACACATTTTTCTTTCAATCATATTTTCCTCCTGTTGACTGACACACCTTCTCTTGTGAGTGTAGTTGTGCCAGTTTCTGCTTTGTGGGAAATTGCCCCAAGGTCTTTAGTAAAGTTCCCTCCCATACACATAAAACAATGATATATAATCATGATGCTAACTGTCTGAAGAGACATATGTCTTACTTAGAAAATATGAATGGAAAATTAGGCACTGGAGGAATGTAGCTATTTCCATTTGGGTATATTTATGAAGTTAAATTGCATACTACTTAATATACAGTAGAGTGCAGCATGATGAACTCCTTGGCAACAAGAACAGGTAGTGTTTTTAGCTAAATAATTTAAGGCTCTTTTTGTGTTTTTTGTTAGACAGATCTGACTTCTTATAGCATGCCTAATAATTCAGTGAAAATTAATCAAAGCCAAGAAATTTCCTGAATGCATGCCATGCATACAAAACTTGGTATATGCAAGATTTGGTCATGTACAAGATACGCACATTTCCATTACATGTTTTGTAATTCTATTTTGACTTATTTAGATGTAATTTTACAAATTGCATTATGGAACTTCACACACAGAGCTCATTGAAAAATGCAGAAAGATGTCATGAAACTTCTGTCAGCACAAGAATATGAAAAGCTTCAGCTAGCTTTCAACCTCCTCCTGGTATTTCTTTCATTGCATCCCTAACAGCTTTCCTTTAGTGTTCGCAACTGTCTTTATTCTGCAGAGGAATCAGGAAATACAGGCACAAAGTCAGAAATCTTCCTTGTTTCTGCCAGTCTCTAAGGAAAAAGCATGTCCATAAAAACATCACCACAACAGACTCCGCTTCTTTGTCTGAAACATTCCTACTGTCCTGCCTGATTCACATTGCTTAAGAACAACTGATTGGCTTCATTTCCATGTGTGGCACAATTTGCTGGAAAGGGGGCACTTCAGATGCCATCTGTCCTTTGGGGGAAGTTTGGAGTTCTTCTCATTCCCTGCTTCCCATATGGCAGCTCATGGGGCACGACAGCAGCAAGCCTGAATCATGCAGACTCATGCACTGAACGGTCAACAGCATTAAATACTTGCCATCCTCTAAGTCACAAACACGATTATGGAACGTGATGGCACATCCATCCCGGGGCAGGTTCACAGCCCTGTCCGCTCCAGCAGTGCGCTGGGGGCTTCGCACCACCAGCACGCGGCACGTACCTGCTGCCAAAGGTGTCTTAAGGCTCAAGCAAGGCAGTAGCTACAGCTTTTACAGATTAATCTAACCAGAGACATTCCGGCCAGCCTGCTGCTCTACCTCCTGGGCAGGTTTGGCAGCCAGTGCCGCTCTGGGACTTGCTGCCCTGCTGCCAGTGCAAGGCCGTACCGGAGGCCACGACAGCAGCTGAACGCAGCGCTGGCCTCTTGTCAGCCCCGTGTGGGTGAAGGGCATCTTTACGTTCACAAGCTCCAGCACCTTATCTCAGAAATCAGCGCAATTAAACCATGCAAGCCAGTTTAATTAAGCCAGGCTCTCTCATGTGGGCTCAGTACACAGTATCCTGGTTAGCTTGTATCTGAACCTGTGCCAGTGCAAGCTAATCCACTTTTGAGAGGTTGAAACCCACGTATGTGTTTCCTTTTCAAATTTGCACTAGCTTAGCTAACCTATTACTAAAGTGGCAGCTTCAGTCAAACTTGAACAGGTTTCACCAGACTGATTATTTAGGCATTTTTAGAAATATTAATCTCTTTTACTAATCAGCTTGGTTTGCTGATTGTGGTGATGAGACTAGCCTGCCCTACCTTTGATTATAAAATGCTATTTTGGCAATCTGTATACTGGGAATTATGTTGCTCTAGTAAGACTGTAGTGGATGTCTATTTAGCGTATTACAAAGAGTATTAAGAAACTAGTTCTTTAATCATGGACTGACTTTTTTTTTTTTTTTTTTTAACTACAACTTCGACAGCTAGCCATAAGACAGGAGCTTGGGCCCTGGAATGCTGACTTTCCTTGTGTCACAAGGATCCCAAAGGAAGTTGTATGGGACAACTGGCCAGATCACTTAGTCATATCACACCAGAAGTCCATGACAGTCCCCAAAGACTTTCGAATATTGTGTATTTATATGCTGCTCTACAACTCTGACCATAATGCAAGAATGAAGATACCAAGTAAGATGAAAACTAGCACTATGCAACATGAGAAAGAAAAGCTAGATACTTTAGAGCTTAGTATCAGCATTTTTGTAAATTCTTTTCTTAGCATGTTTGTGAGGGATTTTCCAGGGCACTGTGCAGGGCTCAGATACAAGCCTTCTTCTACTCTGTTTGGTAGCCACAATCAAAAAGTACAACACAATCCACATAGCTTTTGAGATTCTGGCAAAACATAAAAACAAATAAACAAACAAAAAACTATAAGGCAGTAAAAGCTATTCTTAGCAAATGGTTACTTACTGTTAAAAATATTAACCTTTAGAAGTGATGTCATTTTCTTTTCACAACAACAGACTCTTTCAAGGTACTCTCAGTTAATTCTCAGTGAAGAAAAGAGAATGGTCTTCAAGCACAGAATATCCATTTAAGTGGTAAATCAAAAGCTATTCTAACTTGGAACTGTGAAGCCATGCACATATGTTTTAGAGCAGTCAGTAAAATGCAAGTGTTAATGCAAAAAAACGACAACAAACACAAAAAAAACATAAACCACTGGGAAAGGATCTGGAGAAAGTGACATTCCGAAAACCTTTATGCAGACAGAGATGTGATATATTGCTGGCAAGAGCTTACTGTATTTTTGTTCTCTTCTATCCTTGACAAGCACAACAAAGGGGCATACAATTGTTTCAGAAAAATCTCCTGCTTCCACTGCTGCCAAGTTGCCTTGGTTCCTAGAACTAATCATTCTGAGAGGTGGCACAGCACCCATACTACCTGTTAAATAATAAAGTATTAATTACCATTATTAAATGCGTCCTTGTTGCTTTTGCAAGAGAAAGACACCTGCTCGTAAGGACCAGAGGATTTCCAGAGTTCATTGGTCAATGTTGGCTGACAGGAAGGGTCCATTTTGAGGTGCACCTGATTTTCACTAGTCCTTTCTGTATCAGAATTTGAGATGTTCAGCCCATACACACCATCCTCATAAACTAGAGAAGAATCTGATCTGTTGAGATTGCTTAGAGACATACGTACTACAGCTTCATTTAAGTAGCATGAATTTTCACCATGTAAGCTGTCTGAAGAATTACGTCCCATTATCTGCAGAAGAAAAAAATGCAAGAAAACAGCATTTTCAACTTTGTCCAGCTCCAGAAGAATCCTCCTACCAGGATACCATAAGTTAAAATGCCAGAAAGAATGAGGATTCATAATAGATGGCCACCTATGTTTCAAGACATTAAGACTGAAATATATTAAATTAGTTGTATGTTCAGGAATAAAACAGCCATAATCTAGAATATTTTGCCTTAGCCTCTCTCAAAACACAGGAAAACGTAGTAAAAATGGCCAGATAGCAAACAACAAAGGGCTGATACCGGAGTGGTAGTGCTCTTATTCCTTTTAGAGGGTTGATGCTTTGCCCTGCAGCTCAGTTAGGGACCATTTCACATATGTAAGTCTGTGTACACTGCCATCCGAAGATAATATTGCACCTCATATAGATATGGGAATATAAGCAATAGGACTGCATCAGTCAAATGAGGGATAGTAAACATCATTCTGCAACTTGTACATAGCCCTTGGGGGCTGAAAATGCAACCCCTGCGAAGACTATCCACATGCACATATTTATCAAGGTTATGCTCATGAAAAAGCAGGAGCAGAAGCCATCAGTGGCTGCAATACCTGGCCAGCCAGTACTAGCTAGTGAACTTATAACTCGGCATAACTGCAAAAATATAGGCCTGGGAGTACTCACTGACTGGACTGCCAGCTCTCTGCTGCTGCAAAGACTATGACAGTGGAAAATGCAAGGCAAAGAAGATCCCAAGAGTTGGCATGCATTAAATGCCGTGACGTCTACTTGAAATAAAAATCTAAGTAGTCTTACAAATGGAATACCAGACTGAGAATCACTTAATATTTATGGCTCTTTAAACAATTCATTATTTTGGTTCTTGATCTGTGAAATACTGCCTACCCCTGCAGGAGGCTACCATTCTTCAGAACACCTCTCCTCCCAGAATTTCAAAAGTTTGGATCACAGAGCTTTCAAAACACGGAAAATCCAAGCAAAAATATTTTGATTTTCAGGCATTTTAAAGGACAGTAGTGGAAGTCAAGATACCATTTACCAGTGCAGCAACTGGGGCCCAGGCCTCACCTGGGCAGCTGAACACGCAACCAGCCCAACCAGTGAGTTCACTCAGCCTCTCTTCTTCAGCCTCAGCTTCGATAAAAACTTGATGATTTTTACTATTAAATCTTTAAGCAGCCTCAGAGCTGATCTAAATTACATCAGCTACTAATGACCATGCTTAGGCAATTCTATTCCTAAGGGTGTAGGGATGGAGCACAAAGCAGTCACACTCCACCCTCTTCCTCCAAGAGGCTGAGGACTGTTAAGGCGAAGACAGGCTGAGGACTGTTAAGGCGAATAAGGACTGTTGCAGGCGAAGAAGACAGCAGGCAAAGGGGCTGATACAGCAGCCAGGAATTTCCCACTCCTGGAGAAACCTGTCTCTCACTAGAAAGAGTGCTATCATCCAGAAATAAGGACAGTAGCAGAAGACTCTTCATAAAGACATAAGCAGCAAAAACATAACAATGCCTTGTTGTAATAACAAAGCTTACCGCTAAAAAGTGAGAGCAGGGTGTCTCTTGCCAGAGGAAAGCAAATGTTTACCCCTATTAGTTGGTGTTAAAGCAGAATAAAACACAGATTCTCCCAGTTACAATTTCTATGTCCTCAATTTAATACCCATAGGTCTGATTTCTGCCCGTGGATATAGCTGAACCTCAGCTTCCTACACACTCGCTCATTAAGTTACCAACAAACAAACAAGATTGCTCTCAAAAACCCAGACGCACTAGTCTCTTCTTCAATGTAAGCATCTACAGCTCTGGAGTTTGGGATATAATTATGGTGGGGGAATATATACCTCATGGTTCCCTGAGGATGAAAATAGGCCGCTTTGACGACTGTGCTTCCAGTGCCAGAGGAGCTTCTGCTGCATTTTCACACTGTTTTTTTCTTTCTCCACCATTTGCTGGCCCTCCTGGAGCCTTTCCAGGCTCTGCTGGTACTCCTGCAGCTGCAGCTCCAGTCCCTCGCGGCTCCGCTTGAGCAGCTCCTCCTGACAGCCGCATTCCCTCTCCCGCTGCCCCAGCCGGCTCTCCCTCGCCTCCTGCTCCCGCTGCCGCTGCTCACATTCCCGGGACCAGCGCTGCTGCTCTTGCTGAAACTGCTGCTTAAGCTTGTGTATGTTTGCCAGCTCCTCCCTTTGTTTTTCCATATTCCGATATTTTTCTTTTTCCTGGAGGAGGTTTGCCCGAGAACTGTGACCCCGACCGGTCTTCTCGTTCTCTTGCAGGAGTAACTTATGGAGCTCTCTGTGGCTGTCCTGGATTGTTAATGCTGCCTAGTCACAATAAAATCAATTGCAAATGTTCAATATGAGCCTTTACCCAGTTTTGCATTTTTCCTTACAAACACCATATAAAAACATTTTATCCTCCCTTACTATCAATGCTTAATGCTTTTTTTTTGGAGTTCATTCACCACGCAAGTAGAGATTTCTGTGTTCATGCCTATATTAAGAGATGTTTCTAAAAGCACTCAACCATTTCAAGCACTTTCAACAGTGCTTCTGGTTTGCACTTAGTACTTCTTTGCTTATGCTACAGCAGTGCCTACACATTTCAATTACAGTTGGGGTCCTATTCTATCAGATGCTGCTCAGTCATGCAAGAATACAGCACCTTTTATAGTTAAAGAGAACATTAAGGCAATGGTCTAATAGATGGGAATTCTGGGTTCAAACCTTTCTCTGCTACGGGTTTCCTGCATGACCTTGGATGAGTGGCAGAGGCCAGATCTATGCCAAGAATGGGGAAAACTATGGGAATGGGGAAAACTGCACAGTTTCAAGTACGGCTTGCTCCAACCCTAAGGTTTTCCTTGCTCACCTGTACCACTGTAGACTTACTAACATCAGTACTACCTGCCCATGTAGCCATGTAGGCTGCTACATATACCCAAGATATCTGTGCCAGCAGAAATTTGGAGTGTAATCACAATTTTAGTTTTGCTGTTTCAATGGCTTATTTTACAACAGATAGAGGTATGTTCCATCCTTCACATGGATGTTGGGATGTTGTTTGCAGTAAAGACTGTGACATCTTCCAATAATAACAACAACAACAAAAAGCTGGGATTAAGAGGGAAAAAACAAAACAAAACAAAAAAGAAAGCCCTAGATCTACTAAGGCATCTAATCCACAGCCTATTTCCAAGAGCTGGCATGGGAATCCACTTCAGTAGGCATTCCCAGAAAATTCCCACAACCCAGTTACCCCATGCCTTCCACTCCAGAAAGACTCTTTAGCTTTATGCAATGTGCAGTTCCCACATTTCTTGGCTCTTCCCCCAGCATTGGGTCAGCTCCAGTGATTTGTAAACAGGGCAAAGACTTTTTTCTCTGCACCTACGCTGCCAGCTTATGCAAATTTTCATGGTCCAAACAATAAGGCATGATGCTGATCCTTTTCTATTGCCTTTGGCATTAATTATTTGTCTGTTTTTTGACAATTTTGACTGAACTACAAGCTTTTTATTTTGCTTTTGCATTGTTTCAATCCACTTAACTCTAAACCCAAGATTTTCAGGATTCTTATGAAATAGGCTAACATCAAGAAGATTAAAAAAAAATTGAACATACTGAAAAGAAAAATTTTGAAATAAAACCTTAAAATTGCACTTGAATAGGATGAATAAATAAGAGTGTTCAAACTTGCCATGAAAGAGGCAAGAACTTCACATTAAGGCCCTACAGAACACACATAGTAATAAATTTAATTGAAATATCTATAGTGGGTTGATTTGCTACTATGCCGCAGGTAGTGTTCAGAATAGCGAGGAAAGTATTCTAAACAAAACATTTAGTTTTGAACATTTTGAAGTATAATTGCACAAATCTCTGCATGAAATGTCATCAACTCTAACGTTAACTTTCCCCCTGGATTTCTGGGCTGTACACACATCCTTCTGAGGGCAAAGTGATTGCTCCAAGCAAGCATTATTGAATCCTTAAATGAAACACACCTCTGACGTACAATAATAATATATTATATGACAGATTACGTAATATTCAGAAGAGCTCAATATCACTGACAATGTCTAAAACTAGGGCAAGATAAAAAAAAAAATACTTAATACCTAAATTAAGCCTCATTACTCTACAAAGTTAAAAGTGGAGTAGTCACCTGTATGCTGTACAAGAGACGGGTTAAATTCTGGATTGCTTGTACAATCTAGAAAACAAAAGACAAGGATTTTCAAAGTTTTAACGACTGTTACCTAAATACTAATAAATGTTAGTACATTCTGTCTGAGGTTTAAATAAACTCACCTCTGTCCCTGTAGATCCTGAGAAACTCATACTTCCATCCTAAAATAAACATATGTTGCTTTAAAAAGCAGTTGTTAACTTTACATTAGTATCTTCTAGGTAATTTTTTTCAGTACTGAAGACATTTGTATTGCTAATATATGCAGTGCTGAGTCAAACCTTTTTGTGGGTATGTGAAAAAAGACAGGAGCAGCAACCTATGAAGACTAATAATTCTTCAACACCAGAGTTTCCGTGGAAATCACTAGAGAATCTAAGCACAACTGTAAAAACAAAAATATTTCATCCACAATTTTAATCCTCTTGTGACTAATGCTACACAGAAAAGATATTTCCATTCATGCCTTGTTTATTTGACAGTTCCGAAATACAGTAACCAGACTTCTGTATATACAGCACAGGGCGTTTAGATTACTTATAGTCAGATGAATCAGCTCAAGATTCTTCAAAAATCAAGGTACTAACATAGCAAGAAGCTAACAGAAGTTGTGTTAGTGGGTTATGGTGAATGCCTTCAATGTGCTGAGAGACATTAAGCCAAGGCAGAGTGCCTGCTGTCTCTGAAAAATACACCAGTGTGCTTACTACCGTACATCGCGGCCAGGCTCGCTGCTCTCCCAGCAGACTCAGCCGTTTTATATTTTCCACCCAATTCCCCTTTCCTAAGGACCTTTCTGAATTTATGGGGTGAAGCCACCCATAATCCCTTCAGCATGAAAAACAGCTCCTCTGAGAAAGATAAGGTGAAAAAGTAGAGAAATAAAACACAGTCCCTTCTGAGGCGACACTGAAAAGACTTCCTGTATGATTTCTGTTAGCTTTTTCCGGAGGAGCGGAGGAGGGTTCTGGGAATATTTGCTGCTTCTCAGATTCTCTCAAGTTCTCTACCGAGTCTCTTTTTCCGTTACAGAGAACAAAGCAGCTGCTTCGTTTAACTATGATAATTGAAAATGAGGATCAAAAAAGCCAAGCCCCAAAATACACCTCAAAATGCAGCAGCTGGTGCTCACCTTCCCCTTCATCTGTCTGCACCTCCGTCACCCCCTCTCCTTTTATTATCTCCCTTCGGTATTTTCTTTCATTCCCCCTACCCGCATCCCCCGCTTCCCACTGCACCATGATCCAAGCTTCCACTCTGCAGCGAGAAGCGAATGATTTCATATGTTTGTCCCTACACAGCATGAGGACTGAGCCAAGGGACCTCTGCCTTCCTCGCGTGAGCTGCGTGCCAGGAGGAAGAGCAGGAAAAAGAAGAGAAGGAGAGAGAGAGAGAGAGAGAGAGAGAGAGAGAGAGAGAGAGAGATAAGGACATGCAGGCAGGGTGAGGAGGAGTTAGCGTACAAAGGAGAGCCCACACACTCAACAACATGGCAGGGTCATCTATTCCCTTTCTTTTATTCTTTGAAACTCTGTTTAATTTCAAAGAGGAGATGTACAGTGAGATTAAGCGCTCGGCGGGCTTTGATGTTGCAAGCGGTAGCAGGCGGCCACCGCAAGCACCTACACACCAAGCACCCAAGGCTCCTCACAGCAGCTGGGCAGTGGGACTTCGGGGCTGCGGGTGCAACCGAGGCAGCCTTAGCCCACCTAGCAGGGCTGCCAAGGGCATTGCAGCCACCACCATGCCCTCGTCTCTCTCCACCAGCACCTGCTACAAAAGTAGGGACCGAAGAGGGGGAAGGCCAGGACAAGGACCATGTCCCAGCAGCACTGCCCACTTCAGACCGGTGTGGTACACCGGCAACTTTCTTCCATCTGCTGTGCAGTCAGCATCCAGCCCCGGGACCGTGGCTTTCGTTTTGGTGTCCTGGCCACTGTTTTGCAGGCCAGCTGGGCTGAGCCTGGCGCCGCAGAGGCAGCTCGCAGCCCCCAGCAGCGCAGGGAGGTTGCAGAGCACCTCAGCCCTGGCAGCTCCCGCGCCACCTTCGTGTGTTCCTTCTGCCATCTCCTGGGAAGCCGCAGCATTACAGAGCGCAGTGCAACACGAGGCCTGCCCTAACAATTTGCCAGAACAGGGTAACAACTAAGCTTGGAAGGGCTTTCTGGAGGTCACTTGTTCCAGCCCACTGCTCTAAGTGGGACTAGCTTCAAAGAAAGATGCAATTTCTCTTTACTTAGTTAAGCCCTGCTAACCTTTACAGATGGAGGTCCTACAACATCCCTCAGCAACCCGTTCCAGTACTTAATCACCCTTCATGGTGATTTTTTTCCCTTGCATACAGTCAGAATTTCCCCACATGCAACTTGTAACTACTGATTTCACTCCTTTCACTGTGCACCTCTGAGAAAGGCCCAGCTACACCTCTTCTATAATCCTAATGGCCATGTGTTGGCGTGGAGCCACTGAAACATTTAATGGGGTAGATCTGAGCCCTCCATGATCTGCCAGGTTACTCTACTTCATTTCAGCTTCTGCACTCCCTCATGTAGACCTTCCTTTTCTTTTTTCTTTTCTATTCCTTTCTTCTTCCCACCCTCTACTAGCATTGCAGTCTGGCAGGTGACGCCCCAAAGCTAAACATGAGGCAAGGTTAGAGGGAGATAGATTATGAGTTGGAGTCTTACAGAAATAGCTAAGCCAAACGAGGCACTCGGTCAGATTTGATGCAGACTGGGTACGCCTAATGCTAAATATCTAGCAAACCTTTTCAAGCAAACTTTGCTTTCTATTTCCAGTCACGTATTTTCTGTTTTTAGTCTCTTTCTCCCCTTTATTCCTTTCCATGGCCCTGCTTCTCCATCTAAGGACTCCACTATTATAAT
Organism: Nothocercus julius; assembly: GCA_013398735.1. NCBI lineage: Eukaryota > Metazoa > Chordata > Aves > Tinamiformes > Tinamidae > Nothocercus > Nothocercus julius. The sequence continues at coordinate 15,405,315 of VZSV01000003.1, forward strand.
GCAGTTTATTTCCACACAACAGTTCATACTGCTCTTGCTCTAACACTTTCCACTGCTACCTGAAATTTGTCGTTCATAATTCTGTCTCTGCTTTTTTTTTTTTTTTTCTTTACACAGATTTGTTTAAGAGCAAAACCTATTTTTAAGAGTCTGCCCTGTTTTATATGCTTGTTCTCAGCAGGAAGTTCTCCAGCAACTAAGTCTGCATTAGCTGAGGTCACTGTCCTTTTGTCATCCTGAGAGAAGGGAGAGGTAGTAGAGGTAGTACTATTATCAGCTCCACAAAGATGGATGTATTGAAGGATGACAGCAGAGAACCAGGCCCTTCGGCAGCCCAAACAAGTGGTACCAGATCCATAAGCCCGGCAGGAAAATTGTTCTATGTTTGGACTATCTATGTTTTGGGTTTTTTTTAATGATTAACTACAGTGATACTTATTAAAACTGTACTATTTGGACTTCGATGAAATGTGCCTGTTCTGTGCTTTGGGTTTTGGAACAGTCTTTAGATACCCTGTAGGAACCTGAACACCAGTTATCCTCCCAGTGCCCAGAGTGGTAAAAGCACCACAGCAAGAGAAAGCATTTGTGATACCTTATCTTCAAGGCTGGCAACTCCCATTTCCTTTTCAACAGGGCTAGCACTGAGATAGACTTCAGATGATTCTTCATCTCCTTTTATTTCTGCATCTAGCAAACAAAATCCCAATGGGATGCATGAGAAAGATATCAAAACATGTTCTCACTATAGAAACAAATGACATGCTTTCTTGTAGCTACCCACAGGAACCTGAAATTAGAGGGTGATATAATTTGGAGCTAGTTAATACATTCTAGAAATGAAAAATATCCATATGAAAGAAAGAATGTCACAGGCAGGACTATCTGTTTTTCCTATCTTAAAAAATGTAAGCATTTCACTTACAAAAGTGATAATGCAGCCACATCACTGAAAATGTTCGGCAGCAATGCTTTCTACAGGACTTTATTTGCATACTCAGAGCAATCTATATTAAACCTTTTATAGCTGAAGTGATTAGAATGTCTGTCCTAGCAATCAATTGATTTTCAGGCTTCTGATTAAAACTGGCTGACTCAGGAAACTGCCTACATTGCAGCATAGATTTGCTATGGAATTGAGCAAAAGCGACTAGAAAGCATCTGGGTATTATGTATGGAGTCAGTATTGCTGACTGCAGACATGTGCTATGGAAAAGCTGCAGTGGATGCAAATATCTACTTATTTCAAGCACCTATTTAATTACCTATTTATTTCAGTGAAGCCACATGACAACTTACACTATTTTGATGTTTGGCCAAAGACGGTTTTTATTACATTGTTTTATATTGATTCTACCACAGTGTGAAAAAAGCCTTCCTAAAAGAATTCCTGCATCAATTAGTTTGACGATATGAATACATAAAAGAATTAAGTATTACCATCAGGAAAAGTTTCCAAGATTTCGCTTGCACTAAGTCTGTGTTCCAAGCTTAATTCTTCAGTATTTTCCTCTGATGGTCTTTCTGTTTCACTCACTTGTGAGGACAATATTACAGCAGCTTGGAGACTTTCAACTAGAGAGGAAGACATGAAGAATTAGAGATGCTTTAAGTAGGTGCTTGCGCTGACAAATGACATAAAGTAACAGTTTAATTTATGTTGGAAGGGACTTTTGGAGATCATCTAGCCCAATCCCCTGTCCAAAGCTTGTCCAACAAGATTGGTCATTCAGGGCTTTGTCCAGATAGATTTATAGTATCTCCACTAAAGGAGTAAAGGACAGAGACTTCACAACCACTCTGGCAACCTGTTCCAGTATTTGACCACCCTCACGGTAAATAATTTTTCCCTTTATTTAATTGGAATTCCCCACATTCTAGCTTGTGCCTCTTTTCCTACCACCATGCACCTCCATGAAAGGTCTGATTTAGTCTTCTCTGTATTAGGCAGTTGAGGACAGCAAAAAGATCCCACCAAGTTGGCTCCTCTGAAGTCTGGACAGACCATCTTTCTCAGCCTCTCAATGCATCATGTGCTCCAGTCCCCTAATCATTTTGACTCACTCCAGTACATTCATGTTTCTAGCACTGGGGAGCCCAGCACTGGACACAGCACTCCAGGGGTGGTCTCAAGGGCTGACAGAAGGGAAGGATCACCTCCCTTCACCTGCTGTTGATGCAGCCCATGATGCTGTTTGAATTTCTTTGCCACTAGGGTACATTGCTGGTTTATGTTCAACTAGCTGTCCACAAGGACCTCTAGCTCCATTTCTGCAAAGCTGTTTTCTATATAGTAAGTGTCCAGCCTGTAAAACACATGGTGTTATTTCATCTCAGGACTTCATATTTGCCTTTGCAGAACTTCTAGAGATTTTTCCTCAGGCCATGTTTTCCTGTGAGTAGCAGCCTACCCTCCAGCACGCTGATCACTTCGTGTCACCCACGAACAACAGTGTACTCCATCTACTGTTCACTTCTTTAAGGAATGCATTAAATAACATTGGTCTCAGACCCCTGTAAGAATTCACTTACAAGTCACCAGTTGTACTTTGCACAGACGATCATAACCCTTTGAGTCCAGCAGGTCAGACAATTTTCCACCAGTTATGCAGTCCATATCTCATTTGGCTATAAGGATACTATGGCAAACTCTGCTGAAGGTCTTGCTGATGTCAAGGTAAACAATATAAGTATACTGCTCTCCCCTCATTATAAGAAGCTGTCCAGCTAGTCTGCACAATTTGCCACTGATACATCTACACGGGCTGTTCTTATTCACCATGTGGTTAGAATTTGCTTCCAGGAGGATCTGTCCTATCACCATCCCAGGGACTGAGGTGACGCACAGGTCTCAATTTCTTATTATCTGACTTCTTGAAGATGGGTGTGATTGTTGCCTTCCAGTAATCAAGAAACTCCTCTAATCACTGCAATCTTTAAAACATTACAGACAGCAGCCTCACCCCGGCACTGACCAGCTCCCTCAGCAGCTCTGATTGTATCTAACTGATATGTGTATAACCAATTGGCCTAAATGCTCCCTAATTTTATCCTTAGCTACTGTGAAGAAGAGTTCTATAGACTTTGCTGCTAGCTTAGGATCCTAGTACTTTTGTACTGGAAAATGATATCTGTGACTTGCTGTAAATCCACACTGTGCTGAACAGCCCTGAAATCAAAGACATCGTCCACAGCAATACTAGCATGAGTGAAAATGAAAACTAGAAGTGGGCAGAATTAAGTGTGTGTTTATAGGCATCTTTTTAGGCTACTAAAATTCCATCTACCATAGCATCACTGGCCTATGATCTCGGCCTAGAGAAGAATATTTTAATTAAAAGTGCTCTCTGACTTCATAATAATGAGTGAGGACAACCCTTGCTGCTTTATAGGTCAAAATGTCATTATTTAGCCCATTCCTGTTTTCACCCTCAGTGATGTCACAAATGTAATTCCCCTCATTCCTCCAGAGGACAGCACTGCAGACAGGACAATGCTAGAGGGTATTTCAAAAAAACACAGCTCCTACAGTAACTATGGCAGGTCTTTATGGCAGATGTGCCAAGATCCCTTGCAGTTTTGGTCTGTATATGACCCTACGTCATTCTGATATGTCACCAACCAACCAAAGTAGGTGGGGTCAGGGACCAGATACAATAATGTATTGAATCCTGTAATGTACTTCACAAGGCTGTACTGCAAGGAGGCTACGTAATGAAACGCTCCTGAGATGCAATCTGGCACCACAACCTGCCCTGTTTACACAAGACATTATACATCCTTATCTTATATACATCCTTATCTTATATACATCCTTATCTTATTACCTGATAGGTCCCATCTCATGCATCTGAGAAGTACAAACTTGAGAAACTTCCCTTGAATGTCTTGGCACCACGTTTGGACAGTAACAAGCTCTTGAGACTTAACAGAATCACAACATAGAGCTGTACTTGATACCTTGAAGTACCTACCCACTCAGGGAGTGACCATTTCAGTTTTCCTAGGCAAACTCACCTTCCCTGAGTGCTGCTGCCAGCAGTGAAGCAGCCTGTGGGGTTTCTCCAGAATCAGGTTTGATAAGGAGGTGAGGTTCGACATGAACATCCTCAAACCCACTCATACCTCCCAGTTCTGCATAGATATGCAACTTGTCTTCCAAATAACTGCAGATCTGCTGGTCCTGGTTACTCAATGATTCTGTAAACAGAAATGGAACACTATTAACATTTCCCATCCTCCAGGCAAAGCACATTTCCCACTCATCTTTCTAATCCTTATGCCACATAGACACTGCTAACTCAAGTTAGGCAACAGCGCAACAAAATTGCACAATGCCTTTTATAAGTAGCCAGGAACCAAATTCATACCTAGTCAGACCTGCTGAAAGCTGGCACAGACCCTGGCAGAGAGCCAGGCCAGTGCCCTACCCTGATGAAGCAGCCTTGGCTGCACTCTGGGGCCACCTCCTATTGCACTGAGAGCAAGCCATGCTAGGAAAGCACCTGGCTCAGGTAGCCAGAAGAAATGCTGATTCAGTCCATTAGCATCAGGGAAAAACACTGGCTCACAGCTGAGGATGTCCCTCCTGTGGCTGTCTCAAGGAAGGACATCACTTGCATTTCTCTCCTTTAAGCAGCAGAAAGATTTGCAAACTGCGTGTAGAGGAGCCAAGGAAGCTACAGTTACCCCTATCAGTTACATTTTCAGATTAAAATCAAGTAGCACAAGATGCCAGTGCCAAAATTATCACTAAGCCATTTAGTTAGAAAAGATCTGAGTTATTTCTGCAAACAGGAAATTATACCAGCTTAATGTTAATCTTGTAAATCCAGATTTTGTTTTAAAGGTGTTTTTTACTTTTTCTTTTGCACTCTCTGTTACGTAGCAAAAACATAAAAGTGCTTGGACAAATATTGTCTTTCCGGAAATTCAAATAATACATCATCTACCCTGCAAATTCTGCCTATCATTCTGAACCTACCAGCTAGTACGTGTGGTGTTATTCATTCATTCTGAACTCTCTGGACATGGGAGCTCTCAGAGCAGCAGGAAAGGTACTTACCTTGACACTTCTGAATCCTGGATGCTTTGGCCTCAACAATACGTCGGTCCTCATCAGATTCACTCATTTTTCCTTCTTCTTCTGGACAACTTTAGAGATAAAAGACAAGCAAAGATTGACAAGGCAAAATCTGCACATCATATACTAATCTTCAGTAAAGTACTGCATTCATAGCAAACAAAAAGCATTAATACCAACTTGTTCTACAATCTACAAGCAAGCCATTTGTCTGCTGCTTTAAAAACAGTAACAGGACATAAATACCAGACGGAAGGATTCCTTTTAATTACACCAAGACTGCATTATGCAGCGAATTGATGACTGGCCCTCCTATGAACTTACTGTGCTGATCATTCCCTAGGCCCCATGACGAGCAAAGCTCTCCCTGGCATTCCTGGAGCTGATGCCAAAGTAACACGCCATTTTCTGAAGTGACAGGGAATTTCCCCAGAAGGGGCTCGTGGACATCTGCAGAACTCAGAAAAAAAGCCTCCAGTGTGAAAGCAAAGGTGAGGGAAACTTAAAATGGCTGATAAAGACATCTAATGGGGAGACAGAAGGGTCTATGGATTCAGTGGGAAAGCACAGCTAACACTGGAAATTTGGCAGAACTGATCCTGAGGTTTTGGGGTTTGAGAATCCTGAGCTCAGAGAAAAGTCCAGCCTCACAGAATGGATCCACTGCACAGAGCACATTGCCAGGAATATCCAAATCCTACCTTGAGGCTACCAGACCTTGCGCCTGCTTTCGACTAGCAGAATGAAAACCAGAAGCCTTTTCCTCTACCTTTCCACTGCATCTTGAATATGCCTCATCCAGCTGTTGCGTTCCTCTTTGGAGTTGGTGTGAACCTCATACATCTCAGGCCCTGCAGATGAGGCGCTAATCAGAAACATCCCCCTTTCTTCGTTGGCTACCTCTCTTACTATGAGCTTCCGAAGGGAGATAACTGAAGGCTTCTGATCCTGGTGGAAACAGTCACAGCACACACAGAAAAATAATTAAAAAAAACTTCAGAAAAATCTATTTGAAAGGAGCATTATCTTAGAAGAGCATGATTTTTCAATTAATTGAACTAACTGTAGTCTTGCCACTTATAGCGAGCCTATGCGCGTTCTCACTAAGTGTAAAGTTCCAAGTTTAAGAATTCAGGCTTTTTTTAAAAAAATAGTTTGAATGATACTTCATGGTGTTCATAATGAGTAGAGCATGTGGTACGTGCTAAATAACAAATTCCTGAAGCTTAATGGCACTGAAGCTCTATATTTATAAAACTGGTTTGGAAATTTCTATCCAAGACCTTTCATGTATTTTATATGTGTTTATCAGTACATTTTCAGTTAAAACAAAACTTCTATTTTGTTTTACAGAACTGAAAGTTAAAATTTATTATAGATAATTGAAAGAATTGGCTCTGTTTCCTATCTTCATAATTAGATGAGACATTAACACTGTGTGAAAATAACCTGAAAAATAATCTTTTAAGAAATACACAAACAAACATCTAATGTATATATTTAAAAGGCTGATAATATACTTACAACAGCTGCAAAGACATACTTTTGGTCTTTTTCTTGTAAAAACAGCAGCACGTCAGTTAGAAGCAGAGCTAAGATGTCTTCGAAGGAGAGAAAGAGTGTTTTTTAATAAAAGGTATTACAGTTGTAGTTTTAGTAGCATATTTGTAGTCTTTTATATTTGAAGAGTGAGAAAGCCTGATCCGTAAATATCCCATAGAATTCTACAGTAAACTAAACAGGAAATATCTGCATGACACTACGGCCTGCACAAAGCAACTGCAAGCCCTCACTTTACATCTCCTGGGAAAGACAACACTTCCTGCTACCCACCCTCCAGCAGCAGGACTGGAGTTTTCAATCCACGCTGGCCCAGAGAAAGAAGAAACACTCACTCAAATGTCAGCACAACTTCCCCAAGCTGCGTGCAGGCAGCTTGGCAAAAACTACCCCACATAAATTTTATTTTGCCTGTGCCTGTGTAACATATACTCATAGCACAATGCAGCACTGATGAAAGCACTTCTGGAATAACTATGAGCAGATAAAGATAAATTTTATAAAGCTGTACAGCAAATAGAAATAAGTTCAAACAAACAAACAAGCTAAAACAAACAAACAAACAATTAATCCAAAAGCAACATGTGATTATACACTGAAAATCAAAATCTGGGCTTGAACATAAAAATCAGGTTCCAGCCACATTTGGCTTCAGATTTTGTTTTCCTCTGAAGATGTCAGAGTACTACTGAAGAACAGCACATGATTTTTTATATAGTACTGTAATAGCCAGTACTGCAAACAAGATAAACACATGAGCCAAAAATCTATGTTATGGAATGAACCTGCAACCTGCAGGAACTAAAAGGAAGGAGTTGGGTGGAAAATACAAGTGCTGAATGTAAAAAGCTCATATCATCCCAAGCTTTGGATGAGGGCCTGTCTTACCTATATGTACAGCATACTAGCCACAGTATTACAGCGGCAGCTTCTAGAATCACAGGTCCAGCAATTAGTGACACATTCTCAATACCATTACCTCACAAATTTGTGTTTGCAGCATACTGTAATAAGGTATTTTCTTTCAAAGTTATCTCTCAAACTACTTCATTTTTATACGTTACTTCCAAGTAAAAAGTTAGAATACTTTACTGCTAGGATGGAATACCTTTGAAACGTCCAGTAGCTGTTTTCCAGTACACTAAACCTTCATGAAGAAGTATCCTTTCTTTCCTCATCAAGTCCTGCTTCCTGAAAACATGGCCATTTTTCAGCTTTGTATATGTTTTGTTTTCAGTTCTACTAAGAATTTCCAGCAACTTTTGTCTTTTCTCATATTCATTAACTTTCAAATCTACTGCTGCAATCATATCCTTAATTAGTCGAAGGGCTTTGCATAAGTCTTTATGCTCTTCTGTTCCTTCTGTAGCAAAAATAAAACAAAACAAAACAAAATAAAACAAAACAAAACAAGAGCAAAGACATCATAAAAGACATTTTTCCTTACTTTATGTGAACCAGTCACCTGGATGCAAGGCTTAAATCAATACTCATATCATTTTAAGTAGAACCTGGCAATCAATATTATGGAAATACTCAAGACATCTGCTTTTGCCAGAGTTCATCTCGAGTATTAAAAGAAGACATGTATGTCAGATTTATTCAGTAGACAAAACCACATGTCAAAAGTTTCTGACATATTTATGAGCTCTTAGCATTTAAAAATATTTTACTGGCTATATAAATCATATTGTGTATTATAATTTTGACTAAATAAAAATAAATTGAAATGTAATTTTAAACATGAAGGGTTTGCTTCTGGGCATGCAATATTTGGTAATACTTGTTTATTGCCCCCTTTTTTTTTTTTTTTTTTTTTTTTTTTGCAATATACCTGTAGAGCTATTAACATTTTTTAAATGCTGCAAGAAAACCTAGTGGTCATTCAAACTTGCTTTGAAAATATGAACATTAATTTATTAAACACTCTACTGGAATTCGTTTAAGAAAATTGTATTTGTTTAAGAGAATGCGCATTTATCTTTCCAAATTAGTTCACATCCTGTATTCAAGATCTTTTGCTAAAACAAGTATGCTCTTCTGGACTTCCATGACTTACCTGGCTCAAACCTTGGAAATTTTCACAAACTAACTTTGTCAAAAATATATACCTGGCATACTTTTCAGGCAATAATTGCTTCACAGTGGACAATTATATTGTTCTGATTCTCTGCAGAATAGTGGATTTCTTCCTTTGTTATTCTATAATTGTGCACATTTTTACCTAAAAAATGCTTTGGGATTTCACATATGAAGCATTACTTAAGCTTTTGCTCACCTTTTGAATACTGCAGTATCCTTTCAACTAGGACAGGGTATTTGGTGATTCGCTGGGTGACGAGCAGAATGCATTCAGGGATTCCTCGTCGTCGAGCCAACAGGTTACTATTTCTCAACTGCAGAGACAAAGATATATACTTTAGTTAGTCAACAAACATTAAAATAACAACTCACTAATAGGAAATGTGATCTAAATGTGTTAGAATGAATTAAAACAAAATATTGGGTTTATTTGAAACACCGCCAAGGAACAGTTGCTGTCCTGAGTGATGAGATGCTTTAACAGGAACATTTGCAAAAACTTTTGCAAATCTGAAATTAAAATGTAATTTATTAGATCACTGATTAAGAAGGAAACAACTGGCTATTCTTAGTAGCTAAGAAAAGAGAGCTACTGAATGCAATTTGAACCTAAATTTGAATAAAAACTACAAGCTAGATATATATTTTCTGAGCATGTTGTCAATAGCAGTATACTTCTGTGAAAACTTACTTTAATAAAATTCTGGAACTTCTTATTTTGTTGCAACTCTTTGAAAAGATTAACAGCTTCTTTTTGATGGCTGCAAAATTCTCCATATATTTTCTTCATTTTACTTGCATTTTCCTCTGAAAACTGAAGAAATAAATAATTGAATTGTGCTCAGCATTGCATGACAGAGCAAGGCATATACCTGAGGATTATTATATTTTGTACATATATGGATGTACAAAACTTGTAACTTGTAAGTTACTTGTTTCTCAAACTTTCTGAATTTCACGGGTAGGGTCTGTCACAACCGAATATACACAGGCTAGTCATTTTTAAGAGCAAGAACAGGAATGTAGGCTGGACAAACACAAGCTACTTCCATCACCACCTTTCCAATAATGCCTGGAACAACTGTGTTATAACAGCATTTCCTCTCCTCCTTGGAAACACGATCTCTTTTGAGGCTTATTTGCATCTGTCTGACCTCTACCTCACTTATAGATAGGATAACAACAATTTGGTTTCTTTAGATGAGTAGAGTGAAAACAAACCAGCTAAAAGTGAAAACTACGCTCTGTTGACTGCGGAAACTGAGCTATCGCCAGCAAGCAAAGGTAACAAGTTGCTCTATAGCTAACAACTCTGTGCAACTGTCCCTCCTCTACTGAGCAACAGCTTGATGTACACCATGCCACATCGCTACAAGAATTGAACATATAGCCTGTTTTCCATGCTCAATCCTTCACACCTCTGATGTTCATGAAGTGTATCCGTTGCTTTTTTGTTTGTTTCGCTTTTTTTGCGATCCATTTAATGATGGGAGTAGCTTTCTACTACAAACATGGTCTAGTTCACCAGTATACACAGTTATCTGTCACCAGTGATTTTCTCTCCTTACTCTTTCATGCTGTAATAACTTGGAGGAGTTGATCTTTAAATTTTATGAGGCAACCGTAGCTTCCATCCTGCCTACAAAAATTTTAAACTCAGTAAACTGTTTAAATTGAGAACCCCGACTGCAAAATGATTTAACAGGGCTGAAGCCTCTACCTGTTGCACAAGGATGTCTCCAATTCTGCTGATCACAAAATTACGTTCACTCCCCTCCTCACATGATTCCTGACGTCTCTCCTTCATTCTGCAGAAGAATTGCCTGTGAATCTCTAGTAGTTCATCTAAGCAGGGAAATATTTTGTCCACTGTGCTGTGGTCCAGCTGCAGTTCTTCCTTCATCCCTTTCCTGAATATTTCAGACATAATGAACAGGGTATGGATGTGATGCACTTCTGTTTGCATCAGCTCTGCAATATGAAAGAAGACAGCATAATATAGAAACCACTTGAACATATTGCACAGATTCTATGATAGATTTTAGTAATATTCAAATACATGGTCATAAATGCTTTTTCTATGTTAGTTTTAATAAATTATGTCAGTAACAGACATGATTTATCCATCTCTGGCATGGTTATTTGAACTGTACCCCCCTGAACAGGGTAGACATGTCTTTGGCAGTCCAATGTGTCCAACAGCTCCTTATCTCCAGAAAACATAATAAATTATGAAAAATGTTCTTTGAATCTTACTACGCTTGCAGAAGTCTATCCTTACGTTCTCCCACTTATAAAATATGCAGGTTCTCTTTCTAGTTTCTATGGCAAATTGTTTTCAAACTTGCACAAAACTTTGAAATACTGACCAAAAATCACATCCTGCCTTTTGATAACATCTTTTTCTTGCTTGCTGCAGAATGCTGGATCCACAACAAGACTCCAGGACTCTGCCTCAAATTCTTGGGCCTCTGTGCTGAGGTCAGTCCACTGAGAGGAATCCACATCATCTATAATAAAGCATAAACTGCAAAATCACCAGCCATATGAACAATAAGGAAAGTTCCTTTGTACATGCACACATCTTCAATAAAATATGGGGAACATATCACAGGAACGACCTTCAGACAAGATTTCTGCCAATGCCAACAATGGTTTTACACAAGAAAAGTCTGTCAAATGCGAGTATCAGTACCCAAGACTTTAAATGCAAACGCAACAGTGGAGAGGAATACAGTAACAACCCATCTTGTCTCAGATTAAATCCTTCCTATCTTTCTTTGCTTGAAGATTTTTTTTTTCTTTGCAGTTTGAAAATAAAATGTAACATTTTCAGAAGTATCTTCTGGCAGTGGAAGGGCACTTGCCATTTTGCAGATGTCCAATGAAAGATATCTGCACGGTCCTTTGTGAATGAATGCCCTTCAGCTTTGAAATCTCATCTTATACCTAGCTACAGAAAATGGCTATTCCTATTCACTTCACAGTCACGGACAACTGTTTTAGGAGGGCAGTTTGCCAGTAGAAGGTACAGCTCTGGGGCCACCAGTGACATAGATTTATTCACTGCAACCTATGCTGTCAATTCAAGTGATTATATGAGCGCTGGAATAAACGATGCTGTTGTTATGGTTTTGCAAATACGCCAGTTAAGTTTTACCCATTCTTTTCCAACAGTAACACCAAACAAAAGAAAGTTCTGAATGTTATCAAGGAGTTCATTATGGGAAAGAAATAAATGGTAGTATTTTAAAACTAACATGTCCGATTATTTCATTTCAGTGAAAGACACCGTTGTAATTAACAGGTGTATTAACAGGTGTTTTAACACCTGTTTTAACAGGTGATTAACAGGTAAAATAAACAGGTAATGTTTAAATTAACCTGTAATTAAGACATGTGTTGCTTTTTAGTAGATGAAACATCTTCCTTATTAAACACTATTTCAATTTTGTATTTAATATAGTCAAGAAATTCAAGATTTGTGCAGTATTTCTTACCTTCCATCATAAAAGAATCCATTGATGAAAAGGTCCCTAAGGCCTGTAACATCTCTTCAGACCGTGACTTGGATCTCCAGGTGCTAGTCTCAGAGTCTGGTTCAGGAAATGGCATAGATCTTCTACAGTGGAAGAGAAACATTGATTTAACAGTCACAGTTCTTCTAGAGTTGCTGAATGACATATTTCGGATACTGCTCTGGCAGCTGCACTCTACCTTTCAAAACTGGCACTGGGGACGCTTTTGGACAAGGAGTGGGATTGCTGTGAGGCTTCCCTCCTTGCAGCAGACAGTCCAATAGGCAGAGAGGAAGAAGGATGCACTATGGAGAACGCAGGTTGGGAAACGTCTCCGAGTGAGGAGTCTGTGAGGCAAAACAGTTGCACAGTTATACTGTGAAATGCTAGCTAGTGTTCACACAGACCCACAGAAGGTTATCAGGAATGCCCCACATGGCGTAAGACCCTGATACACTCACCCAGAATAGAAAAACAAGAATGTAGGCAAAGCTGAGAAGCTCTAACATGGATATCATAGATGAAAACAATCTCAAATCAGTCATGCTCTTACAATGCAATTTAAATGTAGGTGACCCAAATATTCATGCACATGATGAATAATGACATACACAAAAGCACAACACAGAACTTGCTCCTTTTTATTTCCATTTTCACTGAAAATCAACTATCATAAAACTCCCACTCATTTTAGTAGAAGAGTTAGTTAAATGGTAATTTCCTCAGAAAATCAAAATCATCTGTATCAAGTATTAGAGAGGCACCTATTTTCCTGCATATGTTGATATCATAAAGAGAAACACATAAATAATGAAGGAAACACTTGTTTTGCCATTTCTATTGCTTTTCAACATAGGCTGAATTTTGAAGTGCTAGGTTTATACCTTCTAGCCCACTTACTATAGTACTTACTTGTTAAACCACCCTGTGGTTTGTTTTTATTATGGTACCTCTCCTGTGATTTCTGAAAGAGAAGAATTTTATGAAATTACAATGAAATAAATAATAAATGACAACATACTGAACAGTAACTCACTTTCATATATCATCATATAGAGGTGCTTCTAGAAAACTGTCCTAAATCATGGTTCTAATTTATGCTAATATCCAATAAACCAAAGTCAAAGTAGAATAATACTTGTACTAAAATAGGACACTAAATCTATTTATTTTAATCTGAGTCACTACAGTTGTTATATTTTTTCTACAAGAATATTGCTTGTGGGGGCTGCCAGAAAAGGCATTCGTATTCAAGGCTTCATTTTCAAATAAATTTGAAGGATCTGTGACAAAGCAGACTTTGCAAAACTTGTAACAGAAGTCTTTTGTGCTTGGACATGTATTTCACTTGAGGTAAGTCAGTAACATCTTGTAATCATTTATTCTTATGGAAATGGTTCAGTCTTGCCTCCTCTTTAAAGATACCCACTAGTCGCAGTAATTGAAACTGCCAGTTCAGCTGTCCTAGCGTCCTAAAATTGCTCAGAAATCTGTGCAGAATTATCACACGGCATCTCCAGACAAAAGAAACATTGCCTGTTTTATGAGCAATTAAAGCCTTCTTTAAGATGAAGATTCTGTATGAATGCTCTCCCTGCTAACCACCACAACGCAAAACCCAAACACACCATAAAGGCACACTCTACTCATGTGAAAAATGACTTGTACGGCTGTGGGTAGGCCTTTGCAAGCCGCTTTTCATCCCATGAAAAGCAAAAGCCCTACATGTCAACTTTTGAAAGCCACAGCCTTTGTCATAACCACACCATGTCTGCATTCCCACCTAAAGGAACACGTTTTCCATCCACCCTAGCATTGATTTTGCCCTGTCTGCAGTGGAAGCTCAGTACAGGGAAAGATTGCCTAGGGAGGCTGGGGAGGCTCTTTCTCCAGAGGTTTTTCAGAACCAATTAGACAAATATCTGCCAAAAACATTAGAGAAGTGAGCCTGGCGCAGGGTAAGGAGCTGGACTAGGTAACCTCCCAAAGCTCCTTTCACCACTGTCTCCAATTTTTCCAATACAGAGGATGTTCCTTGGTGATTTTGAGGATCATTTCTTGCAAACAATTACTTCATAATTACACCTTATAACTGTTTGGGAATATATCCCTTTTCTAAAGATACTTGTTCAACTACACTGCTTTCTCTGTTGCCCACATGAAAAGTTTGACACTGCTGTAGCCCTCTCTGCATAGACACTAGGTCTGGATGGCCTGCGTGTGCTTTATTTTCTTTACCTCATTTCAATACTCCTTGAAAAGCAAATATTCTCTAGTAAGAACAGAGAGGTAGAGGAGATTACCTTGGTGCACACAGGAGCACACTCCTTACAGCTCTTATGCACAATCACATTGCAATCTGAAAGAGAAGGTACACATCAAATCCTGAAGTTGAACACCATCCTCAATCTGCAGAAAATTGTGCTCTGTGGCTTCACCATTCTATCTTTTTCAGATCCCCTTACTAAGTAGCCTTGGGGCTGCTCTGATGCTACATCCCATAGCTAAGAAGGAGCTTCTGTCTAATGTGTTTGAGTGGGGCGATGGCCCTGGTTCCTTCTGAAGATGCTCCTTTTTTCCCCTCCCTTACCAGCCTCAGCACTGTACACAAAGTAGGTATTTCCAAACCTAGGCAAGGTTTCTTTTTGAAACAAAGCACTGAATAATGATCTCATAGCAGGCTTTAGAACACTGTAAATTCACACATAAGTCAGTAACTACTTACAAGAGCATTGCAGTGACTCCTTTCCTAGGAGGGCCTTTTCACAGGCTGTGCATGGGATAACTCCTGAGAAGGTCCCATTTATAAAATTATGTCTGTTCAGTTTCTCTTTATCTTTGGCATCTTTATTTTTTGTCTTTATCCCCAGCAGCAGAGGCAGGAAAAAAAAAAAAAAAAGAAGAAAAAAAGCACATTATAAAAGACAATAAACCCATTCAATCTTTAAGAAAACTAAAGCATCTTCTTTTAAGAGTAAATGATTCAAAAATATTTAACCTCTGTCTTGTCTGCCCTAAAAGACTCATAACAGAATACTATATTATTAAATTCAATGTTTTTTAAGGTAAGTGATGAAAGTTTTGCTTTTATTGGCAGCTAAGCCAGCAATCTTTATCAAGGAATATTTGCAGAAATAACTTTATAAACCTGCAAAAATGAAAGGAGTAGGAGAAAAAAAAATGGAAGGAGATACTGACTAGTTGCACACGTGGGTATCAATGCCTATTTCTCCCTGAGGCACACATGCAAACTCATGCTTATGAAATTCAGGGTACACTTACATAAATTTATACAACTTGCCTTTAGATCTTTAGATCTCAATACACAGCCGGCTCTACTGCAGTATCACCTCAGCAGCACTTTGCTAACCACCTTGACGCAGGTTTATTATAGAATATTCAGGGGCAGATAGCAGAGTTTATTAGAGAGCCTAGAAAGCTCCTGAAAAGCCAAATGCATCTCTCAAGCTGCTAATCGATGGCCTTACTCTAAACTTCAGCTGGCTCAAAATTAAACCATAAATGTTCTAAATCTGTCTCTCATACTTTGCTTGAGTAGGTAAGCCTTGAATCTGCAACACTTTTACAATAAGTAGTACTTATTCATGCAAGCAATTCCACTAACTTCAAATAAGACAAATTCAAGCGCATTGTGTGAAAATGTAAAAGGTAGGGTTTTAAAAGCAATTCAAAAACTCTTACTTTACCTAAATAATAAAATGAGATTATTAATAGCCTTAAAAATGTCCAAGGAAATGGACATATGATATATATGATTAGTTATGCTAAGGCTACTCTCTAAGAGGATTTTCTTTTAATTAATATGAAGGACCCTATGAGCGTATCCTGCAATTTTTTTTAAATTAAAAAATAAAGACAAAAGCTTCTTCCTAGTACTTACACATATTTGCAATAAACAAGTTTATCTTTACATCAGAATTTATTCTGATCTATAATTCATTTAATTTCAGTGATGTAATTATAAATAATAATACAGACATAAATCTAAAATTACCTTGCACTTATTCCGTGTACTAGTCATCCTGTTCATCAGGAAGCTGAAAGTTCGACTCACTTTACATTTTTCAGACTCAGTTTTTGAGGGTACCATATATTTATCCCATTCCTCTTCCTGAATCCTAAAACACAGATCCATCAAAATTCCCAGGACTATTCCCACTTACTCCAGCAGGAATAGTGTCTTAAAAGAGAGCAGAATCTGGAGAACGTGTGTTCCATCTAACATTCACAATTCCCTGTTTTATTCTGGTTTTAACCATAGTTATTAAAACCGCCGCAATCCTCCTTTCTAGCAAGGAAGGTCAGCAGCCTGGGGAGCGCACAGAGTGTGCAGCGTGCTACAATTTTGTCGTGACTGCAGCCATTCCCAAATGCCTCCCTGTGTTTATCCCGGTGCCTAGGGTGCCCCCGGCGCGCAGCAAACCCCACTCGGGGATGCGCCACGGTACGAGCTGCTCGCTGAGCCGCAGCAGCGCTCGCTCTGAGCTCCCGGGCCAGGGAGCACCTCCGGCACCCCCTCGACGTGCAGGCTGTGCGGCGGCTCCGAGGGGAGCCAGGCAAGGCGCGTGGGCCGCCGCTTCCCGGCTCCGCTCCCTAGATGGCATGCTCGCCCAGACCGGCTCCAGGCCCCCGGAGAAGCGCGCTGGCCGGAAAGCTCCCGCGTGACAAGTACCGATACCTCTTCTCTCGTGACTGCTCGGGCAAACTGTACGCTCGCTCTGCAAGACACAAAGCAGTTAGGGAACCCTCAGAGCGTTACGTGGCCACATTTATTGGAAACGCACGACCTCCACCAGGCCATAAGCTCGTCATTAAGCGCTTGCAAAGTCATTGGAAAATTAGGAAAGCAAAAAATATCTATATTAGAAGCAGCTTCTCCCAGGACAGTACCATTGCCTACGAAACACTGCAAAGTTGACAGAGTCTGCCAGAACCAAGACTGATATCAGCGAATGCCCGTCTCTGCAAACAGAGAGTCTGTGTTTAAGGACATGACAAAATAGCTTTTGTTTGTTTGTTTTTCTAGACAACACAGACCTAAATCATTCACCTTTCCTTTTGCTTCTTATATCATTTGCTGTAAAATAGCTTAAGGATGTTCATCTATTATTTGCAATTATCTGCTTTATTTGGCTTTGGTTACAGTATTAGAAATTTTTAGATCCCTCTCCATAAAGAGTTTATGCACTGCACAGAACACACAATATGTTACATTCACGCCCTAGAAACAGTAGGGAGGACTCAAAGAGACAGTTTTCAATAAACCATATAAAAAGCAGATTAAAAGAAGAATCTGAGTTGTCTAGAAAAATAAAAAATAGCATACTACCTACTATTTCCAAATTAGAAGTCATTTAGTTTTGTTGAGTTTATTTGCAAAGCTACCATGAGCATGGTTCAGAAAGGTATTTAGATACCTGCCTAACTTGTAAGCATCAGATTATGCCATACTTAAAGCTGGATACAAACTTCAGCACACTTACTGAGCAAGTGTGCCTTCAGGCATAAATACACCCTTTGGGTTAGCAAGAGCTAGTACATTTATCACAGAAGGAGCAAGACGAGAATGGCATTTCAGTTAGTTGCCAGACAAACACTGTGCAGGAGGATGCTTTCCCCAGAAAACAGACCATGTACCCATGGGAGATGGAGACAGCCTCATGCAAAAGAGCTGCTGGGTTGTCACTGTGGTACTTACTACAGGGGTGCAGCAGAGACACTGACTTAGAGAGTGAAAGAGCCTGAAGGAGGGATCGACCACTGTTCATGAACACACCATCTACAGAGCAGGGACAAATCCTTTACTGTTACAGGCTGGTAATGCCTTCTTGAATAAAAACAGGCAGTTGTTTTAGCGCTGAGCATATTGAAAAATCACCGATGATGATTTCTCACTTTCTTCTTGCACTTCATATTACTCTTGCTATCATGTACTTGCCTGCTTTGGCTAACATCAGCAAGCACACATCTCACCACAGCCTACTAGTTCAGCTGCTCCTCTCTCCTACGCAGCTAAGCTTCAGTGAGATGTCTGAGGTGGTGGGGCTTACCAGCTGGGCACCGGGAAAACAGCAGGTTTTCCAGGGCACAGACATCTGAACGGGCCCAGACACAGCGCAGCTGAGGCCACAGGGATCAGGATGAATTATCTCACTTTGCTTCTTGGACCAGGCCCTGGGGCCAGGCTGCTTCCAGTAAGCAGAGGAGGTGGCTGAAATGCAGCGCAGGTGCCTGGGTTATACAGTAACTCCGGCCGCCGGCTGCCAAATGCTGCCATTAACAGTTCCCTTCGTGCAAAACCCTGGCAAGGGAGGGATGGGGCAGAAGCTGCCGGTGGCACAGAGCAAGGAAATACCAGCAGAGCTTGAGCAGACACTGGCCTTGTTCCCGGCAGTGGGTGGATGCAGCACACGCTGGATTTGCAGCGTGGCCAGCAGGATGACCCATTTGCACAGCTTGGGAAGGGCGAGGATTTCACTTTCTCCACAACACAGCTAAATGCCAAATATTGACTGTATCTAGGGGGAAGGGAAGAGGGAACGGACAGGACTTGGGTTTGAGCCTGGATCGGGTCAAAACAGGTAATGGTGTCTGGATGAAACTTAATGGTCTATGACACCAACGGTCTCTTTAGTTAGGAATTTAAAGGAATTCTTTTTCAGCTTTAAGTGCATACTAAAGGGGTTTGCTTATCTGTCATTCCCTGCTTCTGTAACCTACTTTCCTAATTTTCTTCTGCCCTGTTTATAAAGATTTTCACCAAATCTGTAGGATACAAACGGTTACAAATAAATTAAGCAACATGGAAAAATATGACACAACTACACGCTGCATGCTAAAATCTTACAAAGCATCATAAAATCTTACAGTGAATCTGAGCAACAACCACCAACCTGCTTGTTGCAGTTTTTAATATAGTTTCCTAAGAAAAAAAAAAGATTTCTGCCATCACTGTATCTGTCTTCCATTAACTTTCATCACCTTACCTTCGCAACAACTTTTGAATGTGTCCCTCTTTCAAAGTTATGAAATTTTTACAACTTTTGTGATAACAGGCTGACGGATAGCTGAGAAAGACCCTAACTAACGCTTCAACTGAGAGAAAAGCTGCAATGCCCACTCAGCAGCTCTCCCTTCCACCTGGTTCACTGTACCTCACAATTAGTCATCACAGGGCCTGTTTTGCTCCAAACAAGGGAGGAAGCTGATGGTACAGCACACAGACAGGCTGCAATTACAACAGACAGGATTATCGTGACAGAAAACACAAGCTCACAAAAAATCAGGCTTCATTAATTGCACTGCTCATGGAACAACTTTTTGAGCTCTGCAATTGTGCATTAACTGACCATTCCACAACTCTACAAAGACTATGTGTATTAATTTGGACTTAGTAACAACTCAAAAAATCAAGCCACTACAGACATTAAAGACATTGGGTCATCTTGAGAATACTTGTTAAGTTACTGCTAGCAGTTTTATCCAAACACTTTGGAGAATAAAGAAAAGATATTAAATGATGTCACTCATTTTAGGCAAAAAAACATTTTCAATGACTTCTGCTAAAGAATCTGTGTGTGGGGAGGTTTGTATCTGGGGGTTGTATTGGCTTGCTACAGCTTGCTAGGCTTTGTAACTAGTTAGCCTCCCAGATTTTAACTGTACATTGCATCAGGGCAGCAGCAGCAAGCCAAAACCCAATTACAGTAAGTCAAGCCATTCATCTATCTTTCAAATTCATATTTTTTGTTACTTAGAATTCAAAAGATACTTTTCTACTGAAATTAAGACAGGTGCTTTCTCAACACACAGCAAACTTCTTGAGAGTACAGTGAACCATTTCATTTATTGAAAAACTGCTGTTTTTAAATGACGTGATCCACATGAAAGAGCTCATGCATATTTTACAACTTAGCACTATTTCCAAATATAACCCATACCTTCACTGAAGAAAGTTTGGGTTGTCTGTTAAATATGAAGCCACATGTTTACAAATAAAGGATGCTAGAAGCAATCTGTAGAAAATCACAGGCTTCCTGTTAAGCAGGACAGTAATTTTCTACAATCCACTAATAAAATGTGAGGTTCTTAAAGAATTTTCTTTGGGCAAACACCTGCTCTCTTGTTATAAATCTGACATCTTGGAGTGATCCAGAATGGGCTTAGATCAACCCTGCTAGAGAACAGCACGTGGACACTGTGTGCCAGAATCCCTGCAGAGCAACCTGCGACTGACTTAGTGCTGAAGGTGGGTTCTGCTCCCCAGCCTGGAAGATGAGCCCAACCTCCTCAACACCAGTTCCTCATATTCCCCAGGATGGAAGGGAAGCTAGACCCTTTTGCCCACGAGGCTTTCACTTTTGTGTCTACTTTAGCATCCTGCAGCTCCTACTGGCCTTCCAACTGTAGGTGAACTAAGGCTCTCTGCAAGAAAAAATTACTGCCCTGGACCACATTACTTTTTCTGACCAAGGCTCTCCCTGGTGCAATTCCCATATCCTGGCAGGGGTCAAACGCTGTGTCAGTGGAGACCATGATGGAGGCAGTACATAGGAGAAGAGCAAGGGAAGGGTAACTGAAGGTAACCAAATGCTTCTTCCACACGACTCGGCAGGGCCTACACGCCCAGGGACCTTGTGCGCCCACGTCTCGGTGCACAGAACAGGCCTGAGTAACGACATTATCATGACATCTCCAGCAGGCAAACAGGGGATGAAGCAACACAGATGCCAACCCAAAGCACCAGAGGCACTGACCTTCGTTTGAATCGCCAACAGCAAAGTCTCGGGGAATGCAAGGTCTTCCCAGAAAGCTTTTGGGTGAGGAGCAAGAATAGGAGCGTGACCGAATTCCAGACAGTAAGCATTCCTAGAAAAAATCATGGCAAACAAAAACTTGATTCTTCTTGAAATTCAGCAGTAAGAGCACTAAAACTAATCAGTGACAGAATTATTGAATGACAAAGCACTAACCACACATGTTTTTCTTGGCTCCATAAAGGTTTTAAATTTAATTAAGATATTTAAACACTTCATTTCACTTTGAATTCTTAGAAAACCTATGATATTTCCATCATGAGAAATCTTTGTATGTTACAGGAAAGAACTTGGGGGCTGGGGGTTAGAAACCTTTCTCCAGTTTGCTGGCAGGCACCATCCAAACAGTGTTGTTTGCCATTTTATCTGATAGCCAGGCTATCTACCCTCCTTTTACAATGGAAGCCGTTAATCTTAGTGCTTTAGTACCACATGAACATTTTGTGTAGACTAACACCTAATCTCAGTAATTACAGATACCTTACTTTACAATTTTTTTTAAAGCTTTACAAATTTTTACTTTGTAGAAGTAACTTTTACTTTACAGTAATATTTACTATACAAAGTAAATTTTTTTCTTTTCCTTCTGCATTTTTCTGATTATGCTTGAAAAGACCATCAGCTTTCCAAATATGTTACTGATATGGCTGGAAAAGAACCCCCTCATTTGAAATGCAAACTTCTAAACTGCTGGCAATATTATTTGTAAAAGCAGCCTAACAGAATCAGTGTTTGTACTGGACTCTTTTTCTCTCTCCTTGTAATCATTTGCTGAAGGTCAAATGAAGCTCTACAGAAGCAAGAAGTCTGCTTAATAAAATATAAACAATCCCTACTAATAAAAAAATAGCTCTCTGCATATGTTCAAATTTCCCAGAAATAGCACCATGGTTTGATAAAAGTGAATACATCCACGATACTTTGGGAGCAGAGATTTGCACCAGTCATTCTGCAAATTCAAATGAGTCTTCCTGCATCTGGCAATTTTTTTTTCTTTTTTAAAGACAACAGACCAGTTTTATTCTTACAAAGCTGTTATTTCACATAATTGCAGCTGGTTAAACATTTCCTAACTAAATACATTTTGGTTGGAAAAAGCTTATTCACCAAACCTGTTCTGAACTTTGAAATGCTTCTGATTAATTATGTGTTTTTCAAAGACAAAGTGAAATTCTGAAGGAGACTTCCCTGCACTGCTGCCAAGCAGCTACATCCAGGGAGCTCCTGTACATCCCGATCTCAGAACTGACTAACATCTAGGACCTCCAGCTGGGAACTGATTTTAACTCTTCAGATTCAAATGCAATGTCTCGTATGTTTCCAGTGATTTACTTCAGAAGAAAACAACTCAAACCAAAATAATATTAAATACCTTGGGCTGCAGACTGGTGGATAAGGAAAGGGATTCTGCCTGGTTGATGTTAAAATCAGTACTTGTCTCAGAAGAAATTATTTCATCTCTGTTAGAAGCCGTCGTCTCTGAAGAGCTGAGGGGAAGGTAGTGAACGAGGGATCTGTCAGAAACGCTTTCTGTTCCGCTGTCTACTTCAAGGTCATCAAGACTTGAACTGAAGCAGATAAATTATTTATTTCCCATAGAATTAGTATCAATCTTAATGCAACAAACAAAGACAGTTATATATGCTTCAACATACGACAACGAAAACCACCAAACATCTACAGTGCAGATGTTTGCACCTTCCATAATCATACAGATTCCCAGTAGAGAGCCGCTTGGAAGGATGATAATAAGACTGACGTTAGATATCTACCTTAAAATGAGGTAGTTTGTTCCACACAAGTACCTGCATAAGTACACCCTACATGGACTATAAGGAGAAGTGAGATAATGAGTTCAGATTTTGATAAGCAGAATATAAGAATATATGCAGAGATGTATATGTGCATGTGTATTTTAAGCATATAACGTGGCAATTCACAGATAACTTTCTTCAAAATCTGTGAATTGATGGAAGATGGAAGGAAAAAAAAACACATTAACACAGTGAAATGAGGGATTGCCTGAGCCAGTTTATGACATTCATTTCAAAACATCTGAATTTTAAAATATATAGGAGTATAAGGGGATTGAAAAATCTCTGGCTAAGTCAGTACTTCAAACATTTAGAGACTACTAACATTCATGGGTTCTTGAGCAGAAAAGTGCGATCAAGTTTCCCAGCATTATCACACTATAGGGGGTTTTCCACGACACATCCTGTTAGCTCTATGTGCAAGTTCATGGTCTCTTTATTAGCCTGACTGAAATGAACAGTTGACTGCCTGCAGTAGTAACCCAGTCTTAAAACATAAAACTTTAAATTATGTGTGGGATTTTTAAACAGACGAAGAGTTCACCAGGAATATTAGCACAATAACTCCTTTACACAGCACTAAAACTCACTTCGTTAAAGAATAATTTTATCAGTACTGTCCAAAACAACTTCCTTGTTACACTTCCGGAGATCATCTTTTGCAATGTTTTCTACTAATATCCCATATGACTTCTCAGAAATGCCAGTTAATGTCACATTTTAAAACTGGAAAAGTAATACGTGTCTTTTTCCTTTAACAGAAAATATGCATAAACAATGCCATAGGCATTGAAATTCTCCATCATTACTTACTGTGGGTACCTTAGCATGGAAATTTCCTTGATGTATAAAAATGGTATAAAGATCTACTAATTACCTTGCTTCATGCACTCAAACCCTTGAAGGAAAGTGCCACCAGTATACTCTTACTTTATGTGTAATATGTAATATTTGAATCATTTACAGTTGAAATATTAATGTCAATCACTTAACCTCTGAAAACACATATAAGCTCCAAAAATTCATACACAGGTACTTAACCTATGTCTTAAAAATTGTGGGAATACCCAAATATATATAGGAGAAAAAATATTTATAACAGAGAAGAGCATCATTTATAATAGCCCACATACAATATCAACATAACTAGCAAAAACAATAAGGTTTAGAAAAGCAGAACTCATTGCCAATGTGGCAGTTGTTGTCCTATCTGTGGTAAGACATTCCTCTTACGAGGATTATACAATTGTCCATGAAATTCAAAAAAAAAATATTAACCACAGTAACTGACAATGATAGCAGCCACTAATGCTCCCTTGCTATGTGTTTTTACAGTGTCCTAGCTCCAACTAGTCAAGATGCTCTTGAGAAGTGGGAGATTCCATTTCCTCAGATTCAAATTTTCTTGTGTAGAAGAGACCCCCATGATTTCAGGTCTCTCTTGTCCAGAGAAGCAACAAAACAGTAACACCATTTTTTCAGGTGTTTGTTAAAAAAAAAAGTTTCCAACTCAAATTCTATCTGCATCAGCGAATCTGCCTAGTTCCAAGCATAACCTGAAGCCATCTGAAGGAGAATTCTCAGACAACGGCCTATGCTAGCAGCAGAACAGTATGGGCAGAAGAGCAGAACACAGTCTATCCTATCAGAAATGTGAGCTGTACTGTATATTGCTATCTTTTGAAGTTAAAAGAAATAATAATAATGAAACCATAAGCAATCAGGAATAGGTTCCTCCCTCCACAGCCCAGTGTCAAGAATGGAAAGATTCCCATTGACTTCATCAAATTCTGGACTACTCCCTTAATGGGAAATAAAGCTGAGAAGCCGGCTAGGGGGAAAATTGTGGTTTCTGACAAAAATGCCACAAGGAAAAACACAATGAACAGCTGTCTGAGTCTTCTTTTCCAAAAATACATACAAGAAAAGAGGTAAAAAAAAGTAAATAAATTGCATACCTTCTTATCTTCACATCAGCATGAAGTTGGCCCCGTTCCTTAATAAATCCATGAGTCTTGACTGGAAGGCATGAATCTGCTCTGTGTCTCAGACCTACATTATCTTCATTTTTCACTGACATTTGACTTCCTTCATGTGGATCATATATACATTGGTCATTTTCCTCAAGGGAGGGAGATGAAGAGCTCTTAGCCATTGGGGTTGAATTGGTGGCATTCTGACACGTTTCACTGCTGACACTATCTCCATGAATGTAGTTGGTCTCTAAATCTCCAACCTGCAGGGGAAAAGTAAACAGTGGTAAATGATAGTAAAAACATCCACTGTCAGAGAACAAGGACCCTTCCAAAGATTATAATTTGCCACCTTTTACGGTCATACTTTTTCAACATTTTTTTAATCCTACTACTTTTTGGAGATCAGTTATATGGCTAAGACACTCTTGCTCGTTTCTCCAGAATTACAGTAGTGATTGGTTGGTATATAGACTGAATGGGTTTCTCACTCATGTTTGTGCCTTTTCATCAAATACATTAATTCATACATTTATAGCTCATATTAAAAAAAAAATCCTCCCTTTGAATACGGCAAACAATATGCACAACACATTAGTGTGGGCACAAATAGGGGGGAGTTAAAATGTTGCATAATTTAATTTGGAAGAGACAGTCTACACATCATGTACATTTTTGCTGTACATAACAGAAGGTCTCTAGGGGAGGAAGGGAAAGGAATTCTTCTTTTTTGCCTTTAAGTGAATCTTTTACACTAAGAAGGGAATGGCATTAGCAATTATGTCTATGTTGGTACAGGGATTCTGGTTGATAATGATTAATTCTTTGTTAAAATGAGGTTAAACTATTCTGTCAGTTCTGAAAAAAAAATGTTAATGTACAGTGTATTGTCAGTCTTCTAGTTAGAAGCTACTGTCATCTACTTAGATACTAAATAGCACAGGGAAAGTCACATGTCCAAAGCCCACTGGAAACACTCAACCACAAGAAAGCACCTGTGCAAGCAAGAAAAAGGGCAGCACTGCAAGTGTTTCCAAAGCCCTGCTATTTCACACTGCTGACTTCCTCCTCTGCAGCCCCGCTTGGGATGCATTGGCATCTTCATTGTAAAGATGTTCCTTGCAGTATAAGACGCAAAGAACTGCTGACATTTTTACCACAGTCCACATTTGCATTTGGATATAGAGTGTGAAAGTCTGGAAAAGGATGGGATTTCAGATATAGCACTGGTACTTCAACATAATTTGTGTTCAGGATGGTTTGTCTAATCTCCAGTGCTGGTGACAAATAAATTAGGAACATGAATACTAAGGATCTCTAGTCAGAGTGCTCTCTACCAACTGGACACTGAGGGCACCTTTTTGAGCAAATTCTCATTTTTGTTGAGCTTAAAAAAAGTAAATAATAATTAACTTCCTAATTATCCAGTATCAGGAAACGTGGCTCTTTTGTGAATGTATGCCAAATTCAGAAAAGCTGATGTGTATATGACCAAAGCTGCATTGGGTTAATATTTCTTAGAGAAGAAGATACCATTAGTTCACAGAATAGGGGAAAAAAAAAAAAAAAAAAAAAAAAAAGACTGTGGGGTTCTTTGGAGTTCTTCCTACAGGCTAGGGAGAGTAACCAGTATCGTTATTTGAATCTATTAAATGGGATTTCATAGATCAGTTACAAAGCACAGCAGAAAGTATAAGGTATTCCTGTTTTTACTTCAGAACTTTAATACTGGCCTATACACTGTTGCTGACAGAGCCAGAAGATTCTACTATCACTTAAGTTATTTTAACAAAAGACAATGAAAAAATATATTGCAAATATTCAAACATAAACTTACTTGGTCTACGACCATGCAGTTTGCATATACTTCATCACTTCCATTCAGCATGGTAGAAAGTCTGCCTGCTGAAAAGAATGTAGGTGGAGTTTTGAATTTCTTGAGAACATCAAGGGTAGAATGACGTTGTTCTAGAAAAAAAAAAAGAGGGAAGCATGCAATTATTTTTCATACTATTTTTATTTATGCATATGTATATAATCTAGAGATAGACAAGTATATAAAATATACATACACACATATATAAAAATACACACACACAGCATAATAAAAACAATGAAGTTTAACCATTAAGTATCAAAACTTAAGATTACAATTTGGTAATATGTGGTCACTCAGAAACCTGGCAATTTCCTAATTGCCTAATATTTCCCAAGTGTTTCTAGAAGCCAAGAGGTGACAAGCCTCCAAAAGATACATCACAATGATACATTCAATGTAAATGGTGTTCCTTTAACTTGGCTAGGAATGCCTTCTATTTCCCGTCTGCGCTAGAACTTCGTAAAGATCTGCAATTGCTGAAGCACAGCCGTCCGAAACAGGATTAAGACTTTCGGGCTGGGATGAACTAGTCATGGTTATGGTCTAGAAGTCATAAATATCTAATTTCTAATACATTTTGTGAACAGAATACACTTCAACTGTAGTCCAGCAATCAGCTTCCTAAGACATTATGTCACCTGGCAGAAATACAATGAAATATCAATTTCGCCATTATTTGTTGCTGTTTTTTGTTTTAAAAATACTTTTCTATCCTAGTCTTTTATGACACTTCTACTAGTAAAGTAGAAAATTCTTTTAAAACAAAACAAGAAATAGCAAAAACTGGAAGGCAGAGAAATAAAATGCTACTGCCATATAAATAATGTCATCATATAGTGCCATTGCAGGGTTGCAAAAATCAATTAAGATTTGACCTATGATCAGACTGCTATAGATGAAGGCTACATCTGACCTGCTTTTTCTTCTGAAATGATAAATTATCTGTTTCAACAATAACCACCACAAAAGTTCGAGAGTTAGTTTTCAATAGTGTGTTCCTGACTCCAGATATCATGAAGAGTCCCATGGGCTGACTGCACTTGATGGCTTTGAATGGCAGAAAACCTAGCCAAGTGAAACATGTTGGCCTGTCCTGTAGGCACATTTATCAAAGCTGCTTATGAGCAAGAAGCATGTGCCCCAATCCATCACTTGAGTTGGTAGTTAAGGCCTCAGTATCTTCTGACTGTAGAATTAAAAAGCTGTGAAGCAGCAAAACTTCATAAATTGGAAACCAGTCCAGTTCTAGACTGTGTGAAAATAGGCAGCTATTAAAAGAAGTAATGGGTGTATTTTTCTTGATTTTAAAGTGCTCTAAGTCAAGCATTTCCACTGGAAGTGAACTGAGATACACTAGCATAAAAAAAAAAAAGATGCAATACAGAAGAATACCAGACCCAGTAAAACACCCAGTTCAAAATGTTCGGTAAACTGAATTCCAGCTAGTCTATTATTAAAAATTATGCAATAATTCCTTCTTTGTTTATACCAGACACAATTTATTTTCTACAATGTTGGAAAGGAAAAGATACCACTAAAGACTTTCACTCCCCAAGCTATATTCGTAAGACAAGAGAAGTGCAGTTGGAAGGTGCCCACGGCCATCAGATTGCAAGAAATGATACAGAGAAGAAACAGCGCTGAATAGCAACTATACCTGCCAAGATCTGGTGCATTCATTTCTTTAAAAAACTCCTGGATCACTGCCAAAATTGCAATGTTATACTATAGTTTTTGATTTAATTTTACGATGTTATCTTATAAAGCCCAAGAAAAGAAAGCTCTATACCCACAGAAAAGTGGAAATTTCCATTTAGAAATGATACCCTATGAATTACTTCATTTCTAATCCTGACAAGCCTTGTGGGCTCCCATACCTTTAAAAACTTCCTTACACATCTTGTCTTTCCCTCCTGCATGGCTTTTAACATGATTTTAGTGAGCGTGCCATCTTGAGAAATGCTAATGTTACAAACCATTTCCTTATGCTTGCCAAGATCTTGAAGTCTTTATTTATAAAAATAGTATAAGCCATTGTTTTCTACAGCAGTTCATCAAGCACTGGCAGCTAAAATCATATGGGAAAAGTGATCTGGCAAAACAGACAGTGCTTTCTTGCAGCAAGCCAAGTTTTTAAAGTGCTGGTCTTCCATCAACAGCTAGGAAGAAAATAGATACAGGCTCTACATTGCTCTTCAAATAGTTACTACCTTCCTAGCATGCTCTTCTTCCAGTACACGAACATGCTGGCTATAACCATCAAGGGCAATATACTGCTCCACAGCTGGGCTGAGCAAGGTTTAACACGCACCCCTGAGAAACAGGGCCTATGACTCACAGTGCACATCGGAGCTGACTCCTGCTGATTCAGTTTCCTGACTGAAGCAACCGTCCTCATCGCTGGAGTCTCTACAGTGAGATAAGGGACCAGGCTAAGATTTGCACAGTGTGAGCCAAAACCAACAACAATCATCCTATAGCATTTATTTTTATTTATATAGCAGCTTCTAAAACTATATTTTACATGATTTTAAAACGTTATAAAGGAGGAACAACCTGGTACAAACTTCCAAAGAAGGCTGCTGAGAAGAAAATATTACATCCAAATAATGTCATTATCCTCAGTACTTTTGATCACTGAATATTTATCCATAATCTCTATCACTGGTAAATACCATCTATTTTTTTGGAGTGTCCCAAGTCAGTTTGTTGTTAAAGGCAAAAATCTCTGAATATTTGTGAGGGCTTTGTATGAGAAGACAAAAGCTAGGAAGTTCCTTGGGGCTGAGTGATGCCATGGGCCGCCCCTGCTCCCCCAGGAACAGGGCTGCTTCCCCCCCACCACAGGTTTCATACATGCTTGAAAGGTCAAGCTGCATCCAATTTTGTAATAAGAAAAGTATTTCAAGACTTTGCTGAATGCAGGGGAGAGCATTATTAATTACACATTGACTTCACTAGTAACTTATTTCTACTGCAAAGGCCAGTAGAGTTTAAAAAGTGACAAAACCGTGGCAAACGTCCACATTATGCCCTGAACGCCTGCGGCCGCCCCGTGCCTCCCGGGCAAGCGGATCCACGCCGTCCTGCTCACACAGGCACCAGGAGCAGCACTTGTCCCAGTTTAAAATGGAAGCAGAGAGTGGCTCTCTGCACCAGGTGCCACTACTAATATTCAACAAGACTTTTCTACTTATGGGTTACGCCGTCCTCTTTTGGGCCCTGGGCACCCAGGCAGAGCCTGGGCACCCTCTTCCTCCCCACCAACACCCAGCAAGGCAAACTGTCATCTCCTGTGACAGTGAAATTGTCCTGAACCATTTCACCTGCCTGAAAGGTGCTGGTACCGAACTGTACGGTGTTTACTGTGAAAAATACTGATGTAGATACAACACAGAAGTGTCCACTCAACTTTCTGGTGCTGAAATACATGGCAAGCACAGCTCACCAACCTGCTCCTACTGCCCAAGCTGAAGGCTCTCAGCCTCTACTGTACCAGGGCTACAGAAAAAGCAAAATAAAGGCATATCTCCTTTAGCAGAGTGTGTGAATCTCTGGCCTCTGCCGGGTAAACAGGCAGAAAGGATGTATATTATTTAAGCATAGGTTAAAAAAAAAAGCCAAAAAAAAAAAAGCCACAGTGCTGGGAAGAAGAATCTCCAAACATGGATAAAAGACCTTGACCAATGAATACCAGGCACAAAGTCTCTGCATTTTCTGTCATCAAAGCTACACAGCAAAAGTTGCTCATCTTACCAAACACAAAAGCTTATAATAATACTTTAAAAAACAGAAGATCATCTTAACAGTAATTTAAAACATGCTTTATGTTGGCATAAGAAAATGTACAGCCTCGAATGACCCATTTTGGAAAACAACAATAATATAATCCTGATGACGTTTTTCTGCAAAAATCAAAACTTGTATCATTTTATGAGAGGGCACAGAGAAAAAGGGAAATGAAAACACATCAGTGTGACCAAACTGAGAGCCCGGAAAGAAATTATAAATTCCTTTGTCCAGCTACAATGAATAGTTTTCAGGCAGCTCATCACAATTACCCCCAGCAATCTAAACAGGGGTTAATGTATAACTGGAAGTAAGCACCAAGCTATGAAGTAAGAGAAGAAATGCAGACAACTAAACACCTGGGTCACACAGGAGCACTGAAATGCTCTAAATCCACAGATGGTCATCTGTATTTGGGAAAGAATTCCACAAGTTCCTGGCAAGGCACTGACCAAAGCGTCATACACTTCTGCAGATGTGACAGCATGACCAGTTTCAGCTGCACATCTGCGCTGCCATCTCGTGAGTCTTATCCTCCATCATTCAGTGCTACTACCCGTGAGATTAAAATTATAAATTTATTTTCTGTACGTTTATATACGCAAATACATAAGAACTTCACCACGCTGTGGGTGAAGTGATGGAAGCCTTAAAGCGCTGTTGTTGTAAAGCCCAACATTTAACTGTCCTCAGGCTCTGGAGTGGAAACCAAATCACCAAGTTTCCTATGTATGGAGCAAATCAAGCACTTAGATGCTGGAAATCATATCCAGGATGCTCAAAGTGTGCTCCTAAAGTAGCCGTTAGGAGAGGGGCTAAGGAGACACTACGGAGAAGGGCAGTTCTTAAACATCACCTTTGAGCTTTGTCACTTAAACCTGGTCTGCAAAGAAGTGCCCCCTTCCAACATGGGATCTGTGGCTCTTTGCTCTAATTCCTGAAGCAGACAGCTTAGCAGTTCCCAAAAAATAAGTGAATACACAAACAAAAATAAGTTGGTGTCTGTTTTTATACTAAGCACAAGAGACAAAGCACTTTCCCAAGATATGGGATGATTGATTTCAGTTCCCACCTCTGCCTGACAGGCTTCAGAGCATAAGTCTCACCTATCAAGAGAGCACAACAGGCTTGCCAGAAAGAGGCCTTCAGAAGCCATGAGGTTGTTATGGCCTCCAGAAAAGTCTCTTGAGAGTTGTTTGTTTTGAGAAAGAAAGACTTTGAGCCCAAGGACTACGAATACACCTCAGGGGAGAGGAGAAGAGCAACGTCTTCTGGCCATTTTGCATGAAAAACAAAACACATACCCTTAGGGCTTCTGCAGTACGGATCAACACTTCGACCTCTCTCCAGTCCAATCACTGAGAGTCACGCTCACATTCTCTAAGCCCAATTAATCTTTAATTATGCTGTGCACACACATGCTTCAAGGCGCGGGGGACGAAGGGGACTTGGTGCTCAGCAGCGCGTGGAGGCCGATGCTGGAGCGCGCGCCCCGCGCTTGCTGCCGCTGCCCTCGCCGCGCAGCGCTCCCCTAGGAAGGCAGTGCTCAATCGCCCCCTTCACTGAGGACTGAGAGGCCTCTGAGCATGGACCAAAGCTCAACTTCAGGCATCAGGAAATTTTGAAAACACAGCCGCATGTGGCCCAAGGCAGGGTCTGAGAATTTCTGCTTTAGACTTGCTCACCTGAGGTGTGCATCGTGCACCAGCAACAACTGCGTGGCTGCAAGAACACAGGTCGCCTTCTGCCTGGGGAGGAAGCCACAAGGGCAGCGCTCCCCGAGCGAGGCAGGGAGCACCCTGCAGCCCTGCGGGTCTCCTGCAGGGCTACCTTGCCACCCTGCAAGCAGCCAGAATTTCAGTGCTCCAAGCACAAGTGAACCCTTGGCATTTATCCACTGATAAACTCTGGGTACACGTGCATCCAGCATCTTCTTGCTCCAACAGCCCCTGTGCACAGGTCATCTGTGCATAAAAGCGGCACGTGTTGGTATACAGCTAACAGTTCTGGGAAATAAGATGCAATACTAACATATAAAACGCCAGATGTGTATACTGTGCTGCAACACACGTGAAGTATAAGAAAGAGTAATATTGTCTTAAGGTAAAAGAAAGAACAACAAAAGTGCCATGGAGGATGGGTGCACAGCTAAACCATTTACAAAGAAATGAATTATCATGAGATACACAAAGAACACACACAACTTGCAAGACATTTCATCTTCTTTACATATTGTATATGCAACCATGCACACTGTAGAAATTTCTACGCTCTTGGGAAATAATGAAGAAATTACTAAATCCCATGAATAAAAACCTCAGAGGACACTTGCAGGTTAAGATGTGCATTTTGCACACATTTTCATTTTAAAATGTAAGGTCAAAATCTCAGCCTGTGTAATCAGCATAATCTCCCTGGCTCACTGAATTCAATGACAGTGAATTTTCCCCTTCTAAAACACAAAAAGTAATTTTAGGAAAGGAATAAAGAATTATACTTTTTCCATTCTATGTCTTCATTTCTTTGCTTCTGTCTGAATGCGGTAAAAATTATGTCCCCATTAAAGCTTTCAATGATAATTCTTCCTAACATAAACTTGTTGGTCAGTGCCTTTAAACCTCCTTAAAACACACTTTATCATACTGACAATATTTATAACCTTCCAAAGGCTTCTCCACAAAGGAGGACTGTATCTTTGCACAAGGATCTATGCAGAGAGAGCAAGTGACCTCTTTGCCATCTTTTAAAGAAAGATTTTTCTCTTCATTCTGCTAAGATTTTTGTATGCAACTAATTTTTTTCTTGATCGCTGCTATTGAGACATAATTAAGTTACAATTTTGCCCTAGAATGAAAACAACTAACTAGCAAAAGTTCCTGTAGCAGCTCCAGTGCCGTTCTGTAAGCTCCTCGGGTGTCAAAACTGCTTTCACTACAGTGAAAGTAACACACAGAACCAGAAGAAAAAATCCCTGAGAGAATAAAAACAGTAAAGAACTACATATATTTGGAGAAAACACTTTCTTTGTACTTAACAAGTCCCAAACCCATTAGTTACAAGAGAATAACTAACAGTGAGGTAGACTTTTGATAGAGAGGAAGAAAATCTACCTCTAATTTAGAGTTGTGTATAGCCACCTGCACACAACTCGACAGTGAAAAGGAGGTAGAGCTATTAAGCAAGAGTCATTTAAAAGAAGACAACTTTCTCTACCTTGTCTGGGTGCCCTTCTTCGAATCCTCATTTTAGGTAAGGAAGGCCAGGAGTAATTAAAAGGTGAATCAGAGTCTGAGTCCATTTTTTCCCTCAGAGAGCAGACTTTCAAAGTTGCACTTTGCTGTTCTCAACAGCAAGTCTAAGAGCGATGTAAAATAAAGGAATGGACAAAGAAGGATCAAATTGCCCACTAAACACAGGGGAGGGAGAAGCTCCAAATGTTTGCTCTCTTCAGGCGTCCAGGCATGTGGACAGATCAGGCTGCAAATATTAAGGCAAAGCAAGGAAGCTGAAGCATGAGAGCTTCGAGTGTAGCTGTTGCATCGTGGTCCAAAGCTATTTGAAAGGTCACTGTGTGCCAATGAATCATTAACTCACCTTTCCATTTTGATGTAAATGAAAACAATAGGAACTGAGTGGGGAATGAAAAAATATGTCTCAAAAGTAAACAAGTTATTGCAGGCTTTTTCAAGGCTTGGTTCCACATTAGAACTGTGATATACAAGGACTCTCAAATTGAAGCTAGGCAAAATGCTGAAGTCACAGAAGTCAAAGATTATCAAACAGTAAGTAAGGAACACTCATCAATCTGCTGGCCCCAGCATTACTGCAAAGCAACACTTTCTCTGTCTGTGTTTGTAACTTCAGCAGACTCTGGGATGTTGTAGCTGGAAATGCACTGATAGTCCACTGGAAAGTCTGAAGCTCACATCTTTTTAGCTCAAATGAGCTTAAAGCTTAAGCATTATAAGGACAGATTATGTTGTCACTAGAAGAGCTCTCTTTCCAATAATATTTAGTCTGAATAGTACTTTCCCCCTCACACAGTCACCAAGTTAGACAGTGAATCATAAGAATTTTGTAGAGTTGGCACCTTTACAGCACTGGTCTAACCTCATAGCAATGCACAATACTGCTAGTGACTAATTTACAACAAATCCTCCATTCTTATACAGTCTCCCTGAACAACTCGTAGGCAATTAGTATTCAGTAGAAACTCATTATCCCTTCCCCCACGCTACACAAACTACAATTTTTTAAACAGGCTCAAATGTGGCTATACAAGAGCTAATGCAAAAATAACATGTCCAGGGTGTCTTAACCAGCTGCGCCAAACTTGCTTTTAGTTACCCCACAATGTATGTGCCTCTGTTTTCCACATAAGGAGAAGAGGGAACATGGATCAGCTTAAATGTCAGGTTTTGGAAGATGATGATATTTGAGCTTGTTAACATTCCTTACTTCACTTCAATTATTTTTCAGGCTGAGGTCTGCAGCACTACTTTTGTATTATGTTTCAAGTGATTCTTCAGTCCGCATTTCAGTGAGAGATAACAATGTATTTGTCAAAAGAAAATACCGCAATTCAAATGCAAATTTAATTCAAAGCCCATTATAGAGATATCTATCAGTTTTTTAGGGATAGAACAATTATTATACAAGCACTTCATAAAGTGCACACATTACATAAAACACAGTTGAAACAGATCATTGTTCTGCCTCTGCCTTAACTGAAGTCCTGCCAGCTTTGTTAGGCCTGAAAAGAATAATTTGCCCCAGACGCTAGAAGCTTCAGACTTTCACTTTAAATATTAGACACTCCCACAGACTTTGTTTGATTTATATATATAATAAACAACCCCAGGGAATTACAAGAGACAATGGATGACTGAAAATACAGAGAGGATATAAAACCATGGTATAAGCATCCACTTCAAAATACCTCCACTCCCTGGAATGTCAGGTTCAAATTGCACTGATAAATCCCCTGGATATACTGGAATGCAGGAGCTGACGTGTCCTTTCACACCTGCACTCCATCCAGAGCATTCGCTTACCTCCGACTGCGGTCACAGTTGAAGAGAAAAGGAAAAGACAGCGCATGTTTGTTGGAGAATTTGCTCACTTCGGAAATGTCTTCCCAACTGCCCAGACACAAAAGACTTCCCCTGAACACAGCAGTATTCCCTCCTGTAATCAAGTGTGCTCTCCTAATCCTAATCTCAGGCACATGAGAAGGCAGAGCTCCACGGGCAAAGTGCAGGTTACATCTAAAGAACACAGTATTTCCTAGGCTGGCTTTAAAAATCTCTCATCTTTCTATTTCACTAATTATTGCTTTTTTTTTCTCTCTCTCTCTCTTTTCTATGAGAAATGGTAAACTTTGCTTACTTCTGTAGTATCTCCATTTGTGCATCCCTTCTCTAAATTAACCCTTTGGGACTTTTTCCACCCGTCCTTCAATCCAGAAAAGGAAATTTTGCCACTTTTATGTTCTTCCTGGACTTCTATTTAGTCCATGATAGAATGACACCGAGCAAAGTACTCATAATGAGGGTGTACAGCTGATGGATTCAACAGCATTAAAATATTTTACGTGCTGAGACATTTACTTTTCTGAATTACCTCTGTACACTGAATATTTTCACTGACTGTTCAGTTTTTGTCTGCCCTTTCTCTGAAACTAGTAGCATTAATTTAGAACGTTCTAATACAAACAAGTAAGTTAGGATTAAATTTTTTTAAATGCAATCCTCTTACACAACACTTAAAAGAATCCAACTATTAAACCTCTGCTATGACAAAAACTTGACTATTTGTTCCTGGTGTTTATCCTCTATTTCCTGGACAAGTCTTAGGCCTTTCGCCCACTTGTTGCAATCTCCCCTGAATAAAACCTTGTACAGGGATTTGTCAATGACGTTCTGAAAATGCAGATAAATTATCAACATTAACACCCTATTTCTGAAGGGTTAACTGAATATCACTCACTTTATTTGCTCAGTTTGAGACTCATGAAAGATTTTTTTTTTTCTTGTTTGTAAAAGTTCTTTATGCAGCTGCAAAGGACTTCATACTGCTTTTTGCCATGAAGAAGGACTTTGCTTTACAGTCTTTGGCTAAAAATACCTTTTTTTCCCATTCTTCCAGTTTGTGACACAATCCAATCTACTTCTGACCTGCCAGTCTTCATTTCCAAAGCGACAGCATTTCACTGGTGACATTTGTATGCAGCTGGCACAAAGATCTGGCAACTTACAAGATAAAAGGTGCTTTCTAGCTGGAAAATATTAACCTTAATTTCCATTAAAAATGTTTTCAATTATGCATACCAAGGTATAGATGTTAAGTAAAGATAAAGAACAAATGTTTTTTTGTGTGCATTACCTTAGGCTAATGCTTTTAATAAATGCTAATGTAATGTTTTAAATTCTTTCACCCAGCACTTGCCAAAACACATCCGTTTGATATAAATGTTTTTCTGCGACATTACAGTCTATTGTCTATTGTCTGACTGTTCCCTCAGCTTGTGGTAAAACGGAAGGAAGTACAGGAATGCAATCAGTATTTTCGGTTTCCATGGAGTGGCACTTCCATCCCCCAGGAGCACACAGAGGACAGCTCCATGTTGGGACACTGGGCAAGAAGGTGGATTCTCTTTCCTGAAACCCTGTAAAATGAAATCCGCAGCCAGTGACTCTCCCTGGAAAACCAGGGAGTCAAAATCCCTTTGAGTCAAGGGTCTCCTCTCCAAACGGAGAACAGATGCACACAGGACTGAAAAAGGAGCTAGAGCTGACAACCTGAAGAGCAGGGCTGGAGAGAGGACACTACTGGATGGGTGATGAGAATGATGGCCCAAATGTCCCATCCAGTTTGCTCCGGGCAGTGTCTCCCGCAGCACTAGGGATGATTAGCTTGACTCAGCCCAAGAACATCAGGGCCTGCAATCTTCCCCCAAAACTGTTCACTTTCAAAGGGAAAGCCCACCCTGACAGGAAAAGAAGGTGTAGAAAAGGCTACGTGCCCTTCTCCACTAACCTCTGCAACCTGCAGGTGTATAAGGCTTTCCTTCCATCTTCACTCTTCGGACAAAACATCAGTGTTGCTTTGCATTGGATTTAAGAATCTTTTTTTTTTAAAAAAAATCAGCAAATGTGAATCAAAGGTGACTGAAAACAAAGCGCCACAAGCCAGATTCACACACTGAACACATTCCAACTCCAATGCTTATCCCAACTACCCACAGCAATCATGCGTTGACTGCACGGACAGCTGTCAGCAAGTGTCACCCTTCTTGCAGCACAGTTCTGCACAGACCTCGGTAAAGGAAGATCTCAAACCTAGGCTCATTCTGATGTAAGAATAAATGGCCTTGAGCCCTCCAAACCCTACCCTCCTACTCACACTTCCCTTCTGGCAAGTCTTTTCCAGTCTTTCCATTTGAAGAACTGAAAATGAATCTACCCACATCAGAGATGCCTTTTCTGTAATGAGCATCTCCTGTAGATGCATAGACAGGCACTACGAATAACGATGAACAATAAAGATATGGTACTACACATTTGAGTCATTTTTTCATTGACTAATTTGTACATTTTCTTCAACATTATCCTGAAAACAAATACAGAACAGCTGCCGTCATCGCAGACACTTTGGCGACAGCGTCAAGCTACCCTGCCTCTTCCTGTAAAAGCTGTTCTATGCAGACACCCAGATTTATGGAAACACTCTGAAGTCAAGGCAGGATGCAGAGCAAGCAGCGTCAATTTACAAGAACTGTGTTCTGGACTGCTTTAAACGAGAAGGCCGATTAAAAGCCAGACCAAGTATTTTTATACTCCACCGCATTTACTTCTACGTGGATATATCCTACAACCAGGTCAAACCCTGCACATGCAACAGTTTACACTGTTGTAAACTATCCAGATTGACAAACCATATAATTTACATTTACATCAAACATTAATTATTCCCTTGCAGGTATATTTCTAATTACAATGTGATTATGAAATTAATTTATTAAAACTGTACTTTTCATGTTTCATTAGAAATTAGGAAACCAGTCTCTTAGCTTCCTTTGTAACTAAGATGACAACTACAGGTATAATAACGAGAACAACGTTTTTATTTGAAAAATATTGTGTTTGTGATACTCAATGAATGATGCATTATCCTGCGAAGACCTATTAGCAACGGGTATCCTTCCTCTGAAAAACAATTGTTTGCAAGTGCTGGTACTAAAGCCTTATTTCTTTGGTAATTAAAGGAGCAATTTACCTTATAAGAATTCTTCAAGAACAGCTTTGCACAAACGATACTAGTAATGCAAAATCCTTGGAGACCAAGTGAGAGGTTGGGATGAAGAAGGATGGCCTCAGAGTTTACAAAGCTGAGGCAATAAACACATCTCCACCATCTCTGCCCAGTCCTGAGTCAATGCAGCTCCGTGGAGCCTGTGCATCTATATGCATTAACTGAAGCTTTGTCCCAAGCTTTACAGGTCGTCCAGTTTATTGTCCCAGGGTTGGGATTCCACAGAGCTACTCAGATGCAGATCTTCTCTGAAGTCCGATTTATGATTGATTGGTGATTTTATTTTAATTTTTTCTTTTTTTAACAACACCATTCACCTGATATGGGTTAGGACAGCAAACTCATTAATATTACTGTCATGTGATTGCGGTCAGTATGCCCTGACTCTGGAAACAACTACAAAACAGTTCCAACAATGTGCATAGAGAGGTAATTTGCCTAAATACTCTCCTTGTCCAGTATCTCTTCACATCGAAAGAGTAGCTTGGATACGCAGTACGACTGTGGATAGAAAGGCCACTGCTGTTTGTCTCTTACCCTAATGAAAAGGTCCCTTGAGTTTATTTGCAAAAACTTGAGAATTAAGGACGAGAGTCAACAAAAATCTCTTCCTAGTTTCTACTCCACAGAGGCCTTTGCAAGCCCTAGCAACATTGAGAATTCACATGGCCTTACATGAAAGCAAACTGAAGTTTGAATTGGACCTGGTTCTTTATGAAGTTTTGCCAATGACTTGGTTGTTGAGTCTACCCGTATTCTGGCAATCTGCACTGCCAGAAAGCTCACCAAAGGCCGATTTCCTTAAAAATGCAACTTTCTGTGTTTCGGGGAAGATTTCAAGGGAAGGGCAGCCTCTCAAGAAGGAAGAAAGTTGAGAAAAGTGTTCCTATGTGCACTGCCGAGACTACAACTATTCTCTTCGCAATTTATTTTTGGACTATAGTTCACATTTGAAGAATAAATCAACATAAAACATATCTCAGTTATATATTTACATTAGTGTGAAATAAGACCAGGTAAAAGACCAGCAAATGAGTCTATTTAAACATCAGGAAAAAAAAAGAGCCTCTTTTTGAACGATTTCGTTGAGCAAATTTGTTTTGCATTTTAAGCAGAGGAGGACAAGTTCTGGGAAGCTAGACAGCACATGTTTGTAACTTGCTCATTTTTCTTTCTGTCTTCCTTTTGAGGTTAACTTGAATTATAACATCTCAGAAAATCAAGAGTGGAGGAAACTCCAAGAAACAAGAACAAGCTTGTTTTAGTGCTTAATGCTTCTTCTTCCAGATTACTCCACAGCTTTTTAATTAAAAGCTCAGTGCAGGCTCAGATCCCTGGAAGATTTTACTTCCCACATCTTCTGTAGCTTTCAGCTACAGCAATCTACAATATTCAGTTGACTATAGACCGTCCAAACAAATGAGAATGTGTTATTTGCTAAAGTAAACTAGAACCAACCATCTGTTGTTTAGAGGTTGTTTCTGGCAGGACTGTGACTGATAAGCCCCAGGTTAAGCCTCGTGTCTGCAAGGTGTATAAAACTGCACAATGGTTTTGCAAAAGAAGAAAAAGCAGCATAAAAGATCTCTGAGAACCACAGCGAAAAATAGCAAGTGTAACTGCCACAGCCATTAAAAGACAGCTGCAGCAATAGCCCCACAGTTTTCTTCAGCTATTATGTTCCTCTGCGACTTTCAAATCATCCACCCCTACAAATAAAAGTGGGTTTAAAAAAGCTCCTCTTTACCGCAAACTGATCTTCCAGAAGTTTTTCAGCATAAACAGTTGGCGACTTTGCACCCCTCCAAATGTCTAAGTGCCTCTTCCTCACCTCACTCGCTATGGTGTTTCTCATTTCACAGAAAAATAACTGAGACACAGAGAAGAGATAAGTGACAGACCCAAGGTCTACAGTGAAACTGTAACAGAGAGAGACAAGGAAGGTTCTGCAGCTCCTGGACTAGATATAAAAAGCTGGATCATCCGACCTCTCTCACAGAATGCATAAGGGAAACCCAGGATGGAAACCTTCTAGGAAAGAACAACCACAAATACAAAAGATCTGCCCAAACTCTATCCCAGAACCCCCTGTAACTGTCTCAATAGGCACCATTTAATACACAACTTTCACTTCTATTCCTCAACAGCCATAATATTATTTCCTATAGTCCTAATGTCAGAACAGGCATGCTTGACTCAAAAGAGATTCAAATGCAAATATTCTGCCCATCAAAAACAACAAACAAACAAACAAAAAAAAAAAGGCAAGAGAAAAATCCAGCCTAATTTTGTAGAAGTGCTAATGCTAAGCATTTTACAGACCTACCAAAGCGATGTAAAGGCGGGAATCCAGACAGCAGGACAATGCTTTTTTTCAATAACAAAGAAAGAAGAAAAAAAATGTTTTAAGTCTTACCAACCACGGTAAGGAAATCTAATTAAAAAAGAACAAAACAGCAACATTGGAAACAGATTTTCTGCAGATTACAGTTCAGCCCTCCTGGTTTACACAGAGAAAAAGATCATTATGTTCTGTTCTTTAAACTGATCTGTGGTTAAACTGCGATTTCTGGAGAACTATGAAAATCAAAGGACAGACTCAACTAAAATGTTTTGTAGCTGCCTGGTCACCTACAAAGAACTGCCAAAAATTTGGCATCAAGATTGCTGGGGGGTTTTTTTGTTTGTTTTTGTTTTTTTCAATCTGAGTGCAAAACGTGGCTCTCATTTTTTTCACTGCCAGTAGAGCAAACAGAATAGACGAGACAGACACAAAATCCACCACTAGGTCACTGGCACTGTAACTAGGACAAATAAGGAAAATATTTTGAAAAATTATCAGCATCCTGCCTTCCTGAAGGTTAGGGAGAAAAAAAGCTGTA
The DNA here is from genome assembly GCA_013398735.1 of Nothocercus julius. NCBI lineage: Eukaryota > Metazoa > Chordata > Aves > Tinamiformes > Tinamidae > Nothocercus > Nothocercus julius. The sequence continues at coordinate 15,447,045 of VZSV01000003.1, forward strand.
TTTCCTTGGAAGAAAAAACAGGGTTAGATTTTTCTTACTGGAAAAAAGAAACTTCTGCAGCTTTCTAAATGGCCTTGTGAACATCCTCTTTCCAAACCAGCTATGCAAAACAGGAAGGAATTATAACTTTAAAAACATATGCCCCACTAACACCATCATATGCCCAACAGTAACAGCATTCAGCTGTCACCTCCCAGTCACCCACCCAAAACGAGCAGGACTGCTGACGCTGAGGATGACAATGCTTGGCAATAATACATATGTTTAATATTGAAAGAAAAAAAAAAAATCTTTTTTTTTGTTGCTTCCCTGTTTGTTTCTTTCATTCACTCTCCCCAACTGGATATTATTTTCCTCTCTCAATCCTTCCAGTGTGTTTTCTTTCACTGCAAAAAAAGTCTTTTTATTTTTTTTTCAACATGAAACAGATCTCTAATAATTTTCAACAGATATATATATATATATCATATATATATATATGTGACAGAGAGAGATAGGAAAGAAGACTGGCAGGTGTGATCAGCATCCACCTCAGGAGTCTCCACACACTCCTACTGTGCTGAACAGTTTACTCTTGTTTCATCTTGGATATGGCAGACCCTGCTCACTGCAGAAAATGTCCTGTGTAGTTCGTATGGCTTCACAGCGGTTCCTGTGGGTGCCTGCCTCCAACCTCAGCTGTGACAGGGGCTCTCCAGCTAAGGGCAACACTCCTAAAATTTGAACTAGAAGACTCAAGCGGGGCTTGAGACAGCCAGGTCTCAACCAAAAATGAAGATAACGAGCCAAGGAGATGGCACCCTTTGGGCATCCTACTGCACGTTGCCAACAGCCCCTGCAAAGATACTCCCAAAGCGCCAGGTCTCAAGGGCTGTCAGCTGGGGGAGAGCCAGGACTGTGCACACACTTCAAAGTGTGGGGTAGAGAAGCAAACAGCAGGAATAGGGGAGGTCTTTCAGTTGTCCTAGTTAAACTGATTTTTGGTAGAGATTTCTAAAAGCTAGAACCATATGGGAAAGAAAGGAAAAGCTGGAGAATTTACATCCATTCAAAGACACCCATTCAAAAGCACTAATATTCTTCCTCTTAGAAGTGCTCTTTGATTTACGCATCCAACTTCCTAGTGAGATTCCAAAGTCTGCTCATTTCTATTCATTCTTCTTCACTCACCCCCCTCCTTAGCTGTTCTCCCTCTTCCTCTCCACCACTAACCACCATTTCCATTTCTCTCCTTATTCCCCACTGTGTGCTCTTGCTGCCAAAAATGTTGCCATTTAACAACAATGCCAAGTAGACCATTTTTTAAAAAAGTTTAAAGCAATCCAGCATAATAAAACTATGACATTTAGCAGTATGGTTATTTGGATCAGGTTAGAGCATATACTGATTTTTATATTCAATTAAACTATTAAAACCCGCCAAAGTCAACTGGCAAGCTATTCACCAAACTGCATGTCCATCCTTCTAAGGCCTTTCCCACTTGCACCTTTTAGACCACATCCAACAGCCCGACTATTCCTCAGCCTGCACATTAACCCCATCTGACCCCACACACATGGCTGCCCGAAGGCCCTCCAGGCTCTGCTGAGTCAGTGGCAAAATCCCATCAGACGTGTCTGCATTATGAGCATTTCAAGCAAGTTCAGTGCTCAAGAGATGGGTGAGGAAAGTTCAGGGTGCAGCAGGCAACAAGTCCCTGGCTCCCATGCTTACACCAAGGGGTAAACACGTTTTCGGTTATGGAGAATTACAGCTAAAACAAGCAGAACTGACCTCACTGTAATTTCTTCACAGACAGGCCAACCTTTTAAACATACTACAATGTAATTAATTTTATGAAGAGATAAAGGGTGCATTAGTGCATTTTTCAGACAGAATGTAAAGCAGGTAATCTTTCTTAGTTACAATATAAGCTGAGCCTGTGCTCAGGACAAAACCTACACACATAAATATGTACATACATATATTCACACCTGTGCAAGTGTATTTTAACATATATGCTTATGAACATGTGCCTATATAGGTACTTAGAATTTTATACATACACACAGACACACATATGTATGTACAAAAAAATAAAAACCCTAAGAAAATTCATCTAAATCTTGTTCTGCATTGAATGTAAATACACTGTTTCACCTAAAACTCCTTTTGAACCTATATTCTTCCACTGAGAACCTACATTCTGCCACTGCTAACTTGGGGCATGAATCAGAACCGAAGTCGCTCGCATGCTCCTGCGGAGGACCCAGGATCTGCCTGCAGCTGCCCATTCAAACATCAAAGAGGAGACTGAGATGGTTTGAAAGCAGGGGAGCCTGGCTCCTCTTCCAGCTGTCACAAGCTGCAATGCGTAAACGATGCCTTAGAAGGAAAAGGCATTTCAGGGGTAAGAAAGAGAAATATCATCTATAATTTCAGGGGGGAGAACTTACACTTCTTAAACTATCTTATGTTCCCTGCCGCTGGTGTAACTGGAGCCAAGACTGGAGTATGAGGCTTCAGATCAGCAAACCATAATCTCTCCCCAATGGCCGCACACCCTCCTATGCTGAGACGCAGTTCAATAATTTGCTTTTTCTTAACAAAACACATCTGATCACATGGACACTAATTCTCATGTACATGTACTGTATTTTTGTGCAAGATGGGGGCTGCTTCTCTGCGCTATCCACAAAACACCTCAAAACAACCTTACAGCTACTAGAATATTACTATTAAAGTAACTCCTCCTAGTAGGATAACAATCTATTTTTGCTATTACTTCTGATTCCCTTGTGTAGACTCCATATTCCTTAAATAAATTCCTTAAATAAACATTTTCAAAGCAGAGGCATCTGACGCAACAGTGATTAGAAGGACAATGATTATAATGAGAGAGAACTAGAATATTTTGCCAGGTTCTTATTTTACACCTTTTCTCTAAATTTACTTCACCTCTTTGATACCTACATTCATACATATTTATTGTTTTCCTGTTCACACACACACTCACACACAGACACACACACAGAGCAATTCTTAGCGCTGCAGCCACCAAAGTTTGCATGTGGGGTCTCTGAATGCCACTATCCCAGCCCCCCATCCTAAAGATGACGTCCGACCATAGGCAAACGAAGCCAACCTGGCATGCTCTGGTACAGCAGCTGCCCATGGCAGAACTCAGTTACTCGTCTTTTTCCTCTTTGCTCAGCTTTGCAAGAGATGATATTTTGCACTTTGTTGTTGGAGGTTTTCCCAAACTCAAAATTATTCCCATTTCTTAAGGGTTTCATTCTATAAATGTAGCGTCCAGTGTAATTAGCTGTACTTCTACAGCACTTAATGCTACAGCATGTAAGCATTTTTAGATGCTTTAATGTTTAGTCATATAAATTACTTATATCACAATTTAAAGAGTTACATTTCTGCATCAGTTAATACACTGGACACACAACCTACCTACTCCACAGGTGTATCCAAAGAGGTTCATCTTGGACATTATCATAACTGGATGATCTTTTGCGAAGCTATGAGGTAAAATCAATGACTTTGACTTCTTTTTTTTTTTCTTCCCCCCCAAAGAAACTGCCTTGTGTGTATTTGGCATTACAGCAGAGATCAATAGCTTTTTGGAAGTCAAAAAGATTAATGATTTCTTACCTATGCCCGACAGCACATGATCTTCATTCTCCTTAGAAGGAACCACAGAATCTCTGAAAGGCTAGAAAAAGAAAAGTTGAGTTAGCTCTTTTAAGACAAATGACAAAATATAAGCCATTTTAATAAACACAATAAATAGCACCACTCCCAGCCTCTACAAAAGATATGAATATGAATCATAATGGTGACACTACAGGCTCAAACTCTAACCATAACCAATGAAGACAAGTCCAACCCAAACTATATCCCACTTTCCATGCAAAGTTCAGCCCTCAGTTTGTTCTTCCCATACAGCCCAGCTTAGCTGTGCTCTGACCAGTTAACACAGTGCTTTGGACAAAGTAAAGCAATGAACTTTTGAGGGAGCTTTTTCTCTACTACCCCTGTTGTTCACACCTGTAGAAATACCATATATCAGTTTGTTCTTTTAAGGAGAGAAGAATGGCCTTTATTGCCTCCTTAACATAGAGACAGTCAATATGGTACTAGAACTCTTTCCTCCATCAGGATTTATGAGCTGTCACACTCTGTTCCAACATATTTTTTCAAAACAGACTCCAAAAATCATATAGAAACACACACATTGCTGCAATAAAATTTGAGATGACACAGATTATAACATCTGAATTTCAAAGAATTAACCTTATGCACAGCTGTCAATTAAAAAAAAAAAATCCTAAGAGGTTATTCTTTTATAACAAGTGGCAATACAATAAAATTCTCCAAAATTCAAATGCTGCTAAAAATTTATAGGTATACCCTACGGAGAAAATACTACCTTACCCGATTTCCCTGCTGTTTCTCTCAACCTAAATCACTATTTTGGCTTCATACCAGTTGAACTAATAACAAAGCTCCTTTTTTAAAGCTTGACAAAAATATGACTAAGACAATGATTTTCTGATTACACAATCAGATAAATAGAAATAAATAGCAGAATATAAAAACAGGGAACAAATACAGCTGACTAACCACAACGGGATTTTTCACAAATATTGTTCCTTTCAAAAAGCTGTTAGGTAACTCCATGTCAAAGGGTATCTGATAGATAACAGGAACTGCCTATTTTTTAGATACAGCATTTTTCCCAGTCAGTCCCAAGCAGTTTTTGACAGGCCTGCATCTGATCTGAGAAATGAGCCAGGTAAGAAGTCACAATTACCCAAAAGATCCCTCTCAAGGACCAACTTGGGTCATCTTAAGGATGAAGGCTGCACATACAGGAGATGGGTTTTGCTCCTGACATGCTTGAAGCTGAGCTGTGTGCTCCCTGAAGGAACTAAGGATGACCACAAACACAGGAGCTTCCCGGGCCAAAAGTAGATTGCTTTTTGACCTAGGTTTCCAGCCTGCAGCCACGTAACACGTTCCTTCAGATAATAACCTACACACGTAACTATTCCCGCAGCATAGGAATGGGCAGGAAATGTCTTTTGGCAGGCATTTGTCACCTTATTTATTTGTTAGCCCTGGGAGGTGCTCAGATAGCCTCATAGAGGTTGCTGTTTCAAAACTTAAACTACTTATATTAGGAGAAATCTGTACCTTCACATCATCCTGGGACAATTCATCAGATGCCAAGTTCGCAGGACCTGTAAAAGCAAAGAGTCGTTCTTTAAATAACAAACAAGCTCAGTTTGTGCTGCCGATCTCTCCGCTTTTCCAGTGCGCAAACAAACATGCGGCCAGGGCAGAACAATGGCCCTTTGGAGCCCCTGCATCACCCCGGAGCGGCATTCCCGTGGGCACGGCGCGCGCGGGATGCACAACGAGTGCTATGGTATGGTCACGGGCCAGTTATGAACAGGCTATTGAAATTAAAGAGACAGGCTGGGAAAATGTGGGGAGTCGTGAGCTAGCTACTGATTAACCCCAAAGTGATCAAAAGACCCCCCCAGTTCCGAATCTGTGCCTCCCACAAGCTACACTAGGCATTTTTTTCCTGAAAAATTTGTGTGCATTTTTTTAATTTAGACCTTGGATTTTCATAAAAAGAATTTCATACAAAAAATATATACATATATATATACACACACACACACATTTATGTTGCCCTTTTATGATTTATTCTCCAGACTATAGGAAAGGTCATAGTATACAAAAAACACAACCACACTCGGCAAGTTTAACCCAAACCCAGCATCTGGCACTACTGCAAAGCAGCAAAGGGGAGTAATCTGGCTACCAGAATGAAAATCAACACCAGTGTCCCCAGGGCTCCCGGAGCATTATTATTTAGTAAATATATTTTAAATAATAATAATTATGTAACCACAGTTATGCTGGTAAATACGTTTCTTTTTATACTGAATATTTTAGTTCAAGGTCTGTTCTCAGATGCCTCTCCTCGCTTCAGCTGGAGCAAGCGTGATTCGGCAGCTGCTAGCGCGCGACTGGGCAACTACCTGGAGCAAAAGCGGCTCTTTGAGGGCCTCTCCTTTATTAAAATTGCACAAAGTTTAAGAAAATGCTTTAAAAAAAAACACATCTTTGGGGAAATAATTCCAAGATAGGTGCCTGTTCCCTAAATCACACCAGCTCCAGCAACCGTGACCCCAGCAGGACCTCTGGGTGCTGGACCACGCCGCCGGGGGAACCACGCGTGCTGGGAGACACGCAGGTGGCAACAGGGAAAACGATGCCTACCCGTAAAGCTGCGGCCTGCAGGGTGGCAGCAAAGGGGGTTCCAGGGTCTAACAGCCTTAAGGCCCAACAGGTGCCCTGGACTGGCGGTAAGTGTACAGATCAAACTGTTTTGTTTTTAAACACAGTAAGCACAATCACAAAGCGCAAACTGCTTATACTCATCACTGCTGCCACCAAATAGATAACGCCAGGCACCACTCCTCAGTGACGGGGAACAGCCGACTTCTTCTGTGGCTGTTACCCGAGGAAGGGACTTTAAAACCTCAGGGGGAGATTTCTGAACTTCTGACAGCTCATTTCAAGAAAATGAATTTCCAGATTCCTCTTTCTGTGGTACTGACATGCAGCTGACAATATTGCTAATCAGGTTTATAATTCTTAAAAGCTGTTTTGTCTATAACTAACACTTATTTTACAGAAGCAAAAGGCTTATAGCACCGGATAACCGTACTCAGTCAAATTACAGACATGGAATTTCAAGGTGAGAAAAACAGAGTAGCAGAAACTACTAAACTAACCCAGCTCTATTTCACCTTTGTTCTACATCCTTACTGGATGAAGCATCGTTCCATGTATTTGAATTTAATTAAGTAGTTGGCAGGGACCCACAGCTAAGGGGCAGTATCACCTTACGCTGACCCGCTGCTCGAGCGACGGGTGGCAGGTGACACCTCAGAGCTCCGACAGCAGCGCGCTTCGAAGGTCTGCGGACCTTGACTTTAGGGCCACCCACAAGTGACTAAGTATTACTTATTAGATCGGCAGCTGTTTTAAAATTTGAGAGGGACCCAGTCGTGGCAGTAATGCCCCAAATTAATGCCCCAAGCTTAGGAGCTAATTTGTAAAGGAGTTTCACTGAATGAGCCTGAGAACATGATCAAAAAGTACTCTTAACCATTTCATATGACTTCTGCTTGTAGCAACAGCAATTTTAACTAAATCTATTGAATGATTGGTAACCACAGCATAAGACAGACCAATGGTCATCACTGATACTCATGATTTCTCAATATCTGGATTTGGTGGCGGTTACTAAAAAAGGCAAAATAAATGTCCAGCAGACATGGAAGCAATACAGACACCAAAGGCAATACGAAAACATGGAAAGATCAAAAAAAAAAAAAAAATTACTGCTAATCAGTGTAAAAACAACACTTAAGTGTTCCTCATGATCACAGGTAGGTAACAGAATGAAACATTTGCAAGTCTAATTATTGCAATTTGCTTATTCAAATCTTGGATCTTGCCAGAATGTTGCATACTCTTCTTGCCATTGACATGAAGTGAAAACGCTTTTTTCTTTAAATCAGGCATAAAACAACTCTATTCCATCAAGGCACTGTAAACACTGAGGTTCTGCATTATTTCACTGAAAACGCTATGAGGTAGGTGCCCAAACATCTTTGTGAATCTCAGCTTGGCAGAAAAAAAAAAAAATTGGATCAAAAGCTTTACCATCAAAATGCAGAATGAGATAACCCGAACTTGCAGATCCTGGGGGATCAGTATACATTAATGTTCATTATTTGCTTGTCCCAATCTGGCCAAATTAAAACTGGCTAAGGCATCAAACTGATCATCACCTACAACTTTCACTGCCCAAGCTACTGCCACACATATTGTTACTAGTCCATACCATTCCATCAGTGAAAAGCCACATGAAGAGTATAACACTCAGTAATGTGTACTCAACATGTACACATTATGCCAACCAGAGACCTTGTAAACTTAAAATAACAGGTTCATAGCTTGCAACTGTTAATAGCTCTTCATCATCTCTCTGTAAATTTACATTCTGTTGGCATTACACTTGCTGCCTGTACACTACTGGATAATTTCTAACACTAAACACAACCACTGTTTTCCCCATATATTCACTCACTTAAGGTTAGTAGCTGATGCCGCTTGGAATTGTAGTCGAATACTTTTTTCTCAGTCTGGTCTTAATCCTGTAAAAAAGCTTATGCAGGTACTCACATTTATGTTGATTTTGGTAGGACTGCTTCCAGCACAGGAACAACAAGTTTACAGGATCAGAGCCCTCTCACTTTGAAAATGAATTAATCATTTTCACCTAATCATTTCATCCAAATATACAGCACTAGCCATATAAACAAATGACAAACTGATTAAAAAAAAACTTTAAAATTAATTCCTGACAATCATAGGTAAATTATAGAATCACCATGGTCGGAAAACACCTTTAAGATCATCGAGTCCAACTGCAAACCCATGACCACCATGCCAGCTAAACCATGTCCCTGAGTGCCTCATCTACACATTTCTTGGAGGCTGCCAGGGACAGTGACTCCACCACTTCCCCGGGCAGCCTCTTCCAGTGTTTCACCACTCTTTCCTGGTCTGCCAGATAGAAGACTGCTGCAGTTCTCTGTTCCCTGGTCCTGCCAGCAGTGAAGCTGGGCGTTTGCTTCCAAGAGGCAGACACACACTCTGTAGTGACATGGTCACCCACCAAAAAATCAACTCAGAAAGGACACAGTACTTTTACAGGCACCACAGAGCATGCCCAAAGCACCACACTTTTGATGCTTACAGGTTTCTCTTTTTGTGATTTTCTTTTCAATTAGATGACATCCCTGTTCTACAGTACACAAGGCTATATCTTGGTAGAGAAAAAGCACAACAGTCCCATCAGAAAGCATAGTCCCACAATCCCTATAAACTACTCACCAAAATATTCAATGTCTAATTGAAATACATGAGAATTTCACCACAATAAAGTAGGCTGGGCTAGATCCCAAACCTATTCATACAAGACATTATTCTATTTAATCTCCTCTTATCTTTCTTAAGTTGATTTATTTGGTTGTACTGAATTTGCTGGTTGGAGTGTCAGTTCAGCTAAACACTGCCCTCTCCTGGAACTTACTGACATTTTTCTGGTTCCTAGAATAAAATTAGTACTTTCTTTTTTTCTAGTCACTGTAAATGCCTTAATGTTTTGTGAGCAATTCCAGTTTGACATCAGAAAACTGATGCTCTGTTGGGAGCATCATGACTTACACAACTCTTACAGTGCTTGACTTGAGTATGCCACTGTCAGGTCTCTACTGTCATATGAACTATGTGATCTTCCTGAATACATAAATAAATGGTTCAGAATTTGTGCCAACTTTCCAGAGCTTTAAAAGATTGTATGATTATGGAATAAAAAACTGTACCTTCTACAGAGCATGTTGTACTGCAGGGCATTTTTGGACCTTCCACTGTTTCAACTTGGTTTGAATTAATACTCTATAAAAAAAAAAAAAAAAATCAAAACAACAGTAACTGTATCGGATCCTCATGACATTTAACTTCATTTTTGAGTTATCACATAAAGACTAGTACACAAATATGTTATAAGTAATATTAAAAGGACTGAAATAGATTCCTCAGAGCATCAATTTCCCCTGAGAGGAAAAAACAATATAATATTTCCAAGTACAGACAGAAATTACCTTCTGCTTACAATGCATAAGGGCATCTAAATAATCAGATTTAGTTCTTGTACTGTTTAGCACTGTTTAACTTTCTTCTCTATGAGAAGAGAACCATGGGAGTTACGAAGAACAGGTCTGTTCAAAACTCTTCTGGTTAACCTTGAAAGCACCCCTCCAAAGTCAGTGTGTTTTGGAGACAAGGAAATGGAAAGGAGCCTCCGCGAGGACTCAGCCCTGACTTGGTGGTCAGGGCCGACTGGAAGGCAGGAGCACGGCCGCCACAGCACCTGCCCCCAGGCTGGGCTGGCCCCTCCATCTCCTGCTCTGCTGCCTCTCCACGATACTGCCCCCAATAACAACAGGATGGGAAGGGTGAATCCTGGTCCTTATTCTAGCAACTACCCTCAAAAGACATAAGAAAACAAGGTGGGAGAGAGAATGCCTCCAGCTAATCGATGTTTTATTATTACTTTCTTTCTACAGTTAGGTTTCCTGTTTATCTAACAAAGCAGCAAACAGAGAAGCGTTAATATGAGTATGAAAGAACAAAGCCGGGGAAAAAAACGGTCTGAATTTTGTGGACAAATTGTTTGCAATTGTTTGGAAAGCTTCAGTCATCAAGCGGAATTCACCTCCTTAGGAAATCATCAAATCTGTCTATATCAGGGAAAAACAAAACAAAACAAAAAACACTAATATTTTCTAAACACAAACATGATTGTAATCATTTTAGATGATTGTCCTGGTGAACAATTTGCCCCATCATTTGGTCTGGGTTTGTTTTTTAGCTGCCACCACTTCACATTTGGCCTTTGGTCTCTGGATTTCTTCTCTCACAGAGGATCTTTCCCTTGCACTGGCTGCACTACCTTCAGCGAACAACACGGCCAAACATGTCCCCTTCGCAAGCTGATGCTGGCAGGTCATTAAGGACAGAATAATTCTGAGCTCTTTCTCAGTCTTTGGAAACCTCTTCTCCATTCCGCCTAGCAAGCTCAACAAATCCATGGGTTTCACCTTTTTGGAATTGCAGGGCCCCCTAAAAGGGGGCTAACTCAAGCTTCCTGACACCATTGCTTGTTATATCTTTTTGGTTACCTTTCTAGGCTTTTAAGGAATAGTCCAGGGACTGATAGGAACACACGGACCAGACCCTGCAAAATATGCATTAGAAAGACTGGCATTTTCTCAAGTGAATAGTTTGTGCTGTTGCCTAAGCTATTTCATATACAAAAATCCATTGCCTCCTATCATACCTGAAGCAAGCTCTTTCTTTTTAGTCCATGTCATCTTCTGACCCAAATCTAAAATAGCAACGTGGTTATTTATGTGGTATAAAAATATAATACAGTAGATGTACAGTCTTAATTTGCTGTAGGTGAGTTGAATATTCCTGCACAGCAACAAATTCCATTTTTATTTTCAAAAGACTACATATTTTGAAATCTATAATGCCCACCTTATGCTTTGGATCCAACTAAGGGACGCAAGTCCTTCTTTGCAACAGGATAAAAAGGATTTTTACCTTACCATTTGCTTATAATATACCATCTAAATATAACAGTTTGATCATCCCTCGCCCCAGGATGACTTTTCACCGAAAGTTAAGTAAATCATGTGATCTTTATTACCCTGGCTTATTTCTACTAAGTGCTAATACTCTAAATAAAAGTAGTACAAAATTGATACTGAGAGGGGTGCACACAAAGGAGGATCTACACTGCAGCAACTACAGGAATGAGCAGAAGAGAAACCTACAATCGAGCAGAAGAGAAACTCACAGTCAAAGGCTGGTTTTGCAACCTTTAAGAGTATTTGTCCCCTTAAACCATACAAACATCTAACATACCACCTTTTTTTTCCCCACTTTCAAAGGCTGCAAGAAGAACAAGGATTGGATGACTACAAGAAAAAAACAATGATATAAATAAAATGCATTCTTCATTTTAGTCTTGATTTTCTTTTGGATTTACGATCGTATTCATGGAAAAGCTGCAAACAAATTGAAGGCATTCTACAAGCTACAAATAAATAACAACTTCTTTATATTGGAAGAACTAAAAATCTTGTGGGTGACTGTATATGATCATATGCACTTACCTGAGAAATCACACTTCTTTTTCTGTTAAATGCACCATAACACATAGATTATATTTTAAGTTTTAAAATCATGCATTTAAGATAACTCAAGGAATATTAATAGGCAAATAAGGAATCCTGAAATAAATCATGGAAAATGAAAGCCAAAATTTAAGACTGGAAAAGGGAAAAGCCAAAGCGTTTTTCTACATTTTTAGCTCACTAGTTTTATGTAATCCACCAGTCTCAATCCAAAAACGAAACTGAGTATCCGTATAGCTTTTAGAAAAGCTTTAGTTTTCTATTATTATCCTCTTTACTTAAATTTAGGCACGTCCTGAAGGATACCAAAGCAGTCTTCCAGACACCTTACAGTGCAATAAGATCTAATACACCATAACTAAATTCCTCTACGGTAAGAAGTCTTTCAAGACTGCATGTCTGCTACATACAATACACCGGGTAGCTCAGGTTCATGACAGGAGCTCTCAGGAATTACACTAACACAAAGCAGAATGGAACTAAATTAAATATTTGAAACAATGAACATGACTACAACTGACAACTGAATCACAGATGCAGAGATGCCAGGGGAAAATATTCAGTGTAGAGTCCACAGCGATTCAAAAACAAATTGGGAGGTGAAGGAGAATTTGGTAAAGTGCTCAACATATTTTATCCTCCAGCTTCAGGCATACAATCAGCTACACTAACCCAAAGCTGAAGCCCACAATGATAATCCTTCATGACAGTAACCATTACTGAAACGGGCGCAGTTTAAACTAAAAGACTATTTAAGAAAAACATGTCCAACATGAAGAGTCCCTAGCTGGAAACTAGCAAAAAAAGCCCTGTGACAGTGAGCTGAGCTAGACGGGTACCTACCTTGTAAAGGAGAGGTCTGTCCCAGAAGTATTTTCTGAAGAGTTTAATGTCCGACTCCAAGAAGTACTCTGCAGTGTGGTTAAACGTCAGGGTCAGAGTTCCTGATGAACGAACGAACCGGGCGCACGCACCCTCGCTGAGCTCAGCTCTCAAAACCTCAGCCGAACGACTGCCCTGGGAACTGAAACAACACGCTCTTTAAACCAAAACAGATGCTCGGCTCACAGGTAGAGTGAAAACATAAACATGGAACGCTTCCTGCCCGCCATCGGCACGGACCGGCGGCAGGATAACACGCTCGCTACACAAACCAGGGGCAGAAAATCTGAAACATCCACCCAGGGCACAGCTGGGCAAACAAATACTCACCAATGGCTCCATTCAGGCCCAAGAAAGTTCAGCTACTTGTACATGTCAGCAGCGAAGAAACAATAACTGCACTAGAAACGATGGTTACTGGCTAGTAAAATATGCCAGTAACAACAAGGCGTAACAATACCTATTTCTCCGTATTGCTGTAAATTAGCAATAGTACCTTTTCCTGTTAATGTTGCCATATATAGCAGTGAGACGCAACCAGCAGCAAGCAAGCAGGTTTATTATCCTGCTGCAGTGAAAAGCAGAAAGTATCTCAAGGGAATAGGGCATTGTTTGGATGTTACAAACAAATGAGACATTCATAACATAATGTACTGTACCAGCGCTCACAGTAAATTTTCTCAGACGAATTGAAGTTCAAGCAATTCCCGCATAAGCGATAGGCCGCGCAGAGCCAGAACCCAAGGAGTCACATTCCAAAATAAAAATGTAACGGAATTCTTGCATATTTTTCTCTCTTTGCAAGGAAAAGCCAACAGTGAGGAGAGGCTTCTCATGCTGAACACGTGGTACGCAAGACACACAGGGGCGATGCAGCTCCTCAGGTCCGCGCGGATGAGACTTCGGACGGCCGACGCATGCCAGAAGGCACTGGGCCTTCCAGGCGTTTGTCTGCGTGGCAGCTCTCTGGCAAAAAGCAGCAGGGCTGGGTTTGCTACCGACTCTGCCTTACTCATTCAAACCTAGAGATTTTACAGAGGTCACAGAGCCACCTGAGGTCTTTGTGAAACCCAAGTCCTACGTTTCTGTTTATACGTACACACAGAGGGAGATATATTTTAAGGGATGTATGTACTTGTTAGCAACAGGGCTGGATCCAGCTGCAACAGGGCCATTTGAGAGGTACCCAATGGCACAGCTGATCCCTAAACTCCTCGATGCAGAGCAAGTTGCGCCAGGCTAATAGAGACTTCGGGGCCCTCCCCTGCCACTAAACACTCTCTAGCTATTAACAGGTTAGAGCACTGCCATAAACCCTTCAGCTTTTCATCACTCAAAACATTTATCAAACTTTGCATTATTTTTAAGTTTTTATTTGCATTTTCAAAGCTAGGGCAATATAGAGAGATGACTTGGTTTCCCTTTTGAAAGATGGGCCTTTTGTTTTCTCATCTCCAGCTGAGGCAATGTCACAGCACTAAGACGTAACACTACCAAGGGATGACATTTAAAGTGATTTGAAAAGGCCAGACGCATTTCTTTTTTAATTGCTATTTTAAAATATACTTCTTTTCATTCAGATCTAATAAAAAGCACATTTTTAAGAATAATGTCATGCATCTTGCACCATTTTATTGATTTTGCACTATTAAGAGTAATAACTCTAAACACACAAAGGGTGTCACTCAAAGACAGATGGCAGTCTCTTCAGACAAGTATGTTCACTAACAATTCCAGGAATATGACTATTGTTATTTGATAATTCCCTTTTAGCAGACTCATAAATCTAAAATTACAAAATATTAAAACACAATATCTTAATGAACAAATTAATTTTAGACACTATTTATTATTCAATTGGAAGGGAAAAATAAAATAATTAAATTATAATGATAATAAGAAGCAACAGAAAATTGGCTTTTCTCAAAGAAAAGCCACATATTCCTTAACAGGCAACAGCTTTTCAGAGGAAGAAAAGCAATATACTCACTTTGTGAAGACCTCAACAAGTCCGGAGTGCCCATTTTGTAAAGCCAGATCTAACGGTGTTGCTCCCTCTTCATTAGGTAATGCTAATGCCAAAGACCCACCAGGCTGGGCTACTAAGAACTGGGAAAGTTTAACCAATCCCAATTTCATTGCGAGGTGAAGAAGAGTTTCTTTGTGTTCAGGTTCTGAAAAACATAACAAACAAAAACATAGAAAAAAAAATCCAGCACCTTCCCACTGATTTGCTAGGAAGCATCAAATGAAACTTGCCTGCAGAAATACCACAACTCAGGCTCCATTTTAACAAAGATAGTAAGGTAGAATTCTTCTTTCCCCTAATTAATTACACCCTTAATGGCACATGTGCAGCTAAACTGGGATATCCAAATACTATCTAATTTCGCAAGTGAAACTCTTTGAAATACATAATTTCAGTATTTCTTTTTCTGTACGTATGTGTATTTCTCTGTACAGCACCAGCACAAGGGATGTCCCAATATACGACAAAAGATCAATAAGAAATAATTACCCAGCTGCTTTGCATTGCTTATCTGTCAGCAGGCCTACATATTTGTGGGGTTTTTGTTTGTTTGTTTGTTTAAGGTGTGTGATTTATCAAGGAACGCTGCTGAACAGCATGGTAAGAGATCCTCAGTGATAAGCCACAACCTAACAAGTGTAAAATGCACACGATGATTCTTTGGCTTCTGTTTTCAGAAAGGTGGTCTCACCTACCAATTTTTCCTCTCTACTTTTTAACACATTATCATCAAGTTCAACAGGGCTGAAACTTAAAATAAAGCTGCAGAAACCATGGACTAAGGCATGAGATATTGATACTGATGAAGGCCTTCTCCACCCTTTATTCAAAGAAAGGCCTGCCTATCTCTTGCTATATATTTTTTTTCAGACACAAAGCCCCTGCAGTTTAACGGCAACAGAGGAAACGAAGTGAGGCTCAGGTGCCACTCAACCTGATCCTTACACCAATACTTTGTTATGAAATATAAGGGCAGACAAGAGCTAACAAATACGTTTTTCAGAACCACTCAGGCATTTGGCAAAAGAACTGCATAGCTATGAACAAATACAGTGGCTCATAGCTGATTCTGAATCCCATTTTACCACCAACACATCACTAGTCCTCTACTCAATTTAAGCACTCCCTCTGAAAATGTTAGAAAAATTTACTTTATAGAATAATCAAAAAAGAGTTTGAAGAGGCCTCAAGAGGTCTTAAGGAAGGATCAGCTCAACTTAAATTATTCCTGACAAATGTTTGCCCAATCTGTTCTATAAAACTTTCCAATTACAAAAGGTTTTCATATTTCATACCCTCTGCAGATAATCTGTAGGGGGAATTTACTCACATAGTTAGAAGGTTTTGAAAAGTCTAACCTATCTCACCCTTTCTCAGTATGAGCCTGCTGCTTCTTGGTCCATCCAAAAGGGACTTGAAAAACAGTTCCTTCCTTTCTCTTTGCACCTTCCTTTTACATAACTGTAGGCTGCTGTCATATCTCAGCTGAGCCTTCCTGTCTAGGCATCTACGTGGGAGAGTCACTTTCAGAAAAGGTGGACCTTCTAGAGTATCTTCTCAGGTCCATAATCATTAGCATCTTTTGATAATGTTGGATTTGAAGTATTATAGCAAAAAACGCTGTATTTCTGTATCTCATAAAGATGCCAGAATGGCAAGGAACGCTACAACAAACCTAAGGAATTTGCTTTACCTCTTCATGGGGAAAGTTATAGAGGAGTCTCTGCTGAGGAACAGCTTTTGCCCTGACTATTGGAGAGCAACATATCAATTTTTTACCTTTACCTTTTTATCTTTAAGCTTGTACTTTAAGTTTAAAGCACAATCAAAACTTTCAGATACAGTCAATTCACAGAAAGCAAGGTCAGGCCTCCTGGATAACATATGGATAAAATTCATACTTCTTGAACCGTAGATTTTTTTTAAATAATAAAACAAATTCCAGACATTAAATGCATAAAAGGGAGAGTCAGGAGACAGAATCTAGCACTGTAACAGCTGACAAACACAAAAATATGTAGTGTCCAAAACTTCTAGTTCGCTATAGTGAAAAAAAAAAAAAAAAAAAAAAAAGTCATCTCCAACCTTGCCTCTTGTTTGTGGCTAGCTAGCATGTCATCTGGTGCATTTGCTTGCCTGTGCAATGCTTGTTACTCCCCCGGCTGTGGGAAATAAAATTGGTTCTTGGTCTTCCCATTCCAGACTCCAGCTGAAAAAACGTGCCCAGCTGAGCACAGGATCTGCTGCAAGATCTTAGGCCACAGGAGGAAGTACTTACATGTATTTTTCTCTCAAAAGTCTGCAAAGTATTCCAAAATCAGTCTTTGGAGATACTGATAATTGCTGCATTTTAGCTATTAACATTAATCATTACAAGTAGGAATTACAGCACTCCTATACGTATATGACACATCTCACCTAATACATAAGGGAATACTGTAACTGCAGTTTTCAAGCACACTACCTTCAAGTCTACTGCAACTAACTCAAGCACATGCAGAACTGCTTTGCTAAATGCCAATACAACTGTTCCTATATTTATGGTTAAGTCAATATTCAATATTTTGCTGCCCTGTGGCCCAAACTATAAACAATATGTATGTCTGGGCTGAAATATACAGTAGATGTTAGTTTAAATAATTGTACTTCTTGTTATGAAAGATATGCCAATAAGCTTTCGGTGTAACAAATACAGCCATCTTTCCTTAAACAAATAAATTTATATGAAGATATTTTCTGGTCCAAACCTTAAACATAATACAGCATGAATAGTTTTCCACAAAAGAATCTGGTTTTAAAAATAACTCAAAGAACACTAAATTATTACTCTGTTGTCTTAAAACACAAGCCATGATAATAACTTCTGTTACCTCTCCACAAAATTCTAGCAACTATTTTTTTCTCTCTCTCATTAAGACATAAACGTATACCCTTGCCTTTTAAGCCTGCACTATGGACACAAAACTGAAAAGGGATTTTCTGGGTCCTACTGTCAAGATCGTGGCTTCTATAGGTATCAGAGCAGCGAAACTCCCTTATAAGATTATCAAGTTGAAAATTACCCAGACATTTTCTGCCAGGACTGGAATGGAAAGGTTACGGCAAAATCACAACGCTCCAACCTAGCAATGTTCCTCTCACTCCAGCCTGAACTTGCTGATGGCCAGTTTAAGCATATATGTCAGCAGGGCTATGCTGGCAGCTCAACCAGCTCTCTTGATGCACTGAAGTTAGAAACAGCACTCAGATGCCCTCTCAGCCTTGATTTCTCCAAACTAAGTATTTGCGGGGTGACGGTCCTCTTGTCACCCCTATCTGAGCTGCTCAGGAGCGACCAGAAGCTGACAATGTGAAAGCCACCTCTAGTACCTTGTTTTGCAATAAGAAACTGAAAAATAAATTCTGAAATTTAAAAGATTGCTGGACAGATCAATCTACTCTCTAACCCAAGAAAAACATTTTCCACCACAAGGATGGTTGCATACAAGGACAGGGAGGTTGCAGAGTCTCTCTCCTTGGAGATATTCAAAACCTGGCCCCGAGCAACTCGATCCAATTTTGATGCAGTTCCTGCTCTGCACAGTGAGCAGGGCCAGGCGCCGCAGGGACCCCTTTTTCCGATCACACTGGTGTCCCACTGTTATTTTATGATTCTATCCCATGATTAACAATATCAAAGCAAAAAGCACCATGACATGAAGACAGCTAACAAGTCTTTTAAGTAGGCCTGCCTAAGCAGAAAAATTTGCACTAAAGTAGTAAAATTCTGAAACAACTTTCTAAACAATTTAAGAGATGCTTTCAGTTTCTATTCTTCTTGCTTTCACTTCCTCCCTTTCTAGCTCTTCAGTGTGACATAACAAATGGCATTTTTCACCTTTTTAATCTTTATTTCCCCTTCCTGTGAAAAAGGATTTCAAAATGCCAAAAAAGGCAAAAAAAATTTAAATCATGACAGAAAAAAAATATTGAGAAAAAATAAGGAACATAATTTGCTCAATGGTATTCAGTAGCAAAAAGAAAGAAATCAGAAAAAAAAAAAAAGAATATAAAACTTCCACAACATTTTCATATTTAAATGGATAAAACAATTTTCCAACAAGACACAACAATAAAAATGCCTAAGATTTGACGGATGCTCTGCTGGCTGATTAACACGGGGTTGGATACTGCAAGGCAGGTGGTGCTATTAAAGAGATGCATTATCGGGACGTTGTTTTGCATTGTATCCTGATTACACAGCCAAAACACGCTGAGTTGCAACATGCTAAGCCAAACAGAGTCTGTTTTAAACATTAAATAAAACCTTTTGTTCTTCCTTGCACCTGAACTCCTTCCTATGTCCAGAACAATAAAACAAAAACAAATATTTCTCTCTGACAGAAATGATTAAGCCCTTTCAGGGCTATGGATCTCATTCATTTCCTGGAAGGAGACTAGAAGCCTCAAGACTTGCGACTTGAAAAGAGGAGGGAGCCATTACTAAAGGCTGACAAATTCCATTTTTTTCCAGCTTCTTAATTTTATGCATTACCATTCATTTTTTTCATTTTCCATTAGGCAACAAGTTGTTTAAAAAGCGGACTTCAGCGCAACCTAGCACTGCAAAAAACATACATATGTGCTTAACTTGCAATGCAAGTGGCTTTGTGAACCCCAACACAAAGGTTGTGCGGTGGGGGACAGTCTCACACGTGTGTGCGCCCAGCTCCGAGCCCGCAGACGGAGGAGACGGATACAGAGGCAAGCACAGGCAGATGGCTTCCAGGAGAAGATGGTTTCCAGGCTCAGGGAAAATGGGTTGCCACTCTCAAATCAGCCATTGGCTTGGTCATCCTGGACCATGAGTTGCCATGGGACTGATGTAAACTGAGGTGAAGAGGTGAATAAAACACTGAGGCAGAGGGGAAGGAGGCAAGGGAGAAAGGTAAAACACCATTTTAAAGGTGGACCTTAGGAAGTCTTGTCACCACAGTTTTACCAGCAGCACCATCCATCAGCCCCACGCAGTAACGGCTGCACGTGGTAACCTCCTCTACTCAACTGATGAGGTTTCGGCTGCCCTTACTGCTTGGGCGAATGCAGCCAACACGTGAAACTACACACGAAATCGTTGCCATTAGCAGAGGGATACTTCCCTTCCATTTGTACTGCAGCTCTCCCTCAGATTGTTTATTTTACCGGTGTGCTTAACACAAGGCAGCAGCCATCTCAAAGGCAGGTGCAGAGAAGGCCACAACCACAGTCAGTACCACGTGTCTAACAGCGCCCAGTACCAACGGAGGGTACAAAAATCCTCCTAAGCCATTGTCTAGATACAGGCTTAAATATTTGTC
This sequence comes from Nothocercus julius, assembly GCA_013398735.1. Taxonomy (NCBI): domain Eukaryota; kingdom Metazoa; phylum Chordata; class Aves; order Tinamiformes; family Tinamidae; genus Nothocercus; species Nothocercus julius. The sequence goes on from VZSV01000003.1 coordinate 15,467,144, forward strand.
TCTAGTGTCATTTACAACATTTACTCTGCTGACTACCATCACTACGACCAATTCCAAGCCCTCAATCCTTTTTCCCAAAAGCCCCCCCGCAGAGGGGGTCTCCAACATCTCTTCATTGCTATTTCTGCTACAGACCAGAAGGTGAAGATAGTGTATTCCCTGGGGAAGTGGAGGTTCAAGCATGCTTGCTAACATCTTGCTTCATGCCACAGTTTTCTTGGTTACCAAGACAGTGAAAGATACTCCTGTATCCCCTGATGCCTGTGCTAGCATCTTTCCTCATCTACCCCACGCAGTTTCTGAAGGGCCTGGCTCCTACAGGGCCAAAGAGCTGCCTGGTTCTCTAACCTTGTAACCCATCCGAAGAAAAATGTTTTCCTCTCCTCACAATCCTTACCATACCTATAAATGTTTACCTGCTGTTTCCAGGATTTTCCTAATGAAGGAAAACACAAGCACTTCAGTCTTCTTTTTCTTCAAAAAGTTGAAAATAAAATTGAAACATAATTTAATTTAGACCAAAAACATGACACACCTCGGTCATGCTTGAATGGATGAAGCTTATCAGTAATTTGTTTAGCATCAAGTAGGAACAGTAACAAGATTTACATTGAAAAAGGCAGGGGAAGGGAAATGAAATCTAAAATGTCACAGACAATGGAAGAGTGTTCCACAAAGACAGAGCAGAACAAACGCGTTTTAATTCTTCAGTTCATTTTGCAAGAGCCATTCCTAGAAAATAATTATGAAGTATTTACACAGAAAAAAAAAAAAAAAAAAGTCTTCATGAAAGAGAATTAAGTATGGACACTGCTCCCTTTCCTATGATCCACAATCAATTCTCATAATCCAGGATGTAATTTTATTGCTACTAATAGTCCTAAATCTGAAAGAGCTCTCTTCCTCTGGAAAATAACTGCAAATGCTGACAAAGCCAGCAGCAAATGTTGTTTCATTAACAGCAGAGGTAAGTCACCCAGACAACCTGAACTCTGCCTCACAGCAATGCCCTTATAACAACCAGAAACCGAGGCAACCTCAGCTGTGCGTGCGTAGCACAGAGCCCTTGCTGAGACCGCTCTCCTGCTCTGACAGCCAAGGGAGTTAGGCTTCAGTGCAGGTCACAGACACGAGCTGCAGTGAAGATGCTGAATCTATCTTTTTGGACAATAAAAATACACGGGTAGATCTCACGATGTTCTCCCAAAGCCCTGTTTCTAGAGCTCCAGAGCTTGTGGCCAAAAGCACAAGCAGGTATCAGATAGCGAAGGTGCCGGGAGCACCTTCAGGAAGGAGATCCTTTGGGAAAAGCACCTGCGAAGGGGAGCAGCAGCCTCAGGTCTGAAAAGAAAAGCCCAGGCTGGCACAGCAGCCTTGACAACTGCCAGTGTTGAAAGATTGCCCGAGCCTGATCCTGTTGAAAGAGGAAAGGATATATAATTTTTTAAGGTTACCTTGAGGCATTTTTCTCATCCAGATTAGATCATGCCATCTTTCATTTCACAAGTAGGATAAGGTATCGCAGCTGGAGAGATTACTACATTCATTTCTATAAAGAAATTTAGTCTACATTCTGTTCAGGAGAAGAAGTGGTTAAAAAAACCCTACCCCAGGAAGTAATTCTTTTTTTTTGTAAGCAGAAAAGTGTGGGAAAACTCTTCTTTTTTTTCTGACCAGCTCTAACAAGCTATACGACATAATATTGACTAATGATTAGCCTCCTAAATTGAATTATCCAATTTTCAGAATAAAAATATCCTTTATAAAGATACAATTAGCAAACAAGAAGCTTCTCCATCCAGGTCCTTCCTACGCTTTTCTCTGCCCCCAAATCCACCACCATCTAAATCCCCGAGCATAACATCTCTGTCAGGTCCTTACACAGCCGCCTTTTGCTCTAGCAGGAAATTGGTTGTGGGCCAGGTGAGCAGAACATCCAGTCAGTTTTTGTGAGTGGGCAGCTTGTGACATGCTTGTCAAACAGGCACTTAGTGTAAGTGAGGATTACCGAAAGGTTCGTGCTTTCTTGTTTCCTTTATTGAACTTAAATAATGTGTCTAGCAAGTCCTGACCTGTGCAACTGCACTAAATTCCTGAATTATTTGCAATGCTCCCTAGACAATCTAGCCTCTCTCTTTATCCAATCCTTTTTATAAAGGGAACACAAACAGTTTTTTCCAAATACCACAACTCCTATGAATAAATTATTCTTCTATCTTTCCATCTACCCTTATGCCTCTAAATCCTCATAAAAA
>VZSV01000003.1:15472155-15501750 GCA_013398735.1 Nothocercus julius
TTTTTTTTTTTTTTTTTGTAAAAACAGATAGCCCTTTAATCCTTTAAAGGCAGAGCCTATCTATAAAAAGAAACCAAATTCACAGTGAATCAAAGCACAAAAAGCTTCTGGAGAGACTGAATTACAATAACAGTTATTAATCCTTGCTCAACCTCTGGGCACAAAATGAATCTCTGATTTCCCTTCATTCTTCAACGATTTTCCATCGTAACCTCAGAACAAAGCATAAGGATTGAGAAACTTCAATAGAACAGTGAGATACTCTCTTCTGCTCTATACAGCAAATCACCATTCAAAGTTTTCCAACTTAAAATAAAATCTTACCACTTCCTGAGCAGTTTCCAAGGATGTTCCACGTTGATGGCAATTCCTCATGAGCAATGGCCATCATCACGTCATTATCCAGGGACTGCAGATCTTTTCTCCTTAGCTGAAACTTATCAAGCAACATCTTGTGACTAGCAGCAGTGACACATCCTGCGTGATTAACCAGAAACCGAGATAACTTGCAAGACAGATTCTCTCTGTAAGTGACAGGACAGGTGCCGAGGACCACAGGTGAGTATCCCTTTGTGTACATTAACACAGAGACAGAAACCGCTTCTTGGCATCCATGGCCTGAAATTATAATGCAAGTTAACCATTAAAATTAGCTATGTTCAGAAACTGCATTCATTTTTCCTCATTATTCCCCCTTTAAGAAAGGAATATGCACACAGAATTATTTATTCTTTCCTCTAATACCACCTGTAGGACATCCACCAGGTAGCTCTGGTAATGAACTTGGATTTGACTAGAATCTGAACTGTCAGATCTCCCAACATAACTGATTTTTAAAAACAGCCTTTCTAGATGAAGGTTCTTGAACCACAACAGAGAAAACAGGTAACCACATCAGGATGAAATGCCACAAAACAAAAACACAAAATGCATCAGAGTATTTCAGCATCCACAGTAATTTCTGTCTAAAGAGATGAAAATTTCCCCCATCGCCTTCAAGAACTACAGGCTTACCGTTGGACCGAGGAGCGAAAAGGAACAAACTGCTCACTGAACACCCACCTCCAAAGATGCAGCACCACTGAAAGGACTCCAGCCCACGGTCTTCCCCACGGTCTTCAGGGCCATGCACAACCACCGTGCATCTCCCTACCTTAGTGGGTGTAGGAACCTGGATATTTGTGGTATGCCAGTGACATGTTGTGTGTCATTTGAAAACAAATTAACGAGTGTAAAGCACACACAGCAAATAGTCCAGCCCTCTCTTCTACTTTGGTGGGATCAGTACAGCGTTTCTGCCATTCTCCATCACAAGAGGTTCTTGGGTAAGAATCAAGAAAAATGAGACACCCAAGAAAGGACTGGCAGTGTGGCCTGGAATAGGAACTCCAAGGAATGCATTTCTTTATTGAAACCCATATTGTATTTTCCGGTGTCTCCTTGTAGGCCAGAATTCAGAAAATTTCATGCTTTTGGCAGACTAGATTATATATCCTATCAACTGTCTAACTTACAGCTAGGATCTTCAAAGAATTTCAAGGCAGTTTGCCAACAAAACCTCTTAAAGCTGCTCTAGCTTCCCTTCTCCTCCTCCACCATCTAAATGAGGATGGATATCATACATCCGAAGAAGAGCAAGCTGCACTCACAAATCTCACTGGAGAGCTAAACATGAAGTATTAAGAGTGCAAATCTAAATTCTCTCAAAAGCTCCAAATAACTACAAGTATATATATGCAATCTAATCATTATAGAAGCAAGTATTCACTTGCCAGATCTACAGTTTTCTTTAAAGTGCTCTGCATACCTTTATGTTTAATTTGGCCACTACAAAACAACAGTAACCCCACAAGGACATATTTTAGATTCAGTCTCTATTTTCATCTCTTAATGGTTCTGCTGAGCACCGGCTCACACTGGCTGTGTGTTGCCTGTAGCCTACTGTTTTTATTCCTAGTCCATATATAATTGTTCAGCAGTGTCACTGCAGGACTCTTCAAAGAAATGACTTTGCTATCCTGAAATAAGCCTCACATTACATTTTCTCTAATTGTATTCCATGAAAATCTTTTACAAGGTAAAGAATTAAAGGAACAACCATGGACCAGCACAGAATTTTCCCTTTTCATACTCAGCAGTTATTTTCAGACTCAACCTCTTTTAGAAAACAAGAACAAATAACAAGCAGAACCTACTGCATAGGTACATCATGTTTATACCAGCTACTCACACAAATAAAAAGGTCACAAGGCACATGACAGAGATGACAACCAGGCCTTGTATTTCCTCAACAAAGGGGAAAATGTTGAGGCAGAGGGCGGGCTACTGGACAACACAAAACCTCCTTAGAGTGAGGCACCCCGATACGGTTCTTGCCCAGGCCCCCCCAGCACGGACAGCTTCGGCAGAGCTCCAAGCACCTCCCGCCCTCCCTGCCAGCCCGGCTCACTGGCGCACGCAGGGGTGGCCCAGACAAAGACGCGACTTTTGCAGGTGCGAGGAAGCCTGGAGGCAAGCCGGGGTGGCAAAGGCTGGCTTGGCTGAATAGGATTCATTCAGATTAAAAATGATGCCATGCCTAAAGATTGCGTGTTAGTGCACACCCAGCTATGCAAGCGCAGGAAAGCCCTGCCTGTAGCACTGCAGCGGCCTGAACTGCTCTGGTAAATGATGCAGTTTGCTGTGAGAGGCAGGGCCAACTGTGGCCACTAAAACTGACACCAAAGGCCATCTCTCCGTTCTTTTATTTCTTCTATGATCAATCCACAAAGCTGCATTATATCAAATTATCCAGTTTTGCCCAGCTTCAAAGCAGGGGCGGAGGACAGCAAAGAGATGGAAAGTGTAAACAAGAGTAAGTCTCACCTGGAACAACGGACTGAAGGGCATTATCGCTAACTCGCTCAGCAAACATTATGTGTCTCTGCACAGATCCATTGTAAACAAAGTAAAACTCGGCATCTTCGGGGAGGTAAATGTCTTTGCCGAATGTTGCACGTATAGCCACTTGCCCCTGAAACATGAATACACCTTCATAAACACCGAGTAATTTTCTCATCTCCCATAAGCCTATTAACATATATTTCAAATGCAAGTTCATTATAACCTTTCCAACTCCATATTAAGCTGAATCTGAGGCTTAACAACAAATCTGCTATTTTCTACTTCCATTCAGAAAACACCACTTTTTATTGACTGCACAAGTATGGATCATTTAAAATACTTACTTTAAATAACATGTCTTTTATCTAATTTCTTCCTTCCCAATCACGTAAAAATATCTGAACTCTAATTAAAAGTGTATCAAAATGGGTAAATGAATGAATGTCCGAATTTTCTTCTTCCACAAAAGCACTTTTTGCTTTAAAAACATAAGAATATTTTTTTGCGTGGAAAAAAATTTAGAAGTGCTTGAAATGATCTTAGGTTTGGTTTACCAAACAAAAGCACAGATATCTTTCTAAAAGTGATTGTGCTCATTTCAAAGAACACTAGTTCCCAGATATCTGTCCATTTTTTAAAAAATAAATAGAAAGCAACAAGCCAAGAAAAATCTATTGTACAATAGCTTCAGAAAAGAACAGGAAAGGGATCTGAGAAGTAGCAAACAATAACAAACGTCTGACATGTCTGCAGAAGGAAATGTAGATGAAGTTGCATTTCCTCCAGGAGAAGGACAGCGTGCTCCACCGGGGTTCCTGGTTGCCATGGTTATCCTAAATAAGAGAATTGTCTCCCAACATCTGGCTGAATCAGTGCTTTCTGGAAAACACTTCAGGAGAATATCACAGATTGCCACGCTTCCAAAGGACGCCTCGCCTGCCTCTGAAAGCTTTAGCACAGCTCTCAGAGCCCTGACCCGCCTGGATCCAAAAATAAGTTTGGTTAAAATAAATAAATAAATAAAAATTAAACGGTCGTCAAAGCACAACACGGTATCACAGAAATTTCCGTGACTGAAAAATGCAGTTAAGCCATGACTGCTCTGACAAGCATCCGGCTCCTCCCTTCATCCATTAAACACCACGAGTCTTTGTGCAAAGGCGCTGGGGAATTCGTCATCGGACTCGAAAAAACAAAAACCACGGCAGAGCTTCACCACCCCAAGCCGCCAGCACCCCAGTCCCCGCTGGCGCCCACGTTCCCAGGCCACACGTCCACCCGCCAGCACGGCGGCTCCGGCGGGCCCGCACAGCCTCGGAGGCTCTTCAGTACAAGCAGGTCTACTGATGTAAGACTGAAGGGGCCAAAGCTGGCTCGAGACACACAACGTCCTCCTCGAGCAGGACTGCTCTTGCAAGGATAGATGTAACGACATGAGGAGACCAGCATTTAGAGCAAACATGCCTGTCACCCCCACAGAAACCAACAGGCATCTCTGTTTATCAGCCTCACCTGCTGTAACTGCTAAGAATTTTCTCCTGCTTCTCTTTGGCTTGCACTTTGTTATTTACATATACAACAGAATTGCTATTGTTCCTATTATTATTTGCTTTTGTGCTCTTTTTATGTTAGACATGAATATGCCATTCTATCAGTTAAGTGACAACTGTGGATGGCTTTTGAGGAGAGACAGAAATACGGTAAGTCCCTAAAATAATTCAAACCAGTCCATGGGCTGCTCTGATTTGCACTTAGTTGAGAGCAGTTGGATGCAGGAGAGCAAAGCAGAATTTCATCCCCAAGTGCACTTCTGGCTACAGCTCACAAACTAGCGCTGAACCCGCAAGATTCCTGATGCTGCTCAAGTGCCGAGCCAGACGGCTTTTACACTTCGCACCAACTGCATGAAACAAAGGCAACATTTTGCAGCAGCATTTCTGTTTTCATAAGCCTACTCTTAACAAATAAATAGAAATTGTAGCCATTGGCTTATATCACTCCTTTTTCTAAAATAATGTATTTGCAGTGAAGACATAGGAACACAAAATCATAGAATGCTTAAGGTTGGAAGGGACCTCTAGAGATCATGTAGTCCAACCCCCCTGCACACGCAGGGTCACCTAGAGCAGGTGGCTCAGGACTGCGTCCAAGCGGCTTTGGAAGATCTCCAGAGAAGGAGACTCCACAACCTCTTAACAAACACCGAACACACGGCCTGATGTACAGGTAGGAGAGGGAATTTCAAAAGTTCTTGGCTTATAAGGTAGGGGAGAGAAAAATAAGAGGGGAAAATACAGGGAGAGGGCAACTAATGAGTATGGGATGAAAATCTGTTATTTCCTAACACTACACTGTAACCTGAGTATTTAGGTAGGTTTCCATTTAGCACAACCTTCATTTGTTGTAGAATTGTAGTTATTTAACACCTGGGCTCAGTGTATTTCCATTAGAAGATCAGGGATCTATAATGACGTGCTGGAAACAGAACGGAGTTCACAGGAGAGGGGAACTACCAGGAAGAATCTCTCATTGCATTAGATCAATTTCCTTTCCTACACTAGCAAAATCCTTTTTACATTTTATTACACACTTAATATAATAATTAGATAGTATTTTGCATATACAACATGCACATATTCTACACTCAAATAAATATATATAGATTGGAAAAAAAAAAAAATGCTGCAATGCAGCCAGGCAATATCACAAACAGATGTGACTAATGGAGACAGACTGTACCCATGATCCATCTGCACGCCTGGCAAAAATGCATTTATTTGGCAGACCAATCTTTCCCACTCTTATGACCACTTGCGGTTTCTTCCAAACATTGCTGACAGAGGTTTCTTTAATACACACACGAAAACATAAATAGCATGGAACATTGAGGATACTTTTACTGCTGCTAGGAGAGGTGTCCCAGTGCACAGCTGCACACACGTGGAGCGTGTCCTTTCCCATCCCTTCCACAACTGGAAAACGAGCTGCAAGATCACGCCGCGGTTACCATGCAGCCCATTACTCCTGCTTGAAGCCAGGTCTGCTTCCGCAACCACTTCTTGCCCCAAACTTCAAAAAAGGCCCCCTGCAGTCAACTCTACAAAACGTCCTGGTAAATCTGCTCTAAGAAAGTGAGCTTTGAGCCTCTTCCAGACGCTGCAACTAGAAAAGATGAAAGGATTCATCCAGCTCCTAAGGCAGACCAGGCTCCAGGCTTTCAGGGATGGAAATGGAGGGGGTGAACTGAGGCAAAAAAATCTGTCTGCTAATTTAGTTCTTTATAGTTTCTGGATATACAACCTTTCCATCAGCTGTGCTCAACTGTAGATCATCCAAAGGAGCTGACTTCGCAGTGCAAGCCGTTCTGCACACAGGTAGCGTAGCATTCTGGTGAGAGCTGCTGACCTTACTACCGACAACTGTATGTTTCTTACAGAGTTTTGGCCAACACATAGAATAGCTCTGGGCCAAAAAACACAAATTATCAATGCCACAACCACTTTGAAATCTTATTTGTTGAAGTGATTATTAAAGGTCAGTATCAGAAGGATGCAAACAGCTTCAGAGACAGATGGAAACTAGATTTCCATTAACTTCTGCACACATGAAGCGATCTCAGCTAGGCAGAAACCTTTACTTCAGGCCTTTGAGAAAAGGGCTTATTTTATTGGAGTAAACTGAAGAGATAGCTTACATCTTTCCATTACACCTATCCCTACAGAGGCGTTTACTTCTTCCCCTCCCTCCGTTACTTCCTCACTGGCCTGAGCAAGGACAGTCCAGCTGAAGGAACTGGCTGCTGTGAAAGAGCACGAGCTACTTGCACAATTTCTTTCCTACAGACAAATTTTGGAGCAACAGACACAGCAACGACTCCGGCTCCATCTTCCTGCTGCTGTCCTAACAAGGTACCTAGGAAGGGCAGAAGGAGGGTGGATCTTGAAATGAGATTCAGCAGCATATCCCTCCACCAAAGCGCTGTGTCTCTGCTTCACAAGCTTTTCTACCTCTTTGTAACCCAGCTTCCTCTTGGCAGAGCCCAGACGCCTAACCCAGGCTCTCCATCAAAACACAGATCCACTAGACTATTACAACAATTAAATAGCGTGAGAAAACAAGGGTGAAATACAACACCAGGAGTTCCACAGAAATCCATACGTATATTAAAAAAAAAAAAAAAGTCACTTGACTATCACTGCACCCAGGGCAAACCACTTGCTCCACTGCTTCCCAGCCCATATTGCGAGGCATGAACATAGCACTTTCTCAAATCCACAACCTCCGACACTGACCCGTCCCCAAAATACAAAGAGATTAAAGTTAGGGTTAGCAACATTTTAAAGCAGGTAGTTAACTCCCGATTCACATATAATTATAAAAGGGCAAAAACAGAAAAAAAAGACAATACATACATTACATGAAATTAAGACGTTGTACTCCTAAAACGTGACATTTTTCTGTGCCTGTTCCAGACACTGGAGCTAGAAAATCATCCTACTTACATATTTCTTCCAAAACAGTGTTCATTTCTAAATACAGAACTGATCTAGACCTAGCAGCTCTTTGGGCATTGAAATTCAACCCAGACAAGCTGCACCAGCCCTCTCAACATGGCAGCTGTGGTAGCGTGGACAGCACAGGATTTTTCTGAGCCATAGTCCTATGAATTTACAACCAGTTGTTAGGTAAGCCTTGCCTTTGGCACCATTTAACACGTTCATTTATCTCCTGACAGTTTAACCTCTCTCCCACTCCTTTCTCACTCTAAGCAGCATGTTTATTTCCAGGAGAACTTGGAAGAAAACACCGGGTAGTCAGAGGTTTATTTCCGTACGTAAGTATGATTAAGCATGCTTCTCAGGGCCCACAGGGACATAAGATAATTTAATCCCCTTTTAATTACAGCAAAAGAAAGGATGTGCCACTTCAAAACATCATCGCTAACTACAGTTAGCTCCTCGGATAAACGCTAGGGATGGTGCCATGCCCTGAGGTTCCAACAGTGTTGGTTCTGGCAGGCATGGAGAGGAAGGCAATTTTAAAGGCAAGGGCTATTTACTGAGACCTGCCTGTCATCACCTTCCTCAGATTTACATCTGGTGGCTCAGAACAAGCACCTCAACTCTGACCAGTCATCTCGGGAACACACGGGAACTGGAGACTGGAAGCAAACAACTAGACTGCAGCTGAAGAGAATTTCAGACGGTCAATAGCAATTTGGATGGGGGGGGTGGGGGGGTGAAAAAGGCACTAAGGAATATGCTAAAGGCCAAACAAAATTTTTGTCAATCACCACAATTGATACATGGATTTTTATTTTTTGTTTTTAAAAAATATGTATTTTTTGCTGATATTTAAAGTATATATATTTTTATGATATATATCTATAGATATACACACACATATCTTAAAGAGAAATAATACAAAAGCACCAAAAAAATTCAAGGTGGCTTCCTCACTTGCCCTGATGACAAGCACCTTCATGATGCAATATAGCAGAATGTCTTATTTCAGGGGCTTTGTTTTTTAAAAACTATATATGCGGAGGAACTCAAGTTTCAAGGCCCCCATTACAGAGGTAATACCAGTGTCTAGGAGAATAAAATCCATCAGGGGAACAAAGTCTGCTCCCCCAAACCATAACGCTAAGAGGAACAGCCCAGTCTGGGCACCAGACAGCCTCATCCCTGTGGGAATTTGTGTGCAAGAACGCCGATCCCAGCACAGGGCAGGATCAGAGGGGTGCAGGTGCTGCGCCAAAGGGCATTGAGAAAGATGCTGATCGGCTTCTAATCACATTAAATCTCTGCCTGAGCAACTGTTTGGCAGCTTTGCCCCCTCTGGGATTTAGAAAGAAAAGCGCATCTTTCATTACCAGTGAAAATGCTGCCCTGGCACAGGAGCCAAGGAGATAGGAAGGCTTGTGCTTTGAGCAGGATGTATTTATTGCAGGTCGAAGCACTCTTGCAGTGTAGCCGAACAGGCTTCTCAGATACGTATTTTTATTTGGTTTCTCTAGGGAGCTCAGCAGAGGACAGGGACAGGCAAGCGGCAGCACAACGCAGGGTCCCCAGGGCACCTCGGCCAAGCGCCACGCCGGAAAGAGCCCCCGCGTCTCAGATACGGACCAGCCTCGGGAAACACTCCCATCTCCAGGCTGCACACCTGCCTCCTTCCACGGAGGCTGTGCCGAGGGACAGCTCGGCCATGCCAGGGAGAGACCACGGGCGCGCTCCCTGCGGGAAGGGGAGAAGCGGCGCGCGAGAGCCCTCACGGACAGGGCGCAGGGCCTACGACGCAGGCAGGATGGGCCGAAGCAGCAAACGTGAAACTTCTAAAATACCTGATCCCTGCTTTGCCACAAGTCTTCTTTTGTCCAAATAAACAAACACCTGTGAATTTCCACCTTTTCTTGAACTGAAATTCTTTTGTTTTGAATTCATTAGGACAATATGTTCCTCACTAGTAACCTGAAAAAAGACCACCAGCAGACTGACAGGTTCCGTCCACCACACTGCCTATTGCTGAAAACTTAACAGTTTGTTCCTATACTAGTCTTAAATAAATCCATTTTCCCAACAGCCTTTTACCATGAAAATAATTACTCACATTTTTAGATATTGTTAGCATGCGTCCTGACATACTCTAAAAACCTCTTTACCAAACTATACAAGCAATATCATATCTTAAGAAATAATGTATGAACTCAGGGCTTGCAAGGATATTATCTATACATGCAATGGTATAAATGACACCATATCTGTAATCATACGCTCTACAGAATTACATTTGCAAGGGTAAAACATGGCTTCTTTGTTCCAAAAATGCAAATTCCAGGATTTGAAGTAAATGAGAATCCCCAAGTATTGCTGGCAATAATGGGGCTTTTATCCTCCATGCAACCTGTCATTATCCACGGCAGTTTAACATAGATATGCATGTTAAACAGTACATTCCCGTATACAGTAGGCACGTAGGCAGTTTAATTTCAGAATTATATTTACTTTAGATAATTAAAATCTGTGCATTAAAACTTTCTCTTAATAATTCTGACTAGGACAAGTCCTTGAAAAGTGCTATGCATAGACGCACAAAATTTAAGGACTAAAGATAACATCACAATTATTTAACTCATGACACTACAACACAAGAGGCAGGAGAGTTTTACTTACTAGGTGCCTCATCTTTATGTAGTCCCTGCCAGAGTGCAAAGACTGGCTCTTTCCTCAGAACAAGACAAGAACATTAAAACATTTCTTCAGTGTTCAACAGACTCACTACAGAAAAACTTGGTATTTTAAGGCAAACTGTTGGAAGATATTTTAGATAGGGTTTAAATAAGAACAGTGGCAAGATATTTTCCCTGAGCATCCATATAGCTTTCATGACCTTTGTCATCAAATTTTGTTTCAGCAATTTACACAAAATGACACAAAACACACACAAAAGATGACAATCTGCAGGAGAAGCAGCAGGTGAGTTGCAAATAACAACTCTTGCAGCCGGACTGTAGTAAACATTGTCACGGAACTGTTTAAGAAAGCAGATGCCTACCTACTTGAAAAGAATGCAACTGGATTCAGGGCTGAACAAGCAGTGAAAGAACAGTTACACACAAGGAAGGAAAAAAGGAATAGCAAATAGACAAAACAAGAGATAAGAGCTGAATATTAGCACAGGCTTTATGAACTGTGAAGCTCAAAACATCTCAAATGAAAGCTGCTAGCTTTTTTTCCCCCAGTTGAACTAGTCAAAAGAAGAAACAAGGGAGCACAACAACAGTCTTTTTATATGTGCAGTAACAGAACAAGCATAATTTCACATACAGATAAGGTATATTCAAAATAGTATTACACACTGCCCAAAGTCTACATATCATTTTTTATAAAAAACAGATCTGGACATAATGGTGGGTTTGAGAAGAATCAAATCCTCTGCTGACTTACACTGGCAAAACACCAATATCAAGGGACTCGCACACATTCACAGCAGATAGAACTCTGGTCCTCGGTGTCTGCGCATGCACGAGCTGCTCTTCCAGTTCACAGGCAATACCCAGTGTGTGACTCCAAACCACAGGAGCTTTACACACCAAGTATTTTTAGGTGCTTTTTTCAGTATGAGGTAGCTTTGCAACAAACAGAAAGCATGTGTACAGAAACCTCTTGGCACAAGAAAGAAACATCCCCTCTACCCTTGCCCAGGGTGTGACGGTCAGGGGAAACCCAGTGACCAGCAACCGAGGCAGCTTGGAGTTCTGGTCAAAAAGTGAGAAAAAGGAGTTTGCATCTCTGCAACTCTTGCATCTCTGAATATAAACTGAAAGAAGCTTCTAACAAATCTCAGTACGACCTTGAGGAGAAAGCCTCAACAGAAACAGCTGAGTGAAGATTTATAAACTGTCTTATTTTGATATGAAATTTCAGCAAGTTCACCATTGTGGATTAAATTCAATGCTCTTTAAAAAGGGAAAATAAATCTTTGCAGTAGCTGTTGCCATTTTTCTGAATGTTTAATTCAGGATTATGCGAAGGATTATGCGTCCAAATAAATATTTACTGAAAAAAAAAATATATATAAAGCATTCATGTATGTGCAAACAGATGACCAAAATATGCTTTTCAAGTAAAAAGAAGAAGAAAGCTGGAAGGGATCCTGAAAGGTCAACTAAAATGACTCCTCTGCCTCAAGGCAGGATCAGCTCTACGTAAGTCATCCTTCCAGACCGTCTTTGTCCGACGTGTTCAGGTCTGCGCAGTCACCGAGCGCGCACGGCCAGCAACTTCTCTCCTCTCAAGGACTCCGTTTGGCCTCCCTGCTTTCCACAACGGGCACATGCTTTAACTTTTCTTAAGAGCCAAAACGTTTGGCCTAACAAGTCTGTGACCTTGATATATGATAACTAGGCGAAATGTAATGGCCAGCAATATGCCAGGAGGTTAAACTAAATAATTCAGAGTGGCCTCAGTTTCTATGCGACTGCTTTCATGCACAAGTTCAACTCCAGCCTGCTGACAATTCTGGACACTAGTTCTTTAATTATTTTTAATAAGAAGAGAGGAATGTGGTTTTTAAGATCAAGTGTAAAGCCCATGGGTTTTTAGTAAAGTTTATTTTAATATTGCCCTCAGTAACGAGCTGTAGCAAATCTAATCTACTAGGATTCTCTGAACTCGCGCACACCGCATGGTTGATGCTTCAAAATAACCTTACTGCTTCCTCACTAGGCTAGAGAAGGTGAGAGAGGTTCACTTTTTTCATGGAGACAAGCAGAAGTTTCTTGTGAGGATTGCAAGATTTGGCCTCTGAGAAAAGGATCTAGAATCCATCAGAATAAAAATCAACAGAAGTCAAAAATACTGCTCATTTACAGCAAGACTAAATACAGTTCCTTTAAAAAGAGGAAATCCAGTAACAGGTAACAACAAATATGCCTGCAGGTCACTATGACACTCTGTACCACTAAATTGCATTTGGCATTACCCACACTAATAGGAAAAATATATTAGGCTGGCACAACTTGAGGCCACAAACACAGATCATGCCTTGCTGTGAGGACCTAAACAAAAAGCCTAAACAAAAGAGCATAAAACAGGAAAGCACACCGGCAGGCTGCGGCGTGGGTACCGCCTGCCTCTCACCTGCACTGCTGTTGCTACCCGGGGTGAGCTCAGAGCGCGGGAACAAGCATTACCAGGCCACTGAAGGGTTCAACTCAGAACGGAAGATCAAAAGCCGCGTAAAGTATAATGTGAACCATCAGACATTTCAGGAATATACTCCAGGGTCAAACGCAGTAGCTTACACACTTCTTATGACCACAAGTGGCTGTTTCCCCTACAAGGAGCTGACTGCAGAAACTCAAAATTCAGCCAAAAGGGACAAAATCTCCAAAAGATCCTGCAAATTTAAAAGATGAACAGAATGATTAAGAAAAAAAAGCAGCTAGTGTATCCATTAATTTCTTCCTCAACATAAGCTGATAACTGCTAAGGTGCTCCTTCTAACCTATTTAAAAACAAGCCTGAAGTGACACTAATCTCTCCTTTAAAGGTACAGCTGGCAGCTAGACATTTACATGAGCTGCAGCCGGCTATGTCCATCTGACTCACAGCAGACCTGGGCACAACCTCCTTTTTGTTGAATTAGCAAGAGCGCACACGATACCGAGAGCTTATGCCGGCTTTATGCTCTTTATGCCTGCTGTATGTCAGCAGCGGGAAGAGGGGCCTTACCTGATCCGGCTGCTAGCACAGCACTGAGCTACCGGTCCTCTCACCCAGTCTGAACCTGCAGAGCGAGTTCATAACAAATCTGCACTTTGCATCTCATGGCCATAATTTCTTTTTTTCATCTGTCACTACAAGTCCTAAAGCCGAGTTTAGTGCATCATCAAACTATGACAGCAGGGAAGGCAGAAAAAGTTTTCAGTCTCACAAGGAGCAAAGCAATCAATACTCATGGAGAATTGAGCGCCAATTCTGGAACTGCTTGATAGAAATAATAGTCTGAATACCTTTATCAGAACGGCAACAACAAAAGTCAAGCATTACATGGACCAAAACACATATTAACATTTTTGTTGGTTTGTCACTAAAACATTGTTCTGTATTTTGCTGCCAACAGTAACACGCAATTTATCTTAGTGTATAAAATCACATAAACATACAGAAGAATTTAGCAGCTTGGGAGTATGCTGTTTACAAATGCAGGTCAGAAAACTTTCACCAAAAAGCATATTAATAGAATACATATATCTACTCTGACATTATTAAGTGAAACAAAAGAACAGTTACCTTTTTCAATAATTTGACTAAAAATTGATAAATCAGGTTACTTATTTTTCCCAGGACTCTTAGCAGAGTCCTGGGAGACCGCAAGGCTCCACTGCTGCAACACTGTACAAGTGCACAGTCCCTGTCCAGAAATATGATAATGTAAAGAATTAAGTAGCAAAATGAAAAAGGAAGAGGGGAAAATACACCTCTGGAACAAGAATGATACAGTTGCTAAAGGACATGACCCGCAGGACACACTCTTTTCCTTCGTATCTTTTAAAATAGACCTCATTGTTTTAGATGCATTTCCTCAGCGTCTCACTCCGCCAGCAGATGTGTGTCCAGACACACAGCGACCACGGCAAATATAGCTATGTGCAGCAGCAAATCCACCTTGGAAGACTCGCACACTTTCAGGTTTTCAGCCACATTTAGCCTTTTTTCCTGTTTCAAAATCATGATCTGTTAAGCACAGACTTTGGCCCAGGATGTGGCCAGTGCTAATGCAACAGAGGGCCTCTCTCCACAGCTCCCATAATAAAGAATATGGACGTAAGGGGGGCAAGACAGGGTAGCAGTAGGTTTCGCTCCCAAAAATGCTGTTGACAATGACAAAAAGGTGGCAGGTCCTGTGCAAAACTATCCATTTTCTCACCCCTCCTTAGCGCAGCGTGGAAAAACTAGGAAGGACCACAACTTTGCCAAGCAGATGACCAGCTACTCACTTTGAGAGTAGCACATTTGAACATCAACCACATTCACAAGTAGTATACATTGAATTATTTCTATGAATTCTGTCTTCCAGTTCTCATGCACTTGAAGCCTAAGCATTTGTGAAGAAGGCTAAGAAATAAATCCCATTTTTCCCTCTAGCTCTAACTACATACGCAACCAATGTACTTTAGAAAAGTCATTTGGAATTTCTATCTGCCAAACAGGATGACTCATAACTTATTAACTGTCTCACAGAGTGTTTTTCAATGTCCCTTGGCCTACAGGCCTCTAAACATTTTCCAGCAAAGGGAAAGATATGCTCAAATTACTCCTGGCTATATTGCTCAAGCACAAATAAAACCCTGTTTATTTAATCGCCGTTTGCAAAGATGTCAGTGCAGAATTAAAATTTATCAGAAGAGTTCAGACTTGCATGAACATCCGATTGCAATTTACCACTGCCTTCACTTGGTGAAACATTAATCAGCCCCAAACACTTTGGAAAATCTCACCACAAAGGTGCAAACAGCAACAGGAGTTGCTGACAAAGTACTAAATTAATCCTCTTACTGGATATACATTGAAATCCGCTTTCAAAAAGATCACTTTACCATCCTCTGCTTTCTGAGACTTTTCCAAGAATACTTTAACTCCTAATCTAAACCCAATTATACTTTAGTATGAAAATAAAAGTCTAAATGCTTTTAATTTACTCAGCTATAGAACAGCCATTACTATTTGGAAACTGGTCTGGAAGCAGTTGGTGCAGATATACACTATAAAACTGTGCAATTATTTTTTCGCCACAGCGTTGCTGCTGTTGCTGTGTGCAGCTGGGGCCACAGCAGCAGGGATGGATGAAGCCCAGCAGTGGGGAAGGCAGGATGATCACCGGGAGCTGCATGGAGCTCCCCTGCTGCTTTCCTTGGGCAGTGCCTGCTGATTTGTGTCTTCATTTACTCCATAATGAAATGAGTTTCTCTGCAAACTAAAGCCTTCTAGAGTAATTTTTGTTTTGCCACATTTCTAACCCATAGAAACTCTGGTAGTTTAACTCTTCACACATACATCAGCCTTTGTTTTTAAGAAGTTTAAAATTGAGCCCAGGGATTCACGGTTGCAGTTCACTGCATCCCGTGGGTATGAAGTTTGTCCCTTACTTCACCTTCTCCTTCCTTCTCCTTATTATTTTTAGGAAAAAGATATAACAAATGACTAATCTTACGTGAATCTCCCTCAAATACCTTCTATTGTCAAGCTATTGCCGCATACATAGTCGTCGTGTTTTCATCCCTGTCCCAGAGAATTATGCCAGCCCATCTCTGAGGAACCAAAATATCTCAGGATAAGAAAACAATGAAGATGCTAATGAACCTGGCTGTGGCCCAGCTGTTCGTGCAAACACCCTTGGAGCCAGGGTATATCCTTTGAAAGGTAACAAAGGATCAAAAGAACTTTGAAACTGTTTCTTAATGACAGAAGGAAATAAAACATGGGTCCGAGGGATAATTATCTGAGACAGCTTGCCACGCAGACATGCCTGGGTAGGGACAGGCTGCATGCATATGGCATGTGAGACAGAGGGGAAGGGAAAAAAAGCAGCCAGATTCCATCTTGCTTAAACTAGCATAATTTTAATTTTGCACTCCTCTCAAAGAATATCAAGCTTTTGGGCTAGCAGTGATGTTTAAAATACTGCAGAGAGGCTGCCAATGACCGGCAGCAGGGAAACCACATCATCATCTCACGTGCCGAGAGCACGTCCCTCCAGAGGGGCAGCGAAGGCAGCCAGGGCGCGCGCTCCTCCTCCGTCGCTGCTGTCACGGCCAGCCTTCCACAGGGGCAACAGCAAAGGACACTGCTGGCGTAGACAGGGCATTTGCACGCGCAGGGACTGACGTCCGAGTTGAGCGCCCACCACTCCAGCGCTCACGGGAGCTGCCTCCGGACTCGCCTGCCACGCCGCCCCACGGGGCAGGAGCGAGGCCGGAGCCGCCGGCCCCTCCTGGCGCCGAGCGCGCGCTCCCTCCGCCCGGCTCCCGCACGGCTGCGGCACGTCCGTGGCCGCTCTGCACGTGGCCGAGATGGGCTGCACCGAGCCACGCGTCCGTCCCCTGCATACGCCACACATAGGCAGCAGCTTTGTTTTGCGGGAGGGTACGCCAAACCACCACGCGCAAAGACGCTCTTCAAACCTTCTTAACACCTAAACAAGCTTCGGAAGGAGGATGCTCTCCCATTTAAAGCACGAGTTTAGGATTTGAGAAACTTGAAGGTCCTGCTTCATCACGCCTTTGTTACGTTTTTAGACTTGTTGCTACTCTTGGAACACCTCAGACCTTCTTGGTAAATGAAGTTAGCATTTCACGGCTACAGAAGAGCTCTACGAGGACACTGCACTAGAAAGATCATTAGCTACCGAAATTACTACAGGAATGGAAAACGGGTTCCTAAGATAAAGAGGACGAAGCCTAAGCCTCATTGTCACAAACAAATCACGGACTCAAACAAACGGCAGGACAAGCCAACAACAGCACAGGCACCTCCGTGAAGACTGAGGAGCAGAGGTACTGGAAAGAAAAAGAAAGCGGGAGAAAATAATTCCTTAAAAACTTCACACTTTTGGCACTCTACATAACCCTTTGTTATAGTTCAGCATATCATTGCAAAATAAGCTCTATTTTTTTTTTTTTTTTTTTTTACAAACCAAACATATGCTTGCCTCCTCCTAATGCACATATCCAACAAACAAAACAGTCTGAAGTTAAAACAAAAAGGAAAGAGACAAAGATGAATAACTGAATTATTAGTTTGTTTCCAGAAAGCTCCAAACAAAGTCAAAACACACAAATACAACTAGTCTACTTTTGAAATGACAATTCACATCTTTGCATTTCCAATTTTTCTACTAGCATCTTTCTTTTCGGCAAATGATTCTTTTTCACAATTAAATCAAGTTTCCTACAAGAAAATCTGGGTCATGAAAATTTTGGGCCCTCTGTAATGAGTTGTTTCTTTGTTTGTTCATAAAATGTTACTTGCCAACACTGCTCAATTGGTCATAAGGAACTATTGCTAGGCAAAAGGCAATAGGGAAGACTTAAAATGGACTGATGTAAACTTATGAAAATCCACAAGAGAAGTAAGAGGCAAAGGTGACTCCTGAAACTGCTAACTCCATTTTTGAAATTATATTTCCATGGCTGCTGTTCTAACAGCTGTTGATAGAGGAAGAAAAATTTAATTTTCGCAAGCTAAGCTGGGCCTGTAGGCTGCTCTTGCCGAACAGGAGCACTGCCGACCTTCTCCAGATGCAGAGAGCTCTGCCCTCCTGCTGCGAGAGCTAAGTCCAGCCCTCGGCAATCCGGCGAGAGGGAATCTCATGGCACTGCCACAGCTCACAGGAATACCTCGATACATCAGCACTTTGGCCTCCCTGGGGCCCACACTTCACTAAAGCAGCTGTAGTAGAGTGGGAAACAAACCCCAAGCCCAACCAAGAGCAAACGCACCCAAACACCTCAGGGGGTTGGTTTTAAGGAGCCAGATTGGGTATTTCAGAATAGAAGAGAAATTAAGAATTTTGCTATCAAGCATTTTTAGCTGACTCCAATGACAGAGATGGCTGCAGGCAGAACAACTTGGTATCTTAGCAAAAGGCATTTTGAGAACTAGCAAGCACCGTACAGGAAAGGGTTATTTACATCACAAGGAGGGAAAAGCCAAGTGGAAGTTTTCTTTTCCAGCACATCTTGATCCTCCAAACTTAGAGCCCACATCCCTACCTCTTCCTGGGAAACCAACATCTAAATATTCCTTTGGAGAGACAGAAGTGACATGTAACCTCCTGCTTCTCCTTGGAAGAAGGGGCCCTCCGATGCCTATAGGGAAGTGTTGTGGATATCCTCTTCGACTCAGCATCACTCTTTCTCTCCACTCTTCCCAAGGGAAATGCTTAGCAGGCTCTCAGTAAAGAATCCTCTGCAGACTCCTCTGAGATCTCTCATCTCCTCCTGAAAGCTGCCTGCTCCCACGGCCTGCCTGCCCCATAGCAGCAGGGTATTTCTTTGCCAGTGTCAAAGATCAGCGTTGATGATCACCAACATTTCTAAAACAGTCACCTACCATTACATAAGGAGGGACTTTTCTACAAGAGAGATTTGCTTTTCCACACCAGGAGTTGTTTCAATAGGAGAAACAACTGCCATATTTTAAACTTTTCATATTCTCAGAGCACTTTGTGAAATACTTTGGTTTTTATCTTTCAAAAAGCCTTTTTCTCAAAACTTTTTTTTTTCCCTCCTATCTACAGTGATACTGGTAGCTGCCTAAAGACAGTATGGTCCATTCCACACACTGTGTTATTACACTGCAAAATTAAAAGACTCAGCTTGCTGCTTTCCTTACAGGGAAAAAAAAAAAAAGAAGATAATATAAGTTCACTTTTATGACTTAAAAACGCAAATATAGTTGAAGAGGCAGAAAGCTATTTAAATTCAAGTTCTACTCGCTTAAGCAACATATCAGTACTGAAAGAAGGAACAATACATATGCCATTAGTGTATTTATTTATCAGTTTCTCCAAGACTAGTCAGTCCTGTTAATTAGACTGTCTTATAAAGAGTAGTTTTCAATGTGGTCAACAGTATTTTCCTGCCTAGGAGCCGGAAACAGGCTCGTCAAATTAAATGAAAAACATGTGCTTGAAATATTTAATTTTCTGATTCATTACCATTTTTTTTTTTAAACCATGACATTTATGCGTGTTGTAACTAAATTTTAATCGTATTGCTGCCACTAAAATTATATATGGGGAAACATGTATCAAAATAATGCATTTTTGAGATTAAGTAATTTCCTAAGTATTTTTTAATTACATTTCACAAAAAATCGTATTATCTGGACAAAGACCTTAACCTTTCTGAATGTATCTGCTTTTGTGGAACAAAAAATAAACAGTGGTCAGTCAGTTTGATTTGCAAAGAAATTCACTACTGAAAGTACAATAGTTTGAAAGAACAGTGCTGTGTGAACACTCCAGTTTTGTAACAGTTGCTCACAAATACCAAGTTAAAAAAAGTAACTTGCTTATAATCTTTAAAAATATTACCAAGTGCATTATAAAAACATAGAGCTGCAGATATTCCCAGATAATTTACACAAAATACACAACTGTCATAGAGATATTCTTGGAATTATGAGGGGTGGGAAATCCAGTTGATAGAGATGAAAAGAAAACTTGAAAACAGTATGAAAAGCATCCCAATTTTGGATTTAATGTGGTAGATCTCCCTATTGAACGCACATAAATCCATGCTTTGGCATGGGTCCTTCCCATAGGGGGAAGGACTATTTTCTATCTTTTGACCATTTTCACTGAAAGACTGTTCTGACAGACTGAATATAAAAGACTTAGGACTAATGCCCGTGTTATTGCTGTGGGAATTAGCATGTTACAGTTTGATGCTGACATTTGTCAAGCTGCACGTGAGCCGTATACAGTTGTCATGAGATCATGTTCTGCAGCTCCGCTATCCACTTTCAAAGGGACTGGAACACAGAGAAATACCTGACCGTATTCAAATGCAAATATTTGTCATATTCTTTCACAGCCTTCCCAAGAGATGCTTTCTCTATCCTTTCTTAGCAATGAACATTCATTAAATTTTAGATGAGCAAACTTGCTAGAGAATTGCCTGAGGAGAAGTTCTTTGGGCAGTTTACAATCAGAATGGTCCTTCATATCTAATTTAAATATGCACTTCATTGTGTTCTCTAGCAAAGTCATGTAAATAGAGGAGGAGCTGCTGGAAGGAACTTTTGGTATTTCTCAGTCACCTTAAGGTGTTGTTATAGCCCTTTCCCAAGCACTGCAGAACTCCTGAGAGACAAATCCTCCTTCCCACAGGCACACATTTCCCTCACACTTTCCTATGTGAGCAGTAGAAGACTGTTCAGAAAGCACTTGAGCCTCAGCTTCTGGGCTTACCCGGAGTGCCAGCCACGGCAGATGTTCCTGCTGCATGTTTGAAAGTTTATATTTCACCATTACCCTCAGGCTTGGGAGAATCTCTGCAGGCCTCCCTGAAGAGCCACATCCTCACCACATTTGCTCGCAAGGAAACAAGCTGGCAACTGTGAAACTGCAGTTCAAAATACTCTCTTTCTGTCAAGCTAGGAGACTTGTCGACTGTGAGTGGTGTGAAACTGTGGACAACAACCAGTAACTTACCCCAGCTCAGTTCTGATAAACATTTTCACTAGTGCAAAACTTAGAGTCCATGTTCCCAGCTAAAATCCTATGTTCATCTCAGTCCACTGCCTGACACACCCCGAGTGCACTTTCCTATCTAATGAGTGTCTAGTTTATAAGATATCACTATAAGTCTCCAAATGCACAGCTTTGTATCATGATCTTATTAATTAGAATAAAGAAAATGTAGGAAAATCCAGTCTGCCCACATGATAACTGAATTCTGCTCAGTACTAACTAGCACTTCCCAATATTATGATATCTCCAAATTCACACACATTTCATGAAAGTACTTCTGGCTCTCACATCAGGGTTATAATCAAAACACTAAAGAGAACTGGCCTCAAGTCTTATCCTTCAGGACTATCGCTTGTAATCTCTGTCTTTAATAACTTTTCTTTTTTGCAATATAACCCACAGTGTTATCCACTTATCTAGTTCCTTATCTATCTTACAGTTACAATATTAATCTCCACCTTCTACACGTTACGTAAGAATTGCCTGTGAGACACAGAATCAAATGTACTTGCAACTAGATAGATTAAGCCCATTGCATTGCCCTTGTCTAACTGGTCAGTTATCTCTCATGGCAAAGTATTAGGTTAGACTGATACAACCACCTATGATAAAAACATGCTGAATTCTATCCATTACTACCATATCCTTGATTATTCTTTCCTTCAAAACTTGCTTTTAAGACCTCACATGTGACTAACATCACATGATCAGCTCCACTAATCCCCCTTTGCCTGTTTTGTCATGAAAGATACTGCACCTAATATAAACAAAGGTACTTTCTGCAGTCTGAAGTTCTTGCTGCCAAGATGGCAAACACAACAAAAACTACTTGCTGATGGGTTAGTAATTCTATGTTCTTTCAAGCCTCCAGGGTACAGATGATTTACACTCCTCCCTCTCCATCCCCATTTAATCACAATAAGCAGTTAATAGTTTTGTTTATCGCCTTTTACCTTTCACTACCCTTTTGGTCCCCATTCAATAGCCTCCTATTACCCTCATAGACACCAACATTCATTGCTATTACCATTCCAATTGAAAACCAGGGCAGAACAGCCCAAGAAAGACAACCATGCTTTAATAACAATAACAATAATTGGGCTGCCAAAGCTTCAATCCTCATACCCACAACTCAATTAAAGGGCCCAGTAAATTAAATTTTACCAGTGCACATTCTGATTTCTATTAACAATAGCTTTTGAAGTCTTCTGAGTTTACCTATTTTATCCAATTATTGCAAATTTCACAGAAAACAATCCATTCAATTAACAAATTTTAATCCACTCAGTTTTGATATAAGATACAACCTTCTTTAAGAAAGTGGAAAGCGTGGTCATTTTGAAATTTATAGGAGGAAAAAAGCACAACTGTAAACCGTGGGAAACTAGGGAGTAAATGTTGCCTCTTCACAGATTATATTTTTGAAAAGCTGAAATTGGGAATATTGAAGAAGAGAGAATAATTATCATAAAGGGAAAATAGTTTTACACTTACTTCGGAGAAGTGAATCAGAGTACTGAAAACATCATCCCCACACATGCCTGCATTACACTGCCACATTCAGCAGTCTAAGATCTCACACAACCAGAGAATGGTTTTTGGTTTCATTCATTCTGCTTTTGAATGAGCTGTTATCCAAAAGAAAGCGACTCTCAGGGCAGAAGCCTGATGTTGCAGAACTTACATAAAGAGGTACTTCAGTGCAGCTCAACTCCATTGTCACGGCATCTAGAAACAGAATAAACGAGTGGAGTTATTACACACTGAATCAGGAGGTATTAATATTATTATATCCCGTTCAAGTCTGTAAACTAAGCTAACATCTTCCAGGATTAAGGAATAAAGGATACTCAACTTATCATATGTCCAGTCGACCTAAATTTCCCCGGAATGAGGAAATGCTGGTATAACGATGCCTGTATAATGCTGGAGGAGGGGTGGCTGGTTTTATTTAACATGCTGTGTGCTTTTCACACAATAGACACAGTAAATAATACAGGTCAGCAGACAGCTGAGCCCCAGCCACCGAGACATTTGCAGTTGTGGCAGATCAATGTACTGTGAATTGTACGTAGCCCTTCTTATCTCTGAAGCAAATGGAAGAATTTTAGATTTGACCTAGACGTGTAGTTGTAGCAACCTGGTACTCCACATCATCACACCAGGCATCTGGTTTCGGTATTTCATAGAAGATACCCTCAAGGCAAGTTGCCTTAGACACCTAAACAGAAAACTCCTGATATAAGAAATCAGTGGAATTACAGTAATAACATTTATCGTAGCAGCACTGGTTTACAATACTGTATTTCAATCTTGCTGCTTCCTCAAAATTCACACCCTGAGTAAAACATGCCTGACAAACGAGAGAAAGCACACCAGAAGCAACTTCCCACCAGAAGCAACTTCACATCTTTAGCAAGGCAGCAAGCTGGGTTCAGGACTATGCATGGATCCCTCTTCGCTTACTGAAACTGGCTGCAGAGTAGAGGCCGTCTCAACTCAGATGCAGCCTTGTTTTTACAGCTGAAAAGTCTCCAAGAACAATACGGCAGTGCAGCGCACAGCTCGTTAATGCATAGGTATAGCCTGCCTATGAGTCAGAGAGGGTCTAAAATGTTCCCTTCCTACGAACTGGGAAAAATCAAATGCAGGGCTTCCATCAAAAACAAAAATCAAGACCCCAACACACACTCCTGTTAAAGCACAGAGTTTGTTAATAAGTGTCTCGTGGTGCCTGTCAACTCATTGGCATTCACAAGTAGCGACATTCTTGTGGTTTGACTTCAGTACAATTTTAACAAAACAAAAAAAAACACTTTACAAAATCACTCGCCACAAACGTAGGGCCAAAAACAATATTTCATATTGTAAGAGTAGGGCATCGGGCAAACACTAATCCAGTCAGTCTAGCCAGCAGTCGAACTCAGACAGGAGTTTCTTATTTTCAGCACACGGAGGCCGAACCCTGCAGCCGAGCCCAAGGGGTCTCGCTTTGACAGGCGGAGACAAAGCTCTGTAGTTGTTCAGCAACAGCATCCCACAGATGACCTTGAGAGCGGCAGCATCTGCAGCTCCCTCCTGTTTGTGCAGAAGGAAACATGGCTACAGGGGAAACTAAAAAGCTGGAACACTGATTCCACAAGGAAGACTGCAAGGTGGCCCTTTTCAGAAGCGTCCCCCTACAGAACGGATGAAGCACATGAACTTCCACCCTCGACCTGTCACCAGGCTCACGATTACCACCACGCACATACGACATACATAAAGGGCATGGGCATTATCGGATGGTAGGCTGAAATGAGACACACAACACAACTGCTCTTTCACTGCTACCTGCCAGACAGATGTTTTACATTATTGCCCTACTTTGCTCCTAGAAATCCCTTCTCCCCCTCAAAGAAAGGATGAAGAAGGTGGGCATCCCTCAAGCCTTCCTATTCTACTGCAAGCGCACACGAGAAAACAAAATACAGCCCTTCCTCTGAGGGTTATCACTGTACTCGTAGGCCAGTAAAATCTTCTATACCGGACAATCCAAACAAAATTCCCTAGAGATATCATGCCACCCTAATTTCAGCTCCCTCACCCTTCACCCAGGCTGCACTGTGGCTCCTCCGGGGAGCTGTCTCTCCCTTCTGAAATATTAAGCACCTAGCTCAGTGTTACTCCTGAACGGACAAATAAAATGAGCATTTAGGCCATCTGAAGCGATCAATGTTTCTTCACACAGCACTCAAAAGACATTAGATGCTGAACCCCAACTACAACCATTGTGAAATACGCTCACATATTTTATTCATGAAAAGGCGCTCCTCTGATCACCCCCTTATAATGTTATTTCCTGGGTGCAAACGGGTAACCAACTCATCCTCCTTTTGCTTCCTGTAGGACGCATGAATGTCAACAAACCGCACGAAGCAAACTCTTCTGCTCTTCAGTCACTCTCAGAGTGCCAGTTGTGTTTTACACAATCAGTTCCCTCTGCCCCCCATCCAGGACTTGCTGCTGGCAGTGACTGGGAGGGGCAAAGGGAAGAAAAGGATTCACAGCGAGAGGAAATAACTCGGATGGGGCCACTGAGCAGCTACTCTGCAATCTCTGCTTCAGACTAAGGCACTGAACGAGGTACCATGGCCTGCTACCCTGCCACTCACTTCGTCCGTATAGGAGAACTGCTGGATTCACAGAGCAGCCCATTTCCAGGCTCCAACGGATGCAACGCAGGCAAGTGCTCCGAGCTGCTAAGGAGCAGTTCCCTGCACCTTGGACACAGCGCAGGCTCCGGGTTAGGTCCCTGACATTGCGGATACCCCTCGTTTCACAGGGCAGAACTTGATCTGTTCCTCCGACAGCAGCGCCTGTGACATAGAAACCGGCAGCTCTGGCATCTGACAGACACAGAGGTCCAATTTCAGGCACTGCCCGCACAATTTCAGCAGAAGCACAATTCATCTATACACAGGAAAAAAAAATCGTGTTCAGCTTCCAGTTTGATTCAATTTAGCAGGAAACATAATGGAAACATTTGCTCTGATGTGCGTAAACTGGAGACACTCATGGCATAGATATGAGGCAAGCAGAGGTAAATATACAACAAAGAATACACAATCTTAAGAGCAATATAATTTATCCAACAACTTCTAAAATCTCTAGTCTCCCATTTGACCCTGTGTCAAATGCTTTTGCTGGTCTCCTGTCCAGCTCAAGTTTATCAACATAAACATCCACACGTATAGCTGCATTTTATCAAAAGATGCAACATAACTGAATAATCCCTCCAAAACCTCTCTCTTCTTTTCCCAGTATTTTATTTATTGGCTGCCAATCGTGGGAACCTTACGTATCCATTTTAAAATTACAGATCTTGTGTTTTTAGAAGGGCTTCTCCAAGTATCAAGACACGTAAATGCTAAAAAGACCAGAAGAAAGAAATAAACCACTGGAAAATAACAGCATTAGAGACTGACCTAACTGCATTTTAATGGAAAATTTGTCAGCTATCAAACTTTTTCACTCTGTACACAATGAAGAAATTAGATAAGGGAAAGCATTACATAAGTCTCAGCATAAAGGCATTTCTACTGGCTGACAAGGTGACCTTTCAGCACTCTCCCTCCGAGTCCACCGTGACTGCTAATTGGCTGCCCTGGAACCTACAGTGCATCATCAGTATTTTCCATAGACACTGAAAAGGGTATTGCTGGATGCTAGAGCAACCTGGCTTCCTGCTCAGAATTTGACTTTCTCCTGTTTCATGTAAATAAAGAGTATAACTGTGGGAGAAAGGGGCAGAGCACATGACAACAGGACTCAGGCTTTGATCCTGCTCTTGTTCACCACATCTTGTTCATCATAAAAGTCTAGTAGCACAGGCATGCTAAGATAGCCTCTACCTAGCTCCCTTCTGCTCGATGACTGGGTTACACACCACTGTTACCATTGCTCTCTTGTTTGTCACACAAGAGTTAAGTGCTTTATCAGCCCACGTGAAAGCACCTCGGATAGATATGAATTATAGTACATTGTACCAGTTTTATACTTCTCTTAATACCCTTCAAAAAACAAGATTCCAGCACAGTACTCATCAATGCATTCCAGCAAGTTTCCATCAACAATGTTCAGACTGCTGCACTTCAACAACCAAACCAAAACGTATTTTTGGATTTACAGATTCCACCAAAATTACGTATGTTATCAAAAGGTTCAGTCATGGCTTCTAAAGCAACAGGAGCCATGCTGTACAGAGATCGGGTCTAATTTGGCAAAAAAAAAAAAAAAGTTCATTTATGTGTAGATCTTTGCTCTGGACCCAATTAATAGATCTTAGAGAAATTAAAAAAAAAGTAGCAAGCTGAAAATAAATGCATGGAAATATTACTTTCAAAATACGAAGACTTGCAATAGCAAGTTTTCAGATGAGATCTTACATTTTTAGACTTAGTTATCATAAAAATCTACAGTGTACAGGGTAAACAAAGCAAGACTCTCATTTAGCAACTTGCAAGAACATACATATACTTCCTGCTAACACCATCCAGAGCAAGAGGTAAAATAAACCATTATCTATTAAATATATAATGAAGCAGCTTGCATTCGTCTTGATTACTTCACACATTAGTGGTTCTCATAACAAGTGAACAGGAGAAATGTAGCCAAACACCTTTTAATATAGCCTTCATTTCAACAATCTGAGACATAAAGAAGCTTAAATCTTCTTCCAAAAAATGTCACTCCACTCATGGCTATCATATTTCTCAAGTCTATTAAAGCCACAGCCATTTCGTGCTCCTTTGCAGAGAAAATAAAGAGTCTCCAAAAATGGTTACTTTTTTTTTAATTTTTAGAAATAGATTTAGGCCTTAACATACTAAAACAACTCTAGAAAAAATGACTCAGAAAAAAAAGCTGTTTCATAAGTGGGCAAAATAGATTCCTCATGCATTCCGGTATTAACATTCCTGAAGAAGCGTTTTCATTTCAAATAAAAATAAAATGGAGCTCCAGATTTTAGAAAACTCAGAAATGCAAAACTCAGTCAATGTTACATTACTGAAAGACAAAAAGAAAACTAATACATGTCTAAAATGCCTAAAACAAACTTAAGTTTGATACCATCACGAGAAGTCTGCCTTGCCTCCAGTTCTGAGTTTTTTTGTTTTTTAATGAAGAATTTTTGTAACAGTTCTCAGAAATTATCACTTCATATTTTATATACAGTTAAGCCAGAGTAAAACCTCTGCAGTCCTTATCCCAGTTTCCCTTTCTTTTCCATTCCTCTCAAGCACTCCAGAGCTTCCACGTACTTCTCATACACAAGAAAGCGCACATACTTGAACATTTCCCTGAAAGAAGAGCAAAGAAGCGGATCCAGAGATTTTTGATTTAATATATGCATTTAAATACATGCTCTGACATGATCCGTGACCCTTTGTCATCACTTAGTCTTGCCCATCGATGGAAGGGCTATAACTAACAGAGTTCAGGGACGCACTGTTCATCTAACAAAACTGCTCTAAATTGCTGTCCATCTTCACAGAGAGCTAGAATTAACTTTCTTCAGAACAGAGGGAAAGGGGAAAGGGATTATCATCTGGAAATTTATCGAGTTTTTCAAATTCACAAATTATCAGGATATTTTTTCTCCTACAAAATTCACTTGTGTACAAAAAAAGGCTTTCCTCCACCCTGGTGTGTAAGTGAAGGGCTTAAGCCCAAACAAGGAGATAGAATAAGCTACACCCCTCTCCCAACATTAACTGTCCACAAACCAACCCCACAATTTCAGTGTTTCAACCTTACAAGATTCAATCCTAGAACAAAGTAGCACGCTAAAAGGCGGCAGCAAACTGCCAGGGCATAGCTCCATGCTTACTGACCAGTCACAATCTTCACACCAAATTTATTCAGCATATAAATAACACATATATTCTCTCCAGTTGCCACCTATGTTAATTCGGTCTTAAATCCCAGAAACAAGGTGGTTTTCCTTTTCAGTTGACTAGTAGTTAACCAGTATGTAAGCAATTCTGCAAGTAAAATTTGGTCACATAATTATGCGTTAAGGTGCAAGGCATAACGAACTCTACTACCATTAAGAATAAGTAATAAGCTTTTGAAACCAAAGTCACTACATAGAATTCTGTTATTCACAGAAGGAGCTTTCACTAAGAAAGACTATTCCACCTCAGAGCCCTCCTCCGCTGTTCAGTAAGGTAGATTACTGGGAACGTGCATTTTCTAGTTGAAACTTGACAGTTTCTAGTATCTACTTGACGACGCTGAACCTGTAAAATAATTCATACAGTCAACTAGTTGATAGGCTATTCATGAAAAACGTGTGTATAATTTTTAAAGAATTTCAACCAGCAACACTGACAAAAACTCTGAAAAGCATTCCTGAAAGATGACAAGACACCACAGATGCAATAATATCCTGGCTAATTCAGAACAGAAAACAAAAAAAAAAAAAAAAAGGAAGACTCCAGTCAAAAGAGCATGAAAATTGTTGGTACAAATGAAGACTTTAGTAGATTTAGTTCTTGGGTGCAAACAATATGCCAAATAATACATTAGCACCTAAAAGACTTACTTGCAGTAGGCACGGAAAAAACATCTACCTGCCCGAAGATGACAGCATCCCACCTTCTGCAAAGCAGGAACCAAGGCACACAGATGTCCCCCGACCAGCACGAGGTCGTGCAGAGATCTGGTAGCAAAGCTGAAAACTGGATCTTCTGAGTCACTACCTTAGTCATAAGCCACCCTTCCTATATCCTGGTACAAATTCTTGCTGAACATGTTATTCAGAATAAAAGAACATGGAGCCATTTTGCACCCCATATCCTTCAGAAACAGCCCCATAAGGAACTATGCTGAGGGGGGATGATAGGAACTTGCCCCTGAGTAACAGCAGCAATTTCAAATTGAGAAAAACAGACGACTACTACTGTGTTACATGACATTAACAAAGCACTGGTAGAACTGCCCGATTTATGAATTGGCTCAGAAGGCCAGGTACATTTCAAGGCAGATTATTAAGATAAGACCATGTGAACACTTTAATTACTGCATTTAATATTTAAATATTAAAACCTGCCCCGAAAGAAAAACAAAAAAAAAAAACAAAAAAAACTCCAGTCATTTCACAAAATTTTGACGTATTGTCTTTTTATACCGAATCTCTGAAATAGAGTTCCTTTTTTTTTTTTTTTTACCTATGTGGAAAAATTCCGCTCACTCAAATGATTCCCGAAATCCTATTTCTGCAAAGAGAGACTGAATTATCCCAATAAAAGAAAAACAAAACACTTAAGTCACCCGTTAGGCTTCTTAACGCATTCATGCATTTTCATAATGACTTACAAGAAGAGCCACTTACATTTTTGTGTAATATCAAAAACTGAGCCGGGAATAAGTCAATAAAAAAATGAGCGTTTTACACCCTTTTTC
>VZSV01000003.1:15502508-15513657 GCA_013398735.1 Nothocercus julius
GCGCCCCGCGAGGGGAGCGGCTGAAGCACCGCCTGGGACAGCGCTGCCGGCCGGGTTCCCCTCACAGCGCGGAGGGCCTGGGGAAGAGGAGAGGCACGGAGCGCCCACCCGGCTTATAGTTACTGGCTTGCTGAGGAAAATACACCACCAGCTTAAAATCAACTAAGCCAATTGTTAAAATATTAAGTCCTCTGGCAGTAAGGTTTGAAATGAATCACAATCTACAGCCATTCCTCTCTTCCATCTTACGCCCTTTCCCCATACCCACTCGGCTCCTCACAGGTCCCAACTTCTGAACTCCATCCTTAGTCAATGAGCAGTATGACACTATGACAACATAAGCACTGTTAAAAACAAAGAACATCCAACAACTACAAACCCAGCAAACACCGTCATGACCTGCTGTTCTACAGACATAGGAGAGAAACAAAGTCAGCTGACATTTCAAAGATTAGGTTAGGTAGGAAAAAGCAATAGTAAAAGATAATTTCTTCCCTAACACTCAGGAGGTAAAGAGATCAGTAAGTCCTCCTTGCTGGGGGTTTAAGAGGACAATGTGAGCTCTTTGTATGCAGACCTACTCCCTGTTTGAGTGCAGGGAATAAAGCAAGGGAGCCCCTTGGGAGTCTCTCTCAGACTGGCATTTCCGTTAATTCTAGGATTTTTGTTTGCCTTTCCAGCTGTCAACCACACATGACAAAAAATAGTGGACTCATTGAATACTAGTATTTTGTTAATAGTATCTGTGTTGATACAAAGAAAACAAACAACCCCACAGACAACATAAGAAAATAAGAAATAGCCAATAAATTCTGGTCAACATTTCCCTTAGATATTAGAAGGTCCATATGTTGCTCCTCAAACCAATAGAAAAGCTGCATCCAAGCTACATTTCAATACACTGAAAGCCCCTGGAGTTAAGGGCACACCACTGGGATGGTCTCACAACCAGACTCAAGCTTCATAGTCAAAAATTCAAACTCGTTAGCAATTGATCTTCTTACCAGATGCCCTTAAGGCAATTACAGCCCTGTAATTCACTTACCTCCACATATCTGAATGCATAATGGCCTTTTTTAAAAAAAAGTAAATATATTAGATTGCTGCAACAGAGCACAGGTCATGAAAGCACCTCTTCGCAGCAGAGGTAAAGAAACAAAATACCCTCCCCATTTCTCTCTACCCTCTCCCATCCCCCCCCCTTTTTTTAATTAAAAGGGCCTCATGACTTTTATGTGATGGGTGATTATCTTCTAAATTTGAGACCTTTCACTTGTTTACTCTGTACATCTGGCAAGCATGTGCACAGAGTACAAGAAAACAGGGTCTTTCGCTGCTTTACTTCTAAGGATGTGGCCCACAACTCTGTGGGGTCTCAGAGGTAAAACACCCATTGGCTACAGTGCGATAAGGGCTTGACTTTCACGAGAAGGAACAAGGTAGAAAGTTTGCCTTGCCTTAGCCAGGCTAGTGATGGCTTACAGCAAGAACACGGTTAGTTTACAGCACCTTTCCTCTGCATCTAACCCCAGCAATCACACCTAAGGGTTGCTTCACTTACCGTGTCTTACCTGCACAGTATCCAACTGCATGTTACTCAGCTACGTTACACAAGCATAAATATATCTGAGGCAGTTGTAGATCCTCATGATTCCAACACCAAATTTCCCTCACTGCAAAGTTATGAATAGTAGTTAAGGGCTGCAATGTATGTAATTCCCCAAATTAGTAGTACTATGTTAATATACTGACTTAGACTTCTATTACAGAGAAAAATCCTCTATAAGATTTCCATCAGGAAAACAAGTATTGCATACATGTAGCACATACTGGGACAACATATGCAATACACAGAAGTTTTCCTAGAGCACATTCAAGTATTGCAGCACTTGGCACTTCAGAAATTGCCTTTAGGTGGTGTAAAGTATCCTAGCATTGGCACAACAGCAGCTGCCTAGGAGTTATACATAGTTAATTAATTTTATTCGTGGTGTGCTGCATGGTATGTTTTTTGCTTGAATGATAAAGGTGGAAATAAATCATTCTATCTACAATTCTCACAAATGTTTTGAGGCTATGCTCTACTTCACAACAGTGGCTCAGTAAGCAAACTGATCTTTTCCTGTTTTTTGCTACATTGCAAATTGCTGTATGCTATAAAAAAAATACATTTTTCTCCATTAAAAAAAGTCTTTATCATATAATATTTCTGTATATTAGGACACAGCATCCAAACATACAACATCACTGAAAGGCAGCCTATGATTACCCGGCACAATGCAAAAATGTCTCAGCTCAGTACTGCTGCTGTAACCCTCTCACAAACCCTGAGCTCAGGAACATATGCAGATCCAAGTTAAGCATTTGGCAAGATTTGCCAGAGGGCGCTCGGCCCGTGTTGCACAAACAGTGTTAGAGTCACTAAAAGGTTCTGTTTGTTTTAAATGCAGACACATGTAAGACTTTGAAGACTAACTGCGATTGCTGGCAAAAGCAACCACAAATTCCCCATCTATATAGATTTCTGATGCTTTTGAGCAGGATCAGAAGAGATTCTGCAGTCTGAAAGGGCAATTTTCTTATATTTTAAGGTATGTCTTAAGCTGGTTTTAAGGTACTTGAGATTTTTCCTAGCACAAGCCCAGGCTTTCACATTGTCAGTGAACTCAGGAGATTTCAAACCTAAACTAAAGGATCTTTGGCAGAAAGTTAAATGATCAGAAAGCATAAGAAAAAGTACTCTGCATCAAAACTTCAGATTGGAGATGTGTGGGTTTTTTTCGTTTACTGTTGCAACTACAAGAACAGATGTGAGTTCTCTCAATTCCAGAACTCCATGATTAAACAAATGTGATAACCCTGTAAACAGTAACATACTTCATTCAAGAGCAGTCTAACAGCAGAAGGTAGATTCCCTTCTGGAATAAGCATATACCTTGGGACAGTAACAGAATTAAAGCAAATTTCTTGTAAAAGCCCATGTACTAAATCATGCAGGACTCCAGCCAAGAGGTTTGCTCGGTGTGTATCAAGATGCAAAGTCCCATCTTAGTATTTACCTTCTAGTGCTTCCTGCCGAACTAAGTAATCTGCTTGATCAGCCACTTCAATATTACAGTATTACACTTCCACAGCTTTACTCTTCATATTTTACTGTTTTCTATGTCAAATGCTGTGCTTTGTATAATACCCTTTAGCTACCATCATAACCAAGGTATCTTCACAAATAACATGCTTTTGAGTAACACTCAGTAGCCTTCTATCTGCAGAAGGGGTCAGTATACAGGTTGGTTCTGCACAATGACAAAACCGCCTCAGAACATAAATATTCCCTGCAAGAAAAAAAAAAAAAAGAAAGAAAAAAGACAAGTACAAACTGTTGCATCCAAACATCCTAGTCTTGTCTTATTTGGGGAGGCAAGTTTATTTTAAAATAAGCTGTATTAAGTAAGCTTTAAAAACAAAACAAAAAAAAAATCTAACCACACTGACTTATTTTATATGCTGTTAGCACCTAGAAGTTTCACTTGATGCTGTGGGCTTGTTATGTGGTGACTGAAAGGTTCCATTTGCAGTAAGTAATGTCCTCATTCGTCTGGAAGTTAGTCTTTCAATTGCCTAAGAAAGCAAACATACACAATTATCTCATAAAAGGTACATTATCTATAAATGAAGTCACCAAGAGTTGCCACCTCCAAATTCATCACTAAAATTCTTAATGACTTATCAAAAAAATCAGGCAAATGCCAGACAAAAGAAACCTCCGTTCACCATCCCTTTAATCTTTCTGCATTCAAGTGTCAAAACTTATTGCATCCGGACAGCAAATATCTGATATTTTATAAAAGGGAGAAGCACAGAGCTGTGAAACAACAGACAAAATTGTCACTCAAGAGTCCTGCATTGCTTGATAGCACATAAATATACTTTACGACATTAGGTTATAAAAAATATTCAGATAATATAACCTATATACAAATTTGTAAGTGTAAAGGGAGTACCCCACTTTCAAAAATTATTTTATTAAAACTGCCTAAGCAGTTTGATACCAAAGAAATGCAGTGTTTTAATTATAAGATATTTAAATCCAAGACCAAAGCTTGCAATTATTTAAAAACAATGTTTTAAATTGCTATCCTCCAGCACCAGTAAAGTGGTTCAGTGGTTCTTGCTTTACAAGGCACACATAAAAACTGAGTGCTGAAGCCTCGTCCTATGGGAACAATTGGAGATCATTCTATCACTCAAGTGTGATAGCACTTCTCTATAGATGGCTCAGAAAGTAGTGAGCTACCATGGTTTACAGCATAGATTCTCACAGTACTGCCAGCAGACAGCGTTCTCACTCATATGCTATAGACTGAAACAACTTGTTTAAAATGACACTCCTTTCTAAGATGCTAATTGCAACCCCACACCACTTGGATGGTAAACCACCAGAGAAGTGTTCCATTTTATGATAGAAACCTGTATACTGCATTATAGCAAAGCAAGCTCTAGCAAGGCAGTAGGGTTAACATCAGTTAAGATAACCCTGTCCCTCTCAAAATACTTTATTTTTTTTTAAGCTTGTCTCAGTTGTCTCTTATTTTTAAAATCCTAAGTCATAATGTTACAGCATATATATTGTTGGTATTTTCTGTTTTCTCATGATTTAGCTTCTCAGCTTTGAACTCAGCTGATAAAACTTGGGAAATTCTAGTGGCATAGTCTTCAAAGCACACATCTATTGCAATACAAAGGTATTAACCCTCATGAATTTTAAACGCCTAAGTAACTCAGCAACAGAAGTTTTGCTTGTTATCAGAGGTCATTATCAGAAGTCATTGAAGGAAAAGAGATTAGCAGCTTTCCTGAGAAAGCTCACTTAAGGCTTGACAAAAACAACCAACCAATCCACTCCTCTCTCTTCCCCCCATGGAATTCAGGTTGCTGAAGAACAGGAAAGAGAAGTCTTAAATTTACTTTTCTTTTAGAAACACAGTCCATTTCTGGATGCATCAGACTGTAGGAGCCTCCATGCTAGCAACACTTTAGATGCACAGTGATATCCTGAAATAGGAGAAATCTTTTTTCCTCTTCTAAATAAATGCTTACTCCTCTGTAACTTACATAGCTAAGCATTGAAAAAAAAATGTATAATAAAAACAAACCCTACTAAACAGGAGGGAGGGGGAGGATCAAAAATAATTTTCATAACAGACAAGAGCAGGGACACAACAGACAAGACAGACAAGTCTGACAGACTACGTGTCACTTGAACAAATCCTAGCATTCAACACAGAGACACTGAACCCAGTAGAACTCATGATATATCTGGCTTTTTCTACTCAAGTACCAGAAAGTCAGATATTCTGGATAAGAATCTCCAGAATGTAGTTTCAGCAGTCTTCTCAGAAACTGAGGTCTTAAACAAAATAGCTTTTGTTTTTCCACCTTTTTTAATCAAATATGCATTTGGATAAAGATAAAAATCACAACTGCTGCCAGTTCTACCTTGGCAAGCTCAGTGTGCAACATGAATGAAAATCTTGTAATCAATTAAGCTAGTCTAAGATCATAAGCTAACTGCTATTTTAATCTTAATTTCATTCTCTGGTTCTACTAGCAACACATCAAACTCCAAGGCACTACAATGGAAATATACTGTGTGACTATCTAAACATAGTCAGAATTTTTACTAACGATATTTATATATTTGAATGTCAAGATGAACGGTGGAACTCGGGCAGTGGAACAACAGACTGCCAACATAAATATCCCCTTCAACAGCAAAAGGTACTGAAGGGTAGTGAAATACAAGGAATCCAGCAAGGTAACATGATCTATCCCTGAAGCTTCGTTTTGAAGTCTTCTAAGATACTTTGCCTGATTAAGTTACATACTTAGAGGTAACATACTGATTGATAAAAGACATCAGAGAGTTTAAGTACATTAACAGAAATACATTCAAAATAACAAAATGAACATTGAGGTAAGAAATTTTTTATGAA
The DNA here is from genome assembly GCA_013398735.1 of Nothocercus julius. Taxonomy (NCBI): domain Eukaryota; kingdom Metazoa; phylum Chordata; class Aves; order Tinamiformes; family Tinamidae; genus Nothocercus; species Nothocercus julius. The sequence goes on from VZSV01000003.1 coordinate 15,508,502, forward strand.
TATGGTCCTTACTGTCATGTACGACCCCCTAAGACTTCAAAATATAGCCCACAAGACCCAGTAACCAGGAGTTTATAGCTCACTAATAAATTTAAGAGCTGACCAGATACTGCTCCAAAGCTTTTAGTCAAAGATGGCTAAGATTTCATGCAGATGTGGCAGGAATTGTTCAGGTTATTTCTACAATCTTTCACTGCCACACCTGGGCAAGTTCCTTTTGCAGGAAGATCATATTTTATCTCAAATCATATTTCAGCCCTAGGGAAAACCCAAAACACAGAAACAGGTTAAGAACAAATTTTAACCTTACTGTCTTCCCACATGGGTACACCCAGGACCACCTAATCTATCTTTCCAAAGCATACTACCTTACTCCAGTGTCGCTTGATGTTTAGTACACAATTACTCCAGCACTCAAATACATACGGCAAACAAGGCAGACTTGTATTACATCCACTGTATAACAAAAGTGGCAAGACTCCACAAAAATTACAAAAAAGTAATTCTACTTAACTGATAATTTCCTAACTGATGAGGATTTTGTTTATTCACTAAGTGAATTTAAATTCATTTCCCTCAAATAATTCTCTACTTTGTAGAGAATTAAGTTGATCAAGATATATGCATTTTTTTAAAAAATAATACTGGAGAGCTTTTCAATAAACATGAGCATATTTCTTCTGTAGCACTAAAAAAAAAAAAAGAAAAAAAAATCCACGTGCTCTCATCTTCTTACATCATCTTGTTTTTTCCTATAAATTCGTGACAGTGAGATGGAGACTAAGCAGAGAGAAAACACAATGCAGTCAAGTTATATCAAACTTGCACTTGGTTTTATTCCTGTGGCCAAGCACCTGAATTTGGTTATTAACCAGTTCCTATATAAAGGCTCATGACAATAAAATCAGACAGACCTCAATTATTTTCTGATGAATAAAAAGTGAACGTTTTTGATTGTTTCTCTAAATCAAACAATGACTTAGTATTGGATGCACAAAACACTTTAAAAGTTAAATAGCTTTGGAATAAAACTTTAAAATTCAGTTATTCAAAAAATATTACATGGAAAAATCTTGAAAGAGTCCCTTTTTTAATCTGTCTTCAATAATCCAGCCTCTTCAAAAACACACTCTGCAAGAGAACTTCTGCAGAGAGGATGTATTTTGAAAGCTGCTATTATAAAAAGTTATGGGAGATCAGGTCATGTATTTCAAGTCCATATAGATTTTGTGACAATTTGTTGTGATTGCTGTCAGTCAGTGACTCGTATCTTGTTCCAGAGTCTTTGTAAGACCATTACTTTTGTTTTCTTCTAGGGAAGAAGCCTTTTTCTTAGTCAAAGTAGCAAATAACGCATCCATCATTCCCAAAACTTCTAGTAGTTCCTCTTGATAGTCAATCTCTTTTCCTATGGCTTCCTGGAGTCTCAAGAACTGTTTATCAACAAGTGCTGACTGTCCAACCACAGGCTGATAAATGTCTGCAAAGAAACAGGCACTTAATAATCCAGACATCCATAAAGACAGAAATATTATACTGGCTAGTTAGATATACATTTAAGGAGTCTGGCAATAGTCACGTGCGATCAACAAACAAGACAACTTTAATGGTGTTCTAAGAAGAGTGTTAATCACTGGTATATTCTCACAGTAACAATGTTAAACAAAACCAGAAAATATTACTACCTCAAATAGTCTTTTTACTGTGTCCATGGAGAAGCTCAAGTCACTTGTACCATGCAAGTACAATACAGAGCATCAGATACGTTTAGCATTGATGAAAAGCTTTCACTAGTCAGACTCAGATACTGAGTGTGCTCAGAGTAAGCAGTGAAAGAATGATCTGGGTAAGTTTGTACTTATACAGCTGTGATTTCTTAAAAACATAGCACTTCATGTACCTTATTTCCAAGGTCAGCCTTACGGCTTTGATAGCCTTCTTTTTATTGTACTTACCAGCGATCATATCTGCAACAGTTACCAGTATAGGAGTAAATCTGGGCTCAATCACACGTCTGCAAAACAAGAACACATCCTAGTTTTACTATTTTTGCCAAGTGCCCTCCTCCTTCCACTAACTAGTTGCAAGGGGCTTTCTCATACACAGAGAGATCAGATTTTTTTCTTGAAGAAGTCTCACAAAGCAGGAGATTCAGTGCTGCGAGTCTAAAACTTGATTGCAAAATTTGCCCTCCTTCTGTTGGGAAGGCAACGAGGTTTGGAGGACAAGCAAAAGCATCTGTACATGCAGGAACAAGTTTCACCAAGATAAAGAAAACTGCAGTACTAGATGTAAAATATAAGGCAAAATGACAAGAAAAACATTTTTTTTGTGGCTCTCATTATCAGCAAACGTGCTTTGTGCTAACATGTAAGTTATTTCAGTACTCTGGATGAAGTCCTAGATGCAGGTATCTGAAGGCACAAGGCATAGGGATTTCAAGAGCACCAAGGGTTCCAACTCATGACCTCTTAAGGCTACACGGCAAAAACTAACAAGAAATACAACCAAAGTAACTGCTTAGAGAAATATTAGGAAAAAAAAAATACCTTGTCACAAAGGTAAGGAGGAGACTAATTTGCTTCTCATCTCGGCCTGCAAGTGCACTCCTTAGTGTCCCTCTGCGATTTAGTTCCTGCATGACTGCAACTGTAACTTCAGGAGTACACAGCCTGATTTGGGGCTGGACATATTAAAGAGGAGTTTAGTATCAACCACTATCTTCAAGCAAAACAGAACTGATACAAGTTTGCAAATATACAATAGCGCACAAGGAACTCATACACGTTTGATTCCTTTCTAGTTCTACATTAGAATGAAGTTTGTCTGAAGTAAATAAAATTCCATTTCAGATGACAGAACTCAATTTCAGTAAGACAACACAACAGCACCTTACCTCTAGTACCGCATCGAGGGCCTTGGATGATTGAAAGCTCTTCAGTAGCTTGTCATATTTCCTCAAAACACATTTTCCGGGTTTACTGACATAGAAATCCTCCTAGAATTAAGAGAGAAGTTCAGAGCAAGGCAGACGCACACCCAGTCTTGAGAAGAGCTTCAGGATACATTTTTTCATCCTGCCATACCTGTTTCGGCATGTAATTTCTTCCTTTTACAAAGGTTCTATATGCTGGCCGCCTTTTATTTTGAGACTTTGCTTTACTTTCTTCAGGTTTTCTATGTTTAACATTTAGTACCCCATTGGTCATACCTACAACAATGGTTTCATCTTCAGGCTAAAATGGAGGAATAAATAAATAAATAAATAAATAGATTTTTAAAATTACAGTTAGTTACCTAGTGTCTTTATTTGATGCATGCTATACCATAAAGTTTTTCTTTTTCCCCCAATTATTTTTTGCTTCATAATAAAAGCTCTAATGACAGGATCATAGAATCATTTCAGTGAGAACACACTTCTAGAGTTTCTACATCTAGCTCCCTGCTCAAAGCACAGTCAAACTCAAGGATATGGTCCTAAGCAACCTGATCTAATAGACCTCTAGGTCTAAAAGACCTCTATTAGGGTTCAAATATCATCATTCTGCTTCAGGTTGCAAATGTCTATAGTTTTTGACAGTTCCCTTTTGTTATTACATGCTATACAACAAATATGGACATCATCTATTAGAAAGCTAGCATATTTATAGCAGTTTGAGAACAAAGTGAAAATTGTTCAAAACATCACCCACGGGTATAAACTCTGTCTGTATAGCAAGGTAATATTTATTAATGCTAAAGATTGTACTGATAAAGTGATCCACGGGGGTAAAATAGTAATTTCATGTATAAAGCAATATTTTCTGACCTATTACAACTAGCAGATAATTCTATAAAAACCATCAGCTTCATGCTCAACAGCTGTTAAGAAAAAGCAAATAAAGCATTAGAGATAACTACAGAAAAAAAATAAAACAGAGGTCATTATGTCACTGAATTAATTTTGCCCCTTTAAACCTTAGGAGGATACTATTCTCAAACGACAGCAGCAGAGTCAGAATAGAATAACAGTAATAATAATAAAAGAATGCAAGATCAGTTTGATTTAAAGTAGAACTAAAGTAGGCAGAACTCTTCAGAAAGAACACCTGCTTTCCCCAAGGTTCCATTAAGGGCTAGGCCAATGGTAATGTAAGAGGGCCAGCATCCCTGGCTCTCCATTTCAGAGGCTAGACAGGAGGGCAACTACAGCACAACAGCAGTGTTTACAAGGCTGGCCTCCAGCTCTCCTCCCAGAAAGTCATTTATCCATCGGAACTCAAATGGCTTGGAGGAATGAGTGGCTGTTTTCTGTTTCCGAGGCAATGAGACACGGGCTTGGCAGAGAAGTTTGTCTCTGCTGATTCCCTGTGCGCGCTTTTCTTCCTCAGACCAACTTGACACTAACTACTTTAAGAAAGCTTTGACGCATTCCAGATTTTTCAATCACAAATGAATTACTTCATCTCTTTACAGCTGCTGTAAAAGGAAACTCATAAGGTTCCTGAAAATCAAAAGATTAGTACAATCTTCTTAAAGTCCAAAGGCATGGCTATTCCCTTGTCAGCTCCCTACTTTCCTCAAGATAAATATAGTCCTAAACGCTCACACACACTATTTTTTACTGATCTAACAAGGTCTAACTGGTGCCTCATTAATGTTTAAATATATAGTAAATACTATGTATTTGCTAAAGAGAAATATATTCAGTGATCCTATTTTGTATGCAGAGCATTCTTCTGAAGTATCTAACAATCTATTTGCTTCTGAAGCAAGGAAAGCAAGAATTACTTAAGTTACTTAAAAGTTACTGATCATTAGCTTGCTTAGGGAGGTTTCTAATGAACTTACCGACAATGCAAGACTGAGGATTGATGTTGCATAATTGAAACTGTGAACTACTTTGTAGGAAGTTGTACTATAAATCTTCACATGCCTGTACAGAAAAGTAATTATTAAAAATTGTTAGGAACACCTTACTGAAGACAATTTAGAACAATTTCATCCTTCTAAAGCTTTGTTAGATCAATTTAATGAAACTGAACTTCTAAACACTTTTTTCAGACTATGACTAAACTTACTACTCGTTCTTGTCTCTGTGACAACAGAAAGATTCTAGTAAAGCACAAAGGAAAGAAAGGAATACCCTCGCTCCCCAAAAGACAGCAAGGGGAAGG
>VZSV01000003.1:15513677-15543038 GCA_013398735.1 Nothocercus julius
GTGACCATTTGAATTTAGCAAAACTTATTAGGAAACATTTGGGCAGTGCAGGGTGGTGGGGGGACTGATTCTTTTGTTGTTGTTGTTGTTTTGGGGTTTTTTGTGTGTTTTTTTTTGTTTTTTTTTTTGAAGTGGAAGCACTAGCTGCAGCTTCTGGAAACAAAAATATTCTAGCCTTCTGTTGCTGTTTAATGATTTGGCTGAAGGTGGGAAATAACAAAGAGAAAAATAAAACAGCACTTTACAAAAAAGTATGAACTTATTAGCATTACAAGCATTAAATGACAAATAGGTACAAAGTTAGTGATCCTCAGCTTATGCTTTCTGAACATAACGTTTGAGTAAGCCTAGAAACTACTGGAGGAAGGAAGGCAGAGAACAAACCACTGCCATTTCAGACTATTTCTTCTGTCTTGGAAACAAGTTGAGTAACTGTAGTCAGCAAAAGGGGGTGAGGGGAGGAGCTGACAGACATCCTGTAATGATGCCATTTTTGACTTGTGCACCTTGGATGCATCTCTTCCACTACAGTCAGTTCGGTCAGAGTCAGAGAGCAACTGAGCAGATACACAAAAACAAGGTCTTTTATAGGTAATACTACTACCAGTTTTAGCTAACAGTGACTGTGTTAATGTAAGAAGAGTCAGTATACTGAGACTGCAAAGGTCTATTTGTAGATGCAGGAAAACAAATGCTAAGTGCCACACACCTGCAATCCCCACCGATATTCAGGCTAATAAGAGGGAAAGGTAAGTATGTTGCAACACGCACCCAGGCACAAGATATATTTCCAGATAAACTGCATTCCGATAAATTACATCCCTAACTGTTAAAAACAGCTCTGCTCAGATCATCTGTACATCTTCATCCTCATGTTTTACCTTTAAAGACAACAAAAGAAACCCTAAGGAATTTAAGTCACTATGAAGTCATAAAATTTACTAACCTGTCCAGAGATCCTGACAGCAACCTTTGTCCAGAGCTGTTCAAGCACAAACAAGTAACAGTTTTATGGTGATTTTTAAGTGAAACTAGTAATTGTCCACCTTTTAGTACATCCCAAACTTTGACATATCGACCTCCTATGAGAAAGAAGCACACAGAACAGTTTTTGATGCATATGTAATTCTGCTTCTCTGCAGTTTTCAGACTGAGAGCACATACTGCCTCCTCCTTTCAACACTGAGTTTTCTGTACCTACCCATCACCCATTACAAACAAGGGATAAGGCAGATGACAAGTCTGCTCCCTTTTTCAGGGAGCTGCAAGCACTGCTGAATGTCTCAATATTCTCCTTACAAAAAAATTTAGACTCCGTACTGAGTCACAGGATTTCTGGTGCAATGAAAAGAGGAGACTAAAAAGCCTTGCTAAACATCATTAAGAGAAAAATACAGTCCTGTCCTATGTATTCCTAAAATCTTTATTTAGACATTAAAAGAGTCCATTTTGTGATTCACTACAAGAATAAACAAATTGGAGACCAAAAAACCTCTACGTTTGCTCTCCAGATCTACAGATTCCCAAGAAGGCCTTGAATAAATCCACCTGATAAGGCAACATTTCATTGCCAACTGAAAACTTCACACAGGAACTAAGCAGCCGAAATGTTTCTCAAATTAGGGTCCTATCTAGATACCTGCAGACACTAGAAGGCCCCCGGAGGGGAAGAGAAGTACACTCTCCACAGGCTGCCCGTGTTCTATCGTCATGACGCTTTTTTTTATTCGCGCATCAAATACTTTCACAGTGTGGTCATATGAACCTGTAATCAACACCAGAATTATAAAACTGAAATTACAAAAACGAAACTATTTCAAAACCTAAAATAGGCACATGCTACCAGCTAAAGGAGCTCTTGACAAATAGAAACAATTTTAAACTATACACTTAAACATTAATTTTTTGCCGGAGTTAATTTACAGTCTTCACACAGTATATAGCTTTCATTTCTAGGCCTATCAACATGTCAGGCATCAAACTTTATTTTCCTTAGATACTCCACTGTAAAAATAACAGAGATCAGAGAATCTGAAAAAAAAAAAAAAAAAGTATCTTCTGCATCTAAAAGTAAGGAATAGAGCATACAAGACTTTTCATAGCAATTGGTAGGAAATCCAAAAGCAGGTGCTTTCAAGCAATAACTCACAGCACCTGACGACTCAGGTTTGAGATCACGAGCTTTGTGCACACAGTACAGTTTAATATGTCTCCTTCTTCCAAACGTGACAAAACATTTCAGCCAATGCCAGCTAAAACATACACTCACAGGACTTTCTTAAGCTTTCAAAGACAAGTAGCCATAACAGGCTAAAGCACAAAGAAAGTGCTTGTTAAAAGCAAGGTTGCTTATAGTCTCCCTGCGGGTATCAGCGTTATGCCACTCACACAATTTAAAAGAAATCCTCAAAGAGAAACCATCTTTCTGTCTTTTATTTTCTGTTGGCTCCAAAAGACACATTTAAAAAACAAAGCAAAATAAAACACTAACCTGTTACAAAGACATCTGCATTCAGTTTACTGGCACACCCACATCGTACGTAATCCAAATGTTCATTATATGACACAATTTCTGCGGCACTTGGAATATCCCACAAATTTGATGAATAATCATCACCACCAGAAAATATTCTGTATTTATCAGACAGGAAGCCCACTATATGAACAGCTCTAGAAAACAGAATCCACAATATACAAAAGTTAAAATACGCACTTGTTTCCAGAGCACTTATTTTTGACTGTAGAATTTATTAAAGGAAAATATTTCATCTATTTTAGAAGTCGAAAATAATTCAGATTTTGTGTGTTCAGACAGAAAAAAAAAAAAAAAGCTCACGCTAACAGGTACTGACCTAAGCACCAACAAGATCTGCTTTAAGGATTTTACAGGGCTGCTCGATACCTTTTTGAAAGCTGTAAATTGTTTGCTTCTTACAGAGGTATTTTACTCTGAATTTATAATTATTACATTTTAAGACTGATTTGGAAACTCTTCTTGTCCTTTAAAAATCACTATTCAAAACTACATTACCACTGTAACATCCCAGCAAAGATTCACTTTGACAGAAAACATAGCTACCCTAAAACTTATTTACATCTAACCCAGCAGTCAAGACATAAGATAATGCTCCATCACACACTCTCAAAAGTGAGCCACACTTTCAAGGCACTCTTTGGAGTTCTGCCTGTGCACTTTCTGAGCATTATGTTTTATCTGTAAACAGCAAAACCCCCGTACAGAGTTTTCCACAACACAGCAAGCCATGCAATCTCAATATTCCTAGTGTGCTCTCTCTGTAAAATTAATATTTCAGACATCTTTCTTCTTACTGGAACATAAGAATCATTCTCTCCTTGGCCTACCCAGCTCCCCTTTTTAAAGTGATTTTTGCTCTAGCTAGCAATGTTTTTTCACCATTTTAAATCCATTTTTTAGAACTGTTTCTCCTAGCATCAAACAGAATTTATATACCTATATATTGCAGCTACAAGATTATAAATGCACAAATATTGCAGCTACAAGATTATAAACACAGAAATATTAAGGGACACCTGCTTGAATTAGAAGATGTATTCGTTCCTCCATCTACTTGATTTCGGGTTTTTTTTTGTAATTAGAAAAATATATACTGAATATATTCTGATGTTTAAAGCCTAATTTTCAACAAGAATGTGAGACACCTGGATATAACATAGCTTAATACTTCAAAGATTTTCAGCAATACACAGACATAAACAAATGCATAAGCAAACATACAGACACAAGAAAGAAAACAACACCGTCTTACTTAGTATGACCATCAAACTGTCTCAGGGGTGCTCTTCCACTGATATCAAAGAGTCGGATGCTACCTTCTTCACTGCCAGCAACAAGCAGTTTGCCATCATCTCTGTACGTGGCACAGTAGGCAGCATCTTTGAAGCGAGAAAAAGTTTTGATCGGTTCCTGAGAGTAACGACCGTAAATGTGGATCTAGCAAAACAAGAAGCCATTAAGTTTATTCACACAATACCAGCTGGCAAACAAAGTAAGATCATTTACAGAACCTAAGAAGATAAAAACCTCAAAAGAAAAAACACTTACCCGTGAGGACGCTGTGACAGCATAGTTATACGGAGAAACGGGGGAGAAGTCAATCTTGTTTATCGCACCAAACTCCTTTATCTGAACAGGTGTCTAAAGAAATTGCAATAATTATCAAATACACAGAAGCGCTGCAAAAAATGAAAGCAGTAAAACTAAATCTACTATTCTTCCTACAGAGCACTTCAAATCCAGGCCAGAACTGATTTCCTTTTAAAATACAATCCTATCGAGTTTCTCTCCTGCCAGCTTTTTACTGCGGATGCACTTTTAGTGTCTCTTTTTTTCATGCATTATGAATGATCAATTAACCTCACGCTACCGCCCCCACCCCCCCCACCCCGGGGCGGCAGCGCAGCCCGGCGGCCCCGCTCCTCGCACCTTGTAGCCGCGCCAGTAGAGCGTGTCCTGCGTGACCTTCTCGCCGAGGCGGGGGTGCGCAGGGACCGCCACCGGCTTGTAGCTCGCTCGTCGGCACCGTGGGCCGCGGCGTCGCCCGGATCCTGGGAGCCGCCGCCCCCGAGCTCGGCCGCCCCCGCCGCAGCCCGAGGCGAGTATCGTCCTGCTGCCCCCGCCGTAGGGCAGCGCCCGCCTCGGGCTCGCTGGCCCGGAGAGCACTTAGAGTCGTGGAGGGACGTGTCCTCTAGCTCTGCCTCTCGGCCCGAGACAGGTGTTTCCCTGGCGCTGAGGTCTCATGTCTTGTTCAGTATTTGGCATGAATATATATGTGTGTGTGTGTATGCGTATGTATATGTACATGTACTTTATATAGTATTACTTTGTTATAACCAGACTGATATTCTGAGTTTTCACTTAAATGAAATTCCAATTTGCTTCATTATGGAGATTTGCTTGAACAGCCACCTGGGAAAGAGAGGCAAAAATAAAAGGGATGGGGGGAATAAGAGGGAATAAGGGGGATTTGGGGAATAAGAGGATTTGGCTGATGACTTCTGTCAGTAGTTACATACTTATTTCATTGTGTTTTGGGCTACCTAAAATGCCATAAGCATAAATGAAAGAAATTTGATGTGCCCTTATGCATTGTGTAATGTTATTATATAATACCCCAAGTGAAAAATATTTGTGTTTAATTACAGATTACTTTAACGTCCATATCACGCTGGGGACGGCTTGGCTGACTGGAACTGCTGGTGGCCGGAAGACATGAAGGGACGTTTTACGTAGAAGTGCTGCGTGACTGGAGCCATGGCGTCCACGGCGAGCGGCGACGCTGGAGGCCAGCTGATGGTGGAGGAGTGCGCGCCCGGCTACGGCCTCCCGGCCATGCCCGACGTCAAGGTGGAGCATCAGCTGGAGCCTGGCGCGGAGGAGGGCCCCGCGCAGAGCGTCGCCATGGGAATGAAGTTCATTCTGCCCAATAGATTTGACATGAATGTCTGCTCGCGGTTTGTGAAGTCTTTGAATGAAGAGGACAGTAAAAACATTCAAGACCAAGTTAACTCTGACCTTGAAGTGGCATCTGTCTTATTTAAAGGTTGAACTTCATGGTACAAATTGTTGTGTATGGATTGTCCCATCCCATTATCCTGATATGTTAAAAAAAAATCCCCTTTTGTTGTGTGTGTGTGCTAATCTATGATTTTTTTTTCTGTATTTTTTTCCCTTAGAATTCTTATTATATGCAGAGAGTAATCAGCTGTTAATTTTGTGGATTATATCTTAACTTTAGTAGCTTTGTGGATTGTGCTTTAGCCTTTCACTCGTACCATGGTAACACAGTTTATACAGTTGATCTTGTTTTATCGATGTGGCTGCACAAAGCCTGCAGTCATTGAGGTGACTGATTTGGTTTCATGCTCTTTGAAAGTGAATATTGCTACAGTACTGCAAGCTCTTCCCTGCAGCCACTCTCCACTCGTTGCTCTGCAGCCGCATCAGAGTTATCAGGGTTTTATCACGGCTGGACTTATCTGCAGAGAGCAGAATTAGGGCTTAAATCTGTTTCTTTTGATCAATAGTTTTTATCAGGGTTGCTTTACTATGTCAGACTGTTAGTAGGGCGTCTTGTCAGGATGCTGAATCTGACCCATTTGCCATAATATGCACAAAGACCTGTTGTAGGTCTTGGTGATTCCTGTAATTTATATGGTTTGGCTGCAGTTCAGCCATTGTAATTTTCAAAATTTTTGATTTGCAGGCCCTAAGTGGAGCTGCAGACCTGAATGGCAATTTTAGACCCATCAGCACTAGGGTTGTTTTTCTTAGGTAACATTTGTTACCCTTAGAAGTAGCCCTACAGATCCAGAGATCGCAGGTCAAAAATCCCTGGTAGATCTCTTAATTCAACAGTAGAAGCTATTTAATTGGTAAACAAAATGTAATTTTGTTTTCCTGCTGTTGCCCAGGGTCATTTATAGTTCTTTTAACCAGTTCTCTTCCAAAAGTTGCACTTGGCTTTGTAATCATGAAGTTCTTTATAGCATGAATTTGGTGCATGTGTTAATTAACTTCAAATCATTAATTACTAGTGCACACTAGAGACAAATCAATTTGGCCAGTAATGGAGTTTCAGGCCTCACTGTCTTTCTAGTATTTAATCGTTCATCTTTTGAAAAGTGTTGGCTTCTCAGCTACTTCTCAGAACCAAAAACTATTCTGCGAATTAGAAGCCAAGATGATGCATAAATTCTGTAATAAGATACTGTTACTGATAGCTTAAAAAAAAAGTACCAAAAAAAACCCCACAGAAACCGTGAGTGACTTTTTGAGTTGTAATTAGTATCCTGTTGTTGCATTTTCTACAAGGTAGTGTGGAAAATCTTTATTCCTATTGGATAAATATTCCAAAGACATTCATAATGCAGTTACAGGCTTGTCAAACAGGAGCAGGAAAAGCCCTAATGGAGAAATTTAGTGAAGGTTGGGTCCAATCGTGCTGTGTATTGGTTAGACAGGAGGCAAAAGGATGAGCTGAGCAGTTACGCGCTCATGCTTGCATTATGTTCAAGAAGCTGGAGAGTGTTAATAAAGATAATGCATGCCTTGTATTGCTGTCCTACCTGATAAACCCACAAAGGTTACTTTTTTAGCTCACAAAAGGTTACTTAACGCAGGCTTTAAAGATCTGGTGACACTGGAGCTTTCTAATTTGATTTGGATCCTGTGCATTTCTTTTAATACTCTTAATAGCACTAAAACCATATTTATTATCTTTGTTCAATGTAGCTGAATGCAACATCCATACTTCTCCTTCCCCTGGTATCCAAGTAAGACACGTTTACACTCCATCAACAACTAAGCATTTCTCTCCGATAAAACAGTCAACTACCCTAACTAACAAACATAGGGGAAATGAAGTCTCTACAACGCCTCTGCTTGTAAATTGTAAGTATCTTTCTGCCTTACTGTTAATTATTTTTGTGAACCGTAAGCTAGCTACTTGCATGATTTTTTCCGTTTTTCTTTGGTCTTTTAATGAACTGTAATGTGGGCAGAAAACAGTGAGATTATCTTGTCTAATTTCATGTAGTTCAAACCTTAAAATGATTATTTGCCTGCTGTAATGAATTTCTGACTGAAGCATATTTTCCAGAGGGGATCCAATTCTTGATTTGAAAACCTGTTTTTTTTTGTTTTTTTTTTTTTTTTTTTTTCTAATTCTTCTTAAGCTGTGTTTTTACATGCTTGATAAAGAAGCTTTAATTCTTGAAGTGGTAATTCCAATTACTATCTTAAAGTAAGGTGAAATAAGGTGAAATCTGCTCTCAAGTCTTAAATTCTGTACTGCACAAGCCAATGGACGTGTTAGGTCTAACTCCAAATGGAGCAGAATGAAAATTTGTGTGCATAGTACATGTTTTTGCTTCCCTTTTGCAGCTTTATCAGTTCACCAGCTGGCTGCTCAGGGGGAAATGCTGTACCTGGCTACACGTATTGAACAAGGTAAGACTAAGGGAGGTTAAGTACATTTTTTTGTGTTTAGGTTTCCTTTGAGGAATTTATACCCTGTTATGCTCGAACTTGTCCTGTCCCTCAAACCTGTGTAGAAATTTTCCAAATGTACTAGAAATTGAAGGATATTTGAGGTATCTCTTCACTGCAATTGTGGATTGTTGTTTTATGTGTCTTTGCTGCCTTTGTTTGTTTTTAGTGAAACATTATCATTAGTGGGAGTTGTGGGTTAGTCCCTTCTTCCCTGTGCTCCCCAGGTAGAGGGGTAGAATATGAGAACTGAGAGGGGAGAATTTGTCAGTTCTATCAGGAGAATTGTACCCCTCTTCCCAGTTTAGTTTAGAATTTAAAAAGCATTCCTGTTAATGGTAGCTTTCCAGTTGTATTCAATCAGTTACCATATAGAGCTATATGGTGGTAATTTAAGACATGGATCACTTTGGCAATGTAGCAGTGCTACTCATTCTGTCTTAACTCTATATAGAGTTAGAGTTTATAGAACAGATATAATAGTGTATTCTGATTGAACTATTAGTAATCAGCCTTGCTTTCAGTAAATATTCATTGAAATGTTTATGGAAAGAAGGTAATGAGTAATTGAGGATATACAGCTTGTTAATTATTCATATATAAAATGCAAATAGATTCTGAAGTGGCTTTTTTTTTAATGTTTAGCTATAAAAGATTAATTCCAATCAACCCTTCTTTTTACTTACTTCCCACTCTTTTAGAAGTAGATCTTACCTGTTTCCTCAAAACACCCTATTGATAACCTGATTTTTCAAGGGGATGGGGTTATAATATCTATATTGCTTTACAAGTTAATTATTTAAAAGATTTTGTGTCTTTCACAGTATTGAAAAAACTACTTTATACAGTATGTTACAGAATGTATTTCTTTCTCGGGCGGACCGTCTCTCCAGAGAACTAGCTTAGATTACAAACTACTTAAACATTCTTGAGTAAAAATAGACTTTCATTTATAGAATTTAAAAAATAAATCTAAATTTTAACGTGGCTTGTTGGATTCCTCCCTCCTAGTATGAGGATATTTACATCACCACTGGGATTAAAATTTTGTTTGTAAATTTGCGTGAGAATGCCTGTTAGGGCGCTTCTGTGCCCTTATTCTACCAGCTCGTACAGTGCTTCAGTGAAAAGGATTACTGAAACATATTTTCTTCTATAAACAGAAAATGTAATCAATCATAAGGATGAAGAAGGATTTACCCCTCTGATGTGGGCTGCTGCTCATGGGCAGATAGCAGTAGTGGAATTTCTCCTCCAGAATGTAAGGAAAAAAACAAATCATTTTAAATTTCTTGGTTGACTTGAGCTCATTTTGCATTTCTAGGTTTGTCAACACTGCTATATATTTAAAGTACTAAAGCTAAGTTCCTTGTGAAACCTACTTTAACTGTTGATTTTTTTTTTTTTAATTGTTATTTCAGGGTGCAGATCCTCAAATCTTGGGGAAAGGGCGAGAAAGTGCCCTCTCATTGGCTTGTAGCAAAGGATACACAGATATTGTGAAAATGCTGCTCGACTGTGGAGTTGATGTCAATGAGTATGACTGGGTAAGTCTCTGTCTGGAATTTACAAAATCAGTGTGCTTTGATCAGAAACTGGAAACAAGGCACAGCCCTGGCTTGGGATTGAAAATTGCTCTCAATCTTCTGAGATATCTGAGGCTTTCAAAACTTATGTAGGATGTTTTTCAAGATAAGAGAAGTTAGTCCTGTTGGTTCACATTTTTTGTTGAAAAGAGCAATGAGATTGATTTCTCTTGCAGGAGATGAGCATACAGCTTAAACAATTGACCAAAACAAAAGATGGAAGTTGTTGAAGAACCAGAACTTAGAACCTGTTTTTTGTTTTTTTGTTGTTGTTGTTGTTTTAGTTTTTAAGTATACATAAAGCCTCTGAATTCTGTTACTGATACACATACCTAGTGCTATGTTGAGAAATTACAGTGGCAGACTCCTCAGCCATTAAATGCCTAAGGCTTTTCTACGCTTTTGCAGAATGGAGGCACACCTCTGCTCTACGCAGTGCATGGGAACCATGTGAAATGTGTAAAAATTCTTCTTGGTAAGCAAGCTATCCAAATTAAACCATCAGTAATGAGGTGCTGTCAGAAACCTGAGTTTGATTCTTCTCCCATTTTACACAGAAAGTGGTGCTGATCCAACTATTGAAACAGATGCTGGCTATAATTCCATGGATTTGGCTGTAGCCTTGGGCTATCGGAGTGGTGAGTATTACAAATGTAAATTCTTTAATTTTTATCTTTACTGCTCCTTGTTTATGTAGCTGCTGTAATGAGTTTGTAGAGGTTTTGCAAATTTAGGAAGATCCCTATCCTAAAATTCTTTATACTGTTAAATGTATTAAGGATGAATGGATAAGGTGATTTTTCTCCCTGGTTCAGAAACCAAGATGCTCTGGCAGAGGAAGGTTAATTTTGGATGCAGACAATGATAGTGCAAGGATCAGTCAGTTAAGCTACCTTACTTGGTTCTTCCCCATAGAAAAGAAAGAGGCAAAGGGTCTTTGCATTTTTTTTTCCATCACACTGCCTTCTTTTTGAAAGCTGTGAAATCTCTGTGATTCAAGAAACAAACTGAAGTGAAACATAAGCCTGTCATTGTGTGTGTAGCTTCTCCAAGCAGAGCCCTGTGCTTTCGGGGTAGCTGGTAGCTTCTTAGGTATCTAGCTATAGGGCTCTTTCAAGAGTTCAATATCAATGTTCAACAGTAGTAGTTTCTAATAAACAGTTTTGTCTACTCTCCATCTCTAAGCTTAAAAATTGACTTGTGGTTTGCTCTCTGCCTCTTACAATCAGAGAACCTTGAAGAACCATCTCCCTTAATAATGTGTATTCTTTGGGTATTATATGAGTATTTCTTTCTGTAGGTGTGCAGCAAACAGTGAATTTAATCCTGTCTGTTTTTATTAAGTGTCTGCACAGGGCAAGCCAGCATCTGCTAGAAAAATGCTATTACCTTAAAGACTTAAAAATACATTAAACACTGATTGCTTCTTTGCTTTAGTTCAACAGGTTATTGAGTCTCATTTATTGAAGCTACTTCAAAATATCAAGGAATAACATATGGCTCTTCTGAGGCTTTCAGCTTTTGGCTTGAAGATATGGACTGCTCTTTAGCCCTGTAATCAGTGATAGGGGTTGTTTATTTTGTACCTTTACCTCATTTTAAATATTTAACTGAGTTTAGTAAGCTCTTTAATGTGCTTCCCCTTCTTTCGTTTCTATTTATAGAAATATGTGATGTCATCCTTTAACTAAAACATGTCAGTTGTGATGTATGAAACTTTGTGAATAAAAGCAGCCGTGATTGTCTAAATGTTCACACCGAGTGCAATAGGCAGCATTGTGCCAAGTGTCCAGCTTCATGTCCTTGATAAACAAATTTCTTCCTGTGAATCTATTAAAGTTAGAGGTATATCAGCATAGGTGGTGAATGTCTTTACTGCTAATAGACCCAAAACGTTCCTCACGTATGACTTGTTTTTGATACCCTCAGTTAAAAGTGTTGTGCCAGCATTTGTCTTTGATTTTTAAAAAGTTGATAATAAAGTGGACAACTTGCATGCTGGTGGTTTAATTCCTCTTGGATGTCTTTCTGCATCCCCTCTGCCTTCCTATTCTGGTCCTAGAACAGGGGGCCTGGTATTAGGAACCCCCTGTCAGGGTAAGCACCGAGTGCCTCCTCCCCAAAGGGCCTCCCTGCTGTGACTGAACACAGCAGTGTGGGAGGAGAAGACAGAACGTGCTGCCCTCCAGCTTTCTCAGCTGGAACGTGGTCCTTTGCATGTCCCCATGTAAATGCTCTTAGGTTTGAGCAGCTAGGACAGGACTTTGAAATACAGTGAAAAAGCAGGGAACATTAAGACGCAAATACCTGCATTGGATCACAACTCCAGTGACTGACGGGCCAGGTGCTGTTTGTGTATAAACAACAGATGAAGGTTTAAAAAAGACCCTTCAGAACTTTTTCCCTGCCCTTCCATGTGCTTGTTCATATGCATTCACAGAGGCCTTTAGCTGGTGTGCCCACTAGAGGTCCTGTGTGTTCACATCCATATACCCCAAATCCCCTCTCTTACCCCATCCAGGGGACATGAGCCCTGTCTCCTGTTCAATCTGCTCTTCCCTAGAGCTGAAACGGCAGGAGGGGAATACACATGTATGGGGCAAACAAGCTAGTAAATTACTAACTGTATTACTAGGGCTGTTTCTCCCCTATCTTCAGTTTTTCTCTCTGAAAATTGTTCCAAACCCAAAGCAAATCACTACTGTAATGCACAAAGTTAAACACCGCAGTGTAAAGCACATGCAGTGGAATCCCAGAGAAGGGGCTGGGGAAAGCCAGGGATAATCCAGCTGAGCTTCCTGGGCCAGAGCACTAATGAATTCAAACTGCTAGCTCTGTTATTTCAGAGCGAGTGGATATACAGCAGGGAAAATGTAGGGCCCAGCCAGGAAAAGCCTATGCACATTAAGCCTGAATTCATCAACAAATTTCTCTTCAATTTTGTACTGAAACTTTGGCGGCGCATAAAAAGCATAAATCAGAGCAGCATAAACCTTCGAAACGTGGTTGCTGCGAGAATCTGTCAAGAGATCCTTTCCTTTTATAAGGCCGATACCTTACATCAAAGGAACCTTAAGGGAAGCACTTAGAAATGAGGAAAGCTAACTGATCTTGCAGGTACTGGTGAAATCCTTGGCACATTTAACTAAATCTGCCCCTATTTAGCTACTTTCTTTGCCTCTAACATACAGCTTACATTTACATGCAAGCTTACATTTACAGCTTACATTACATGTTTCTCACTACATGAAAAAAAAACAGGGGCATGAAAAGAAATTTCACACTTCAGTGTCTTACTCCCTCTTTTGCTTTACAACTTCAAGGTATTATAAGAATCACTGTGCATCCCACAAATATGAAACATAAACCTGAAAGTGAAGGCAGTCATCTTGCACAAGCTGTTGTCTGCAGCGAGAGCCCTTGCGGCAGCATCACCCTAAGCTGCTAAAGCAACGCACTTGAAGAGGACGTGTCAGTGGCCACAGCAAGGCCCTCATAGGGAACAGCCAGTTTTCCATAAGATATAATTCAGGTAATCTGAGGGAAACTCAGTCAGAGCCAGCAGACTGAGAGGAGAAACTCTTACACGAAGAGAAAGTTTTACTTTCACTGAAAAAAAGTCTGCATAAAGACAGCACAGACAGTTGCTGATTACCAAAGTATTAATAGCATGGAAGTGTGAAGTGAGGATCCCCAACCCTGTGACAGCTCTATTTGGTACATTGATAAAGTTTAAAAGCCGCTGATCCAGGGCTGGCATAGCTTTTGAAAGAGCAGCTTATGCATTGAGCAAACTATTGTGTGGCCTCCCCCTGCACTGGTGGGGAAGGGACACTGAAAGTCACCTTTGAGCCCTGCCCATGGAGCTACACGCAGCACAGAATCACAGAATGCTTAAGGTTGGAAGGGACCTCTAGAGATCATCTAGTCCAACCCCCCTGCACACGCAGGGTCACCTAGAGCAGGTGGCTCGGGACTGCGTCCAAGCAGGTTTGGAAGATCTCCAGAGAAGGAGACTCCACAACCTCCCTGGGCAGCCTGTGCCAGTGCTCTGTCACCCTCACTGGCAAGAAATGTTTCCTTAAGTTCCTGTGGAAAGCATCAGGGGCGACTTCTGTGAGTCTCAATGTTTCCTCACCCTGGCATGCCCCAGGACCAGAGGAATTTGGTAACTGTGAGTCCTAAATCTAACTCCACGTTTATCCTCCCTGCATATTTTGACAAAAGCACTTGCTGCTGTGATTTCTTAAAGGATCATTAAAAAAATAGTTTACTTTTAAAAAAGTTATTTTTGCCAAATTTCAGCGTGCAGTGTGTGATCACAGATGTCATGAACTCTGCCTCACAAAACAGATTGCCTAGCAGTTTGATGTACTAACAACAGCGAAATGCTTCCGCGTTGCACAAAGTCTTTGCCTCGTCCATTCCTGTTTGATGCTCCAGAGTATTCTGGGCTATTTTCAGAAAACACGCAGTAAGGAAACTGTCGCCTGCAGTGCAGCGGGTAGGATGTTTATCAGAAGTAACACTCATTTGCAGCTACGCGTGGCTGCAGCAGCTTGGAAGCCTTACAGAGCCTTTACAGGCAGCCTGCATCTGCTGGCAGGGAGGCGAGAGAAGACAGAAGAAAAAGGCAGCTCTATGCAGAGCAGGCAGTAATACTGATGGGAACAACATCTACCACAGAAAAAACAAAACATCACCCATCTGCTTTAATTGCTCAAATAATTCCTCCTTTCACATACCTAAGCAATGACTGACTGAACCAACAAAGACAGAGAGAACAGCCATAAATAGGTTGTTAATAACTGATTAGAAGCTAACATGTTATGTTTAAAGAAATTAAGGAGAACATACATTTAAATCTATACATTTCCATCCAGGCGGGACTCAGTCTATTGAAAAGGGTTAATTATGGACAATGTTAGCATCAGTATTTGCATGTAAAGTTGGATGAGCTCTTTGTAATGCTCTTCCCTGTCTGTTCTGGTTTTCTCTGGGACCTGTTACTTGTTCCACTCTGTTGCCTTCTTTGTTCATCTGGTCTCAAACTTTGAATGAACACTTGAACTTCTGAGATAGTTACAGAAAGCAGCAACCTCCTGCTAGACCTTCCCAGGGAACAGCCTCAGCTCCCTCCAGCCTCCTGGGGCTTTTCCCTTGGTTTAACTGCACCCGGCACCACTTCTCCGTGCCACGTGGGGAGCAGGTGCCCGCAGTGGGGAGCCGGGGAATGTAGGGCAGGACACGGAATAGGGTTTCTGCTCTCCGCATTTTCCAAGGTCCATGGTAGGTAATGGCAGCTCCTCCCTGTGGCACCAGAGGCAAACTCCAGTCCTGGGGGCGGGTGCAAGGATTGCCCCGACCGCGTGCGCGTTTCTCGGAGAGAACTCACAGGTTGCTCTCTAGATGGTATCCCTGTATCCCTGGGGGAGGAAATACGCTCTTACTCATCTCCAACAGATGGAAGTCAGCCATTCAACCTTATCCATACTTGGCTGAGAAACACCAACTTCTGCTTTTGGATTTTTGTTTTATACTGCCTTAGTCCTACCTTCTTCCATTAACCTTTAAGTAATTTTGAAGCACATCCCTTCATGTTCTAATGAGGCCACTTTTAACACACAGCCTTGAGAGAGCTATAAACTAGAACCAGAAGTACTTTAGTCTCCTGTTTCATGAATTCTTGGAACAAAAATGTCAGAAGTGGAAGAAACCAAAAAAGGTTATGCTGATTCTAGGTAACTTGTCCTTCCTAGGTAGCTTGCATTCACTGCTCTGGATAATCCCTAGAATGAACCGGATACAACTCCATACTCTCACAGTGCTGAGAAGGATAAGCAACAGAGAGGAAGGGGGAGAAAAAAAAAAAAAAAAAGAGACTATATTTACTGTGACAGACATTTTTCACTTGGAAGCTGATTATTGAGGGCATTCCAGCACAGATTGTCCTGAGCATTGTGGACCACATTTTTTCCCTTTCCAACAATGGTGCAAATCGGTGGAGTGCAGACAGGGCCCATCGCCAGGCTGCTCATGGTTAGCGCTGCCGGAACCTCCCGCTCGGGATGCGCTCGGCGGCAGCAGCCGACGTAGAGCTGGATGAATTGGGAACCCAGTCACTTGGAACTTTAAAGATCAAGGATATTGTTAGGGTTTATGCCTAGGAATGACGCCTGAATAGATCTTTCTGTTGAGGTTGATTTGTTACCAAATTAAGCTGGCAATTCTTTACACACACAGGACCGCAGGGCACGTCAGGCAGCCTTCAGCAGATGCAGGCTGAAGGAGGCAGCCGCGCACGCAAGAACGAGGGCATCAGCGAAGGCTGCAGAGCCCAGCAGAAAGGGAAATGTAAACGTTTACATCAAACAGAGTGAGTTATGGCTCTGTATAGCTCAGCCTTTTCCTACAAGAAGCAACCTAAGTAATCCCTTGACGAGTCTCTGACCTACATCGTGAAGAAATCTGTTTTGATTCATTATATAGATCAACTGTACAAAAAAAAAAATCTCACTTTTAGCACTAAAATTCAAAATATGCTCTATATAGCCAGATAGCAGGCTTTTCAAAGCCCATTAACTTTTTCCAGAAAGTGACTCGAGGGCCTGCATCGTTTCCACAGGAATCCCAGTTGTTTCCTTGGAAGCATCTCAGAAGCCCATATCATACCATGCGATAGCTTCACCCATCCTTTCTAAATCATTGCCAGCTAGAGGATGCTGGACGATGTGCAATCCACAGGCAAGAATGATGTGCCAAAACTGGCACAGCAGAAAAATGGGCATGTCCTGACTAAACCCTGTAAATCCCCATGCCCTGTATTTAGTGCCATTAGGTCTAACTCATCTTCATATAAAGCACTCAAAAAACAGTTGCTTCCAAGCATGCATCACAAAAGCAGCTTGCTCAAGCTATTCTGTTTCTCTGTTTTGAAGCCTGTTGCAAATACTGGCTAAGATCACATGCACACAGCATTGCCATTGTCTCCAAAAAGAGTTTTGTTCAGAAACATTTTGCTTCTCACATAAAGCGAATATGTATCAAGACTTGCATCCTCCAGAACATATGCTGGCACACGTATCTGCATTAGTGAATATTGTTTGAAGACTCAAGTGCCCTTAGAGTTCAGCTTACAGCGTGCTAGCATAATTTGTCTGTCAAATCTACTGCATTTCCTAGTGAGACTAGAGAACCACAGAGGGGATTTGCTTGAAACAGCAAAGATAAAAAACAGTTTTATTATTTGAAACAAGCAGTATTTTATTTTCAAGGTATGAATAATTAAAATAAGATAAAACTAACGTATGAGAAACGAAATGGGCAATTTTACAGCCAAGACCTGCCACACTAAAGCCATATGACAACCCATCTAGTCTACCTGGACACCACCACAGGTCTGTGCAAGTCTACATTTCTTACGCTAGTAAGAACGAAACAACTGAAAGGAAACTGAAATCTTCAGCCTGATCTAACTTTTATCAACAGTAGAAATAAAAATCTTAAAGAACATCACCCCTAGACAGTATTTCTGGAGCATAAAATGCTGCAAATGTGCACAGGGATTGTCTATCCAAATGCTGCCCTAGCTCTGCTAGGGGCAAACCCTGGCTGCCTGAGCTGGCTATGCTGTTTTCACTCTGCTGAGGAGTTTCCCTGCACCAGAACGAAACGCAGCATCTCCTGACTTCTAACTCTAAGTGTTGCAAAGCAGCCAGCAGGTGAGTAAATGAATTTTCACATTATTTCCTCTCTGCTGCTTTGGATGCAACCTGCCTCAGGGAGAAAAATCTGTAACAAATACCTCAGAACAACGTGCCTGCCACTTCGCTGCCACAAGCATGCAATTTTTCACTTCATCTCATTTTTATTTTAGGTATGAATCCTACGAGCAATTGTATTCACATTAATTTTGCAGGATCAGAGCCTTGAGGCAGTAACTGTCTTTCACCATATGTTTACACGACTCAAGGCTACTGGGGGCAACTCAAACTCACAAGAGTAACTCAACAAAATGCAAGTTAACTGATCTGTAAAGATGAAGCCAAACAACATTTGAAATCAGCACAAGAGCAGAAGTATTTTAAATGCAGCTGTTCTTAATAAATATTTAGTAACAGTCCCTATTCATCACTCAAATCACTCTGTTTATATTCACAGCCACGCTGCTTGGGGAAGTGGCTTTAATGAAGCATTTTAATGCCCACAGAGTCAACACCACTGGAAAAGCAAGGAAGATTTTAAACCGTAACACATACTACGAACACCACTGCTGTGACCGCCACCCAGGTGTGCATCTCCACAGAACATGGCCATGAAACACAAATTTCACAGCCGTAGCAGTGGCCTGCTTCGGCCCACAAAAGCACCCTCACGTTATCTTTACCTCGCACATTCAAAAGCTGTTAGGAGTACAAGAAGCCCTCTTAGATATCAGTTTGGTCCTTAAGGGTGGCAATCTTATTTATGCAGAACAGCATTGCAAAACAGCAATGCAGAAAGTGCTACAGCTGAGAGCAGATCTGACCTTCAGGCTGTCCTTGGTTATCTGCAGCCACCTAATGCAATAAGAAGAAAGCAGCACAGCAGGACTAGGCACAGTTCTAGGAGCTGTGACTTAAAACCAGAGCTCCTTCTGCTTCAACAGATACTTCAAACACCTTCACAGCTGATTCGCAAAAGTCTAAGTTTTTCTTTTTTAAAAAAGATTATTTTTTAAATCCACTAAGTAAAAGGTCACAAATGTTTGGCACAACTGAATGAATGACAGCCTAGGAGTAGAAAGCAACAGATGGAGGTTGTTTGGTAGAAGACTGCTCAGTCTTCCAAGGCTAAAAGCTTTAATATACAGCTCAAGACCATTGCAGATCATTAGCCCAGGTGTGGCATCATGAACAGTTATATTGGTCTATAATGGGAAAAAATAAGACTTTAACTCATCTTTGGGTATCTTCTGAAAACTGGGAAAGTAGGACACTACCTGCATCAACATTTTTCCAACACCTGGAATAATAGCTACTTCTACTCAGTTCAAGAATGTGGAATCGGTATTTTAAGTGGAACAGATATTGGCACCAATAGCTGCCAATGCCCTGCATAACACACCAAAACCCTGACTGAATCAGAGTAAAAGCGTCACATAAATTGGTTATTTGATGTTGAAAGCAAAAGCATTGGTTATATCATGGTCATACTTGCCCAGGATTGAAATAGTAATAAGACATCTTAAAATTTGTACCTGGCACAGCCTATGTAAGAATACAGATATACACAATAATTATTGCTGCATATGTCTTCGTAACACCAAGATTTGTTCAGATTCAGTAGTAAATGCAAGTGACTGGGCTGTAATTCATCTGTAAAAACATTAATCCCCGCACAACACAAACTCATTAGAATGGCTTTTTCATCATCATCAATCTAGCCTTAGTGCTATGTAATGTACAAATTGCACCTGTGAAATCCATTTCCCACAGAAACACAGATTCTAGCTAAATATATATATAGCAACAGGATTGCAGACTCTTACCCTCTTCTGTAACATAGTTCATCCAAAAATAGTGCAGGCAGCAAGTGACAGGAAGGCAGGAACGTTAACAGAACAATGCAAGATCTTCACGGTGAGAGCACAAATATATACACACACACGCAATCCCAAAATCATAGCTTAAAGTACACAGAGACGGTTACACATATGATTCTCAAAGCTTCAAGATTCATGCACTTTTTATTCATCTTTAAAGCTACCCAGGTTGACTTACAGTCAAACTAATCTTTGTATTTTCATATGCTATAAACCATTTAGATACTCAAGTAAGCTTACCTCAGCTGCACTGGCTGCTCCTTTTCTGTAAAGGCTTCATTACAACCTTTTAACTACCCTATGGAGTGGAAAGATTTTCAGCAACTTTTAACAAATTACTGGATGTGGCTGAACCTACAGAAAAACAAAAAAGGCTTAATAAAACCAGGAGCCACATCCATGTTTTTAAGTCAAAGAAGCATGAAGTATTTGACAGAGTTTCAAACTATCTAGTTTAAAAAAATAAGAAAAAAAACACTCTTGACACCTTCCATAGATGTACCACTATCTACCTCATCAGTCATTTAAAGCTGTAATCTAGGCATCATCATCTCTGCAGACCAACCCACAGGCTCTCCCATCCACGCTAAATACTAACTCTACTTACGTACGTTCCAATCTGTGCTCACAAACAGCAAGATCAACCAGGTTGCATGAGCTGGCTTCTCAAGCAGTACATTGGTCTCCCCCCCCCCGCCACCGTGGTCAAGAAAAGTCTTAAGAGTTTGATGTGTCTCTTCAGAAATAAAAAGAATCTAACTTTCTCTTTTTTGTAGTAACTCAAGATTTCTTCTAGAGCTTTATGTAGAAACAATGCTTAAAAAAAAAATCTTTGCAGAGAATGTTTATATTTACACACACAGCACTACAACAAAGCATAGTTTTGCAATTTTGTGAAAGGGTTTTAACTGCTTTATTAAAGATACTATTTTTAAACAAGAGCAAAGTACTTAAAGGCTGAGAAGCTTAAGCATTATGAAAATATTTCTAAAAATCTGTTACAAAATTGATGAAGTTTCATTAGAACTCATTACTGCATTGGAACCAAGCTGTTACAAAGCATATTGTGACATTTTATGCACAGAACCAGAGCATTGCTTTAGCTTTTCTAAAATTAAGCCTCAAATAGACCTTTGTTTCAATTGAAATCCAGTCATCTATTTTAGTTCTCCATTGTCCAAGATATTTCAAATGAATATATGTAACCATTTTCTTTGAGCAAGACTATAGATGTGAATCCCTAATGGTATGATTATAGTCTGGTTACAGAGAAGTTCAAGCTTATGAGAAACATCAACACATAACTGGTAGAAACAAGAAATAGTTAATGACAGATTAGGAAGATAACTACATTCCTTATTAAGGGAAAATAATCACAGCATGGAACCCAAGACTGAGTATTTAAGTGTTAGACATGAAGAGTAGTATCTTCAATATGCCAGTTACTTTCATTCCTATAGAACCTGCTATAAACACAAATACTTTGATCATTTCTTGATCCTCAGTCACAGCTTACTTTTACTGAAATATTTCCTGACTGCAAGTGTGCTTAGCAAGCTGACTTCCACAGATATCACCTGCATTCTTATTCAATTAGCATTAGCTCTGCATTGCAAATATAGTCTTTCAGAATTTTTTTTAAAGCAAGTATTGGACAGTGTTAACCTCCACTACCTACTATACATCATACAAGATATTGAATCACTTCATAAGACAGAAACCAGGATGAAGGATTTCATAAGCAAGGCTACAGGGGCTTAGACAACAGAGCAAATATTCTCAAAAACTTACCTATTTGACTTACAAAATGGAGAAATCAATAACCATTATCCAAGTCAGGACACATTTGTTTAGCTGACAACTCACAGGAGGCACAGTAGACAAGTGTGCAGAATTCATTTTTCACCTTTTATGGGGCAATTGATTTAAGGTCACCACATCTATTTCAAAGCTCAACTTTGCATAGTTTTTCTCTGCCTTATTGTCACAGTAATTCAACAAATGCACTTTTCATACTTGAATTAAGAACAAGACATGTAGTTTACTGATAAAAGAGCGCTTGTACTCTGAAACCAAAAGCAACCTGAAATCATTCCAGTAAGTTCTTGTGCTTGACCTCAGCCATGTCACATTCGGATCAGGCTTCTGCCTTACCTCCAACTGCAGGAGCTAAGCAGCTCTAACAAGTTCCTCCAGTCTTTAGCCTTTCCCAAGAGCAACAAACCTTTACACCATGACAGACATGCTGAGCCAGTCACACCCTTTCCTGATGCAATGAGAACCTTTATGTTACAACAGTTCCCAAGCTTCACCCTGAATTTCATCCTGCATAGAACAGAATGAATTTCCACTTTCTGAAGTATTTGTTCCAAAAAGAAAACCTTAGAACAGGACTCTACGACCAGCCTAGTATCCTCTATTTTCATTGTGTTAGTGATCTGATCTATTATTAACAGCAAAGATTCCCAGATCTGAAGTTTAGTCCTCAAGACAGGAACTTCATCTGTGCAAAGATGAGAATAAAAATCTGACTTGTTTCCCAAGGGGGAGGAGAGGAGAAAAAAAAAAAAAAAAAAAAAAAAAAAAAAACACAACACAACCACACACAACTCTCCTTCTTTGGAACACCTTTAAGTAATAGAAAAAAAATACACTCCTGAACAACCAGATATAATTCAATACACCTAAAGATGTTAAATATAGTCTTAAGATACATAATCAATTCTGTTAAACCTTTTTTCTTCCTATGCTTCTATTCCATTTTTTTTTCTTTCAGATAAAGTACTCAGACAGCATTATTTTACTCCCATTAGTTCTATCTTCAATACCTATTGAACTCTCCCGAACACAAAATGTAGTATTAGTATCTAGTTCCTCCAAGATGACAGTAGCTTGCTGTCAAAGATGATTCTATCCCAACATGCATATTTTACATTGTATTAGAACACCATAAATTAATTCTAGAATACAGGTATACCTCCCAAATTCAGTCAGTAAGGTGACTTAGCAAATCAGCAAGTTCCCAGTGTTTATACATTAAGTCTACAATGCTCAATTATGTATAATTTTTTTTTTCCTAATATAGCAAAAGGAAGATACTTTTCAGAAAAGCAAGATGACTGATTAGGATTGTTTAATATTTAAGGTCAATCTTTACTGAAAAAAAGTTTTCTAACAAGAAGCCACACTAAAAAGTTTATTTTATATTTTTATTGTATGCCAAAGTTCATTGAAGATGTGGGTTTGCTTGTATACAAGTTATTCAAAAAATGTATTTAGGCAGAGATTATTAGCAATCTGACCTATTTGAAAGCATGTTTAAGTTCAACCAGGCCACAAAAATAGTATCGTGTACAAGCAATAACTAAGATGAGCTGCAAGGTTCAAGGAGTTTCCAAATATTACAGATCCTGTGATCTCAACAGAAAAGAAAAATCAAATAAAAGCAGTCACAATATAAAATAGCAGCTCCATGTAGCTTTTTCAAGTTTTAACTTTATTCAGAAAGTGACACGTAGTTTAGTTTGCCTCATTCTTTGAAGCCTCATCAAAGTTTTCAACAAGATCTAGAAAAAGAAAAAAAAAATGAAATTAGCATTATCAACTTCTGCTTTGCCGAGTGTTTCTTCCAAAGTTTTAGTTTGTATTCAGCATTTATGATGTGTAAAACAAAACAAAAAAAAACAAACACTTTCACCTCAAAATAGACCAAGCATCATTTTTCATTCTTACTTAAAGCAGGAAACTTTAGGTGCTTCATTATAAAACACAACTCTACGTACTTAGTTTCACTATTCTCACTACTGAACAGAAGGCGAGGATAGTGAAGTTAGTTTCTTCCCATCCTTGTTACTGAACATTAAGGTAACTGTTATGCAATATCTCTTTATAGAAGTAATAGTTATGACTAAAATGCTGTCTCCATAATTCATCCAGTCTTGCATAGTATCTGAAAACTGCCAGTACTAGATGCTCTAATCTGCAAAACTTCCATATCAGTAATGGCAGGATAACTTATCCATAGAAATGTTTTAATATTCTTGCTTTCTTTTGCCCCATATTTGCTACAGCATCATCCTTCAGCAATATTCACATCTTCCTTTTCCTCCATTTTGTGTCTGTTCTTACCTGGAACTTCATCATCATCATCTTCACCAGTAGCAAGTGGTGCTTTTCCATCCACAGCTGCAACATAAAGTAGTTCAAAAGTACCATTCAAGCTCAACATAGGCATCTTGGTTACAAAGGTTTTTGGTGGTTTTGTTTTTAAGCAAACTTAATTGAACAGACTGAACTCTATCGCAGTGCTCTGTATTACTTCTCCATTTAATATCAATTTACATTCATGAGTAACAAACAAAAAAAAGTTAACTTGCTAAGTATATGTTCAAAGACAGCCCAGCAGGGAAAGATGATGCATGTTAGTCAGCATCTTGTAACTACATGTTTAGTCACTTTCAGGGTAATAAATTTCTAGCTACAAGTGCCAAGACTTGTACTTAATCCCTTCCTTTTAACAGCAGTTTGATTTATTGACTACTCACTGGTTCTCAGCATCTACCTATTTTATAATATCAACAAGAAAGAGAAAGGAGCTTCTCTTATAAGCTTAGACTTTTGAGGAAAAACAGCCTGTAATTGTTAAGCTGAAGGTAGACATAGGTAACTAGAGGCAGTTAAAGGTGATGCTGTTCCCTGGCAAAGTCAGGGGAACTGATGTGCCATTCAAAATTTAGCTAGAAGAAGCAATTACATGTCCCGGTCTGCATCTCTGCTGACACAGTAACTTCTTAACTAGCCCAATTACGTTTTCCAGAGCTAACTAGACTCAACTATGCCCATTCTAGCAGATCAATGAATTATCTGTGAAATTGCAGCACTACAGTGCTAAGGATAGATATCTCAGTGTCTCGGGTGCCAGTGCCACAACTTTTACCACTATTCTTAGGCTGTACTACCTAGGCTGAGCTATCTCAAACTCTTTATTATCTCAGTTTAGCCAAAGTAATCCTTCTCAATTTTCAAAAGCACAAGGCAAGAAATGGATTCACACCAGATCTCTAAAAGCCAATGTACCCTGTCTTTTGAAGAACTAAAGTACATGAATTCATAATCTTGAGCCTGAAAGAGCTCAGGAAAAGGTCATTGTGAACCCTCCTTTTGTTTTTAACGGCAGAAAATGTAGCACTCAACACTTAGATGCATTAAAGCTGTAACAGCTTTAAAGCTGAACAATGTTATTTCCTCCATAAAATTCACAGGACGTACTTAATAGTAAAAGCCTTAATTGGCTTAGAAGCCAATATCCTAAACCATCTGTATCGTCTCTCATCCACCAGCCCAAACCAGGTTTATTTTAGTACCTGCAAAAGCTATCATGACACACAGTTCACTCTTTGATGTCAGACTTCCAAATTTAGTAAACAATGCTGAATGGAGTTTTGTGCAACTGTTCTGGCCTCCATCCACCCAAAGTGGAAAGTCACAGCTATTTAACAGACAAGCACTTTAAGCAAGCTTCCTTAATATTAAACCATACAATTTTGCCTTAGATATACCTACCTTGTTACTATAAGAAAGTTGGAGTCTTACCATCTTAAGAAGTCATTTTAAACCCAAGTTTTCTCACTGTTCTATTCCTACCCACAAGGAAGTCACTCAGGTGACATTAAGAAGGAGAGAACAGAATTCCACGTGGAGGGAAGCCCTGTACCCACTTCCTACTTAAAAGGAGTCCTATTCCAGTAGGATTTCTTTTAAGGGGGCGAAATGGATTGGAAGCAAGTATCATAGACTTCAGAAACGTAAATAAAGGTCAAATCTACCACAAAAAGAAAAATCAGGCCCCAAGTATTCTCAGAAAAAATGAGAAGCTCAAGAATAAAACAAGCTACTTTCTACAAAAGCATATCTTTGCTGGCAACAAAGCACAAAAAGGTGTGTAACATCAACCCAGTTACTAGCAGGAAGTGAACATCTTCATAATATCCTAAAAAGAGAAAACGGCTGAAGTACCTTGCAGGGAATGGACTTCAAATACTCGTGAGGAGAAATTGGGAAAACACTATATGTAGGGAAGGGGGAATGCAACCAGTGCCAGTAAGATTTTCACTCCCAATTCTAACTCTGTAGCAGCAGTAGCACCTTTTCTGAACATCCCATGCTTGAGGGCCTCCTCTAGTTTTGCCTCCTGCAATTTTATTGAGAACTGCCTGTGGACACAGAAGTTGGTGTACCCCACTTAAGGCTCGTGCCAAGCCTGTTCTCTACAGTTTTATACACACAGCTACTATCACAACTTTCCTAACAGACTCTATATTGGCTATCAAAATACATGTGACTATCAAAAAAGTCTATGCTGGAAGAAATATATACGCATCTGATAAGTCTCACCATTGCCTTGCTACTACCTAGAGCCCAACTCCACTTACTTCCATTCAAACTGTCAAACGAAACAAGCTCAAACTTTTTTTTTTTTTTTTGAAAATCTAGCTCCTCTAGAGTAACTGATCTACCTAATATTAAGAACTACATTAAAATCAAGCTATGGTAGCCACACCAACACGTTAATTGGCATGAAATCAAGGCCAGCTACAATTTCATAGTCCTAGACCAACTGCAGCTATGCAAGTAAGCTACATATGTCAACAGCCATCATAAAATGTATTTAAAGTTCAACTTACGTTGCTTGGGTAGGGCTTCTGCCAATCTCCTCAGGCTGGTCAGACTGTCAGCTCCGAGCTGATTTAAGATGCTAGGAAGCATTTCTGTCAGCTGCTTTGTCTCAGCATGGCCGGTGATAGTGAAAGTATTAGCAGCCAGAGAAGCCTGAACTTTAGGGTTATTGAAGTGAATGACTGTTCCTTGGTTGGTAAACATATTTACCTACAAAAAAAAAAAAAAAAAAAAAATAAATTTCAATTTAACAGGAAACTGCTGTTGAACCTGCTGAAGCTCCACAAAGACCTGCTGGCAATTTACAGACAAGCTTAAGATCTTTGATTATATTCCTGGATGTGAGGAAATTTTGATACATTTTATGTTTTCATATTAAGTTTTTTTTTTTTTTCCTCTCCTTCCTCAGAAGCAATTACCTCTTCAATACCAGAAATATTGTTGACTCCCAGTTTCTTCAAAGAGAACTGAAGTTTCTTGTCATCTGCTGTAGCTGTTCTATGGACAACCTTCTTCTTTCTGCGAGCAGTACCCTTCGGAGGGGAAAAAAAGTTTTAAATTAAATATTAATTAATTCTTCACAAACTCTAACCCACCGGGTGACATAACTACAGTTATCTATAAATCAAGTTAATAAAGTTCCATTTCTGTGTTACAGCACATACAACTCCACCCCTCCCACTGCTGGGCATCAGTCTTTTCCCTTGCTACTAGAAAAGCTTTGCCTGGTTGTTCATTAGAAGTAGCAAAAGAATTTAGGAACCAATGCATCAAAGAGTCACAATTCTCATGAGGATCCTGCAGCACTCCATTTTGAAAAGAAAAAGTAAGCTTGTCCTTCCTTGTTCTAACCAAGTTTTGATATAGGAGAGCAAAGACTACAAAGTTACCAACACACTATAAACCAATAAACACAAGCAAACTCTAAACATTAGATTTTTATTTCAAATACAACCTCCACCTGATGGACTTACACACGTACATTTGAAAAGCTTTGCCAAAATAATATTTTAAAGGTACTTCTAAGCAGTATTCTAGACCACCTCTGCTTAGAAATAGAAACATACACAAAGGGAAAGCTCCTCTGGAGAAACAGAGCACTAGATTTCTCCAAGGATATAGCTAACCTATATTAAAAGATACCAGGATTTAAAAAAAAAAAAAAAAAAACACCCCCCTCCGAGTATTTCTTCGTAAAATCCCAAGCCTTCACTAAAACAAGACATAAACCAGCTAGAAGCAAGTTAAGGAACTGTTAAGTTCCTTTTTGAAGTACCTGAAGTTCCAGGTACTTCAATTTCTGGTCTGCTACATGCTAGCAACAAGCAAACCTTAATGCCCAGCTCTCTGAATGGCTACAATACCCTGAGTGAACCTGACAGAAATTAAAAAGCTGGTCAGACACCGATACCCCTAATCCAGTCCACTTACAAACAAAGAGAAACGTTAATAGACAAATTCAAGTGAAACTAGCACTTGGATGAGCACAACTCCAAGATTAGGACTTTAATCCTAATTAAAGGACTAAAGGAGAACTTGATGTTCATTCCCTTTACCATCAGGTGAGCACACAAGCAATATGAAAAACCACTAAAACTACAAAAATAGCCTAAGTACCTTGCCTACCTAGGATCTTAGGCAGATAAACACTACAAAAGTCTCTCTCAGGACAATAAATAAATAAATAAATAAATAAAAATTAAAAAAATAAAAAAAGGACTTTATAGGTGTCTTGCATAAGTCAATTGCAATATACCACTTCATTGCAATGCAAGTCAATTGCAATGCACCCACTTTACATCAGCCTAAGTAAGAAAAAGTATCAAACCTCAAATAATGTGAATCTAGTTGAAATTAATAGCTACTGTTTTCATCTTTAGGGATTTAAACTTCTAAGACTATAGTAAGCAAATTCTATGCTGATCATGCTGAGGCATGCTGTTTACTCAGCTCTGTACTAAAGAACAGCGGGTACAGGGAGGCTACAAATGCAACACAATCCACACAGATGCGTCCAAGTTCTCCTCTAAAAAGGTTTGGAAGGAAAACCATGATATTTAGCTGCAGTAACATCCTATAAAAAAATGCTCAGGTTTCACATAACAAAATACTACAATACTCATCCACCTATATAAATATATAGTGCATTCTCAAGGCCCACACTCTTGCAATATCATGAAAAAATCTTCCACCAGAAGCAAAAGTTTAGCCTTTTCTCACAATAAGGAGAATCTTTCCCTTTTCCATTCCAAAAGGAAAATACCTGCCTCAGCTGATCCAGCAACACCACCCTTGAAGCAACTTCCAGTTACAAATCAAAGAACTCAAGCTTAAGTATTCAAACAGTTTCATAAACTATTTTTAAAACTGAATGATAGCATTGCCAACGTATTCTAAATTTCATTTAATGTCTCTAAAAGACCTAAGTGCTCACGAGAGCAATTTGCTTAGTTTCAGCTTCTAAAAGGGGTAATCTGGGTTTCACGTAATTCCAATTGACTAATGTTAAATAGCTCTGTAGTCAACACAGGTAGCACACATGCAATCATTAGTGTGGTGCAGCAGTTTTCTGCTCATCAAGCCCCTGTATCCTGGGTGCTGGGGTAACACCTGACTTAAGGCTGCCCAAGGCTCTTATCTACAGCCAAAACCCTTAACTGATGAACGAAAGCTACTGGAAACTACACCAACAAAACACACTGAATAGTTTCATACTAAAAATATTTCTGCACTCCATCCATATAAGCAAGTTCTTGCTGTAAAAACCTCAAACTGAAATGGAAACATTTACTTGCACAAGACTGACCATGTTTCCAATACTTTTCCACTTCTGCGTTATCACACACTTACATAAGTCTGGGTGTCACAACAAAATGAAGAGATCTTCCAAACATGTCATGCCTTCCAATTCCACAAGAATTGAAAAAAAATGGGGCAAGAAGAGAAATTCCAAGTTCGTCCTAAACAGCAAAATACACCCACAGACACCTTAAGAATTGATGACTAGAGTCTGGCACACAACCCCCAATGCTTTTAGAATAAAACTCTACCTAAACGCACTCACTATAAGCTCAATTTCAGACTTTAAGGACCATCTACCATAGCCTGTTAAGGAATAAGGGCAGTAAACGCGGACAGAAAGGCCTGGAGGTTCTGTCATGACCTCCTGCGTCTCCTGAAGTAGCACGGGAATGTCACGGCAGACTCCCCGGCCGCCCCACAGAGCATGGCAAGGGAATGTCACGGCAGGCTCTGGGGCGGTCCTGCGGGGCCGGGTGCCCTCAGGGCCGCAGCCACACGCCTTCGAGTTTTTGGCACAGAGCACGGCTGCGGGGAGGGCCGCGAGCAGCGCGGGAGGCTCCTACCTTGCCGCCGATGCGCACTTGGGCCTGCAGCTTGGCGAGTTTTTCCTGGTTCATGATTGTTTCTTTCATCTGCGGGAAGAACGAGAAGCGCCGTGAGGCGGCGCAGGCCGCGGCGCCCCAGGC
>VZSV01000022.1:0-70471 GCA_013398735.1 Nothocercus julius
TAGAGCAGGAAGGCCAAGGCCCAGATGGCCGCCATCTTCACAACGGGGCTGGAGGCCGCTCCCTGCTGCACTCGGTAGGACACCTGGGGGAAGCAAAGGAGACATCGCTCATTCATATAGTGTTTTGGAACAAATAGCTCATAAAAACACAAACAACTCGAGTATGCTTTTTGTTCTGCAGTTCCTCAGACACCTAGGAGCTCATCACTTCTGTACGGTCCTGAAAAACCCGATTAATCTTGGTCATGAAACACTGTAGCTCAGTGATTGATTTTACTATTCAGGATTGGAGAGAGGCACATAAATTATGGTAATCCTGAAATCTAGGGGAAATTTAGGGGACAGGATATTGTTGGATCTCTTCACCACCACAGTAAAGAAATATTAATAATCAGTTTATGATTCAAGAAATCCTTAAGCTACAAGTAGAGTGAAGACAGTTATGGGACTTCCTTCCTGCACTGGCAACTGTAGAAGTTCTCCACATTAGACAGGTTGACAAGAAGGACTGCAAACAGTAGAAAATCTAGTTGTTAATATTATTTCCTCCTAGCATAAAAGAAAATCTATTCCACACCTATGTTGTAATAGTCCTTACTTTTTTGAAACATTCTGTTTTTAACACTAGCTTTACCTTGTAAACAGGTCTTTTTCTACTGCAAATGTTGAAGTTCTTTTGCCTACCTAGGTTGTATTACTTTATCTTACTATCTAGCCTTGAATAAATATCTATTTTTTAAAAAAATATTAAAAATTAAAATCATGTCATCCAAAGTTAGGACAGGCAAGAATTAATACCGCCCTGCTAACAGCCCATGAAACAATAATACATACTTTTATCTCTTGGGCCCTGTATCTTTCAATGCACAGGAAGATCAGTTAATGAGAAGCTGGTCAATATTTTATTTCCTGCACACTATTCAATATTTGTAATCTCAGGCTTTACTGAGATCCAGAACTATTATCTTCCTCACTGAAATTCCTGTGCTATTTATTAGTATGACATCTGCATGCTACCCAAATATTGAATGCTTTCTTCACAGCATAAGGCACGATGGACATCACTGTCCCTGTTTGACTACTGAATAACAGAGCAATGAGGACATGTTAAAGACGTTATTTTAGATTCCGTATTGTAAATATCTATAGACTGAAGTGTCAGTGTTTTACATCTCACAGCACCATTTTGTTTCAAAGCAGCACTCCAGTTCACATCAACTGCAATCATGAATTTTCAGTAAGACCAAAGGCTTCTCAATTAATAGGCAGACAACAGGAAGCTCATTGCTGCTTCATTAAAAGTTTAGCCTGACCGGCCCCTGACCACATGCTAGCTCTGCAGCAGGTGCAGGGGAAGATCCCAAGTCCATAGGGAACCATGGTATCTTTTGGATAATAGTCCTAAGTTGCATACTCCCAGATTCACACCATCCTAGTTACATAGAGGAGGAAAACACAATGTGATCCTGTCATTAAAACTATCATCAATGCATAAAACCATGGGCCCAGCTGGGTTACAGACACTTTCCTAATTTACACTTCTCACATTATGAATTCTGCAACAATATTAATATTCCTCAATATTACTAGCTCTCAAATATGCGAATTTTTGCACTTGATTGCTCAGCTTTAAAACAACAGCAGTGGCAGCATCAGCAACAAAAACAAAAACTGAAAACCATAACACTGGGGAAGAAAACAGAGATAAGGCCTCTTATCAGCACCTTCTGAATGAGAAGCTCCAGATCTACCACACAGCATGTGTTGCTTGCACTAACACACCGGTAACAGCAAAGGATGTCCATCCTCCTGCTGGGCCAAACAGCAGCTAAGAGCTTAGAAATGGTGAAAGTTAATATTTACTTGCAGATTCCCCAGATATCTTCTGGTGCAGGAGAATGATAAAACTCCAGAAATGCTTCCTCCTTCACTGCACATTTCTATCTGTTCTTGTTTTCACCTCCAAGGATTTGTTTCCATCCAAGTGCTTGTTTGGTAGCACATCAGTCACCCTGGGTGGTACTGCAGTTCCTTGAACGTTCTCCAGTCAGTCCATCCCGCATCTCTCTCCATACCCCCTTCTCCTTTTAGAAATGTATCCTAAACCCAGGCACCTTCTTGACTTAAGCTAGTTTTAATTACCAGTCTTTTAATAACCAAAGCCCAAGTCCTCTACACGACTTACCCCTTTCCCACCTTGACCCCCACCTCCTCTGTACTGTAATTAGGCAGCTTCTCATGTGAGCAGCTGCAGGGAAACACTAATAACTCAAGCAAGACTTTCTCATTTCCTTATGTTTCAGGACCACAGAATGTACAGCAGCCAGGAAACGGATAGAAAACACCTTATTTCTAGTATATCTACCTTAAGCATGAAAAAAATCTCTACAAAGTTTTTGAAAACTTGCATATTTAGGCAAATTTTTACAGGCTAGGAAAATGCATACCCACAGTAACCTTTCTGCTAAAAATCGGGCTTGAAGCACTGGAGTTTCTCCAGAAAAAAAAAAAAAAAAAAAAAAATTGTACAATAATACTTCAGTGTTTTTAGAATAAAGAACCTTTCCCAGCTTTGTTCTCAAAAAGTTGAATTATTTCAGCCCAAACTTTTAATCCCCACAATGAAGGGCTATTGAGCTTTTAGTATTATTGGAAAAAATGAGTTTTAGGTAAGTTAAAATATCTATTTTTATATATATATAAATAAATAATTAGAAATGTTCTACTTACAGCTTTTGTAACTGACAGGAAACGGTCATAGCTGATAAGGACAATATTAAACACTGAAGCTGTACACAAAAGATAGTCCATAACCAGCCAGAGCTTGCATAGGCTTCTTCCCAAGTGCCACTTCCCTGTCAGGCCATAAGGGATGTATAAAGGTATACAAAAAGCACCTATGGAAATAAACCAAATGAACATGTCATAGGCAGCGCTTCAATCCGTACTCATGAAAGCATTGGAACATTTTTGCATTGTCTGGTAAAAAAACAAAGTTATTCAGATTGGGGTTTCCACACAGAAGGCTTTGTGTTCTCATGCAGACAATGAACACTTTACTACATACTAGGCACGAGTCACAAATATGTTTTTTGAAAGCGTATTATGTTCAGCATTACCTCTCAAATTTACATCACTTGATAAAAGACAGAGTGACTGACTTTGCTTTGGCTGCTGTAGTAAACACTATGCTGTATTAAGGCACTGAAATTCCAACAAAAAGTTTTTTTTTTTTTTCCTCCTGGTGTAATTTACTAACTGGTTTCTACAAAATACAGTCTGTCACACTCTCACAAGAGAAGCATGATAAGGTATCTGAAAATACTCCAGAATTTACTGTTACAGAAATACAAAGGAGACTTCATGCTAAATTTTCAAATTATATAAGCAAAAAGCTAAAAAGAACTGCATGATTAATTAAATACATGTCTAATACTTCTGATAATGTGCCCTTGACCATAACCACTTTTCAGCAGTGAACTGGTAGGATATTATTTATGGGAACACAAGAAGCTGTGAAAACATACATGAGTGATCAGCACCATGGCTACCTAAATTTAAGCTGTTACAACCAAATGTTATGAAAGGGCTGATTTTAATGAATTTCCAGGTGACTGTACTAGATAACTCAGTTACAGTACAAACTTGTAAGGCTGAAGAGCTTACAGGGTAGTTTGCTGTACCGGAGAGCAGCGAGCCCTAAGGATGGACAGCATCAGTGCTGCAGTAAAATGGTATCACTGCATCTGTAGAGCAACTAATACTTGCTCTTTCAATCAGAAGGTTATAGTATACGTTTTAACATTCACAGGAAAAAAAAAAAAAAAGACTATTTCAATTTTACATGTACTTCAAAATAGTACTGTAATGCAAAAAGTACTGAGGATTATATTGAGAGTTCCCATTTTTCTAAAAATATTACAGTTCTTGTTATTCTTTCTCTCTACTAAAAATTAAGAGATCTTTGTTCATATGCTATATGTTATAGGTCCAGGAGAAGAGAGGTAAAGCAAAAGTCATTGAAGGTTACGAGTTAGGCAGTGTTAAGCTGTACAGCTTCTTTTGTGAGGAGAAACTCTTTACTGCCTCCTCCTCAGCTAGATGCCACTGCTTATTCAGTGCAGCGCTGGACTGTGGGCATGAGGACAGACACTGCTCCACCAGTTGGTTTTCTGTTCACAGCTGGTTTTCCTCGGCCCACCGTATAGCAGTCTGTGACAGGGTAAGACCTGCTTGGGCTGGTAAGGCCTCTGCTCTTAGGACACGGACCGGCAGGAGAGGGTTTGCGAACAGAAGAGGAGAGACTCAAATATGTCATGGGCAGGGGCACAAGAGATTCAAAACTGCATCTGCAGAACTCTCCCAGCCTTGGGACAGGTCTGAATTTTGACTCGGCTGCAGTTCAACGTTTTGACTCAGCAGCACCTACGTGGGCGCTCAGAGTGCTGCCATTTCCACCCAGAGGCTCAGGCTATTCCAGAGTCGGCCCGGTGGCGGCCCAGCAGAGAGGAGGTCCTCAGCGAGGCCTGGGACGCAGCCAAAGCGCGGAGAGCAATCTCTGCAGCACAGCAAGGCAGGGACACGCTCACGGAAGCTGCTGGCCCCGCAGGGGAAGGCATCAAAATACTGTACATGTCCATGGATATCAGAATATCATGGACCTGGATAT
This sequence comes from Nothocercus julius, assembly GCA_013398735.1. NCBI lineage: Eukaryota > Metazoa > Chordata > Aves > Tinamiformes > Tinamidae > Nothocercus > Nothocercus julius. Next base: position 4,670 of record VZSV01000022.1, read on the forward strand.
TATGAAGACTGAAATATTAAAAGCTTTGCACATAACAAAATTTCTGATGCTGGGTCGTGCAGCTATAAAACTTGAAAACAGTGTCTTCTACTCTTTCAGTGTCCTTTTTAGATGTACCCAACACAAGAAGGGTTGAATGAAAACAGTTTCAATTATTAAAAAATCTGTTTGTCATGCAGTAAGTCAGAATATAGATTTTGTGAAATATCTACATGTGCTTTAAACTATTCTTCTGCCTATACAATAATTAAACCAACACTTATAATAGAAATTTGCAACACTTCATAGAAAATATCTGTATCTCAGTCAATCTCCGACTGCACATCATGTTAACATTTTAACTGTACTTTTTCTCAGTACAATTTCAAAAGTAACTGTGTCCATGTGTAAAAATATGCAGCTTAATAAACAAACTTCCTATAAATTTTTTGCTATTTTTATTTACCTGTACAAATACATATTCCTAAGTTATGACTGTACATAGAGCCATGTACAATAAAATGTTTAAAAATAATATTTGTCACTCTTCACTCAGAAAATATAGATAATCATCAGTACAGTACAATGAGCTAAAAGATAACAACAGTGTATGCAAAACTCTTCAGATAACATATATTTTGCTGAATTTAAGCATCGAGGCTTTACTGCAAACTAGTCACAAACAATTCTCCCTCTTTCTTATTCAGAATCAACTTGTACATGTAGTATTGTTTTCCTGAAGCAATCACATTAAGCAATATCTAGTTATCTAACAAAAAAAGGCTTTTCATATGATAAAATATTTCTGAGAAATAACAGACTGCTAAAACACTTAACGAAGTTTCCACATTCCTTATCATTCCCCTGGATGAACAGCTGGGAAATACTGATCTTAGAAGAAATCACCCAGCAAAATACATCCTGGCTTCTCCTAACATTGCAAAAGAACAAACACTCCATGCCTCCACCCTTGCAACTTACCCACTGCAAAGTCAGAAATCGCAAGATTGAGAAAGTAGTAGTTGCTCCGATGCCGGAGGTTTCTGTCCAGTATGAAAGCAAGGATCACCAAGGCGTTCCCAAGGATCGTGAGCAGCGCGAGCAGCACCATGAGGACAGCCAGGAGCACCAGCACTCCCAGCGAGAACTGTGAGTTCGACGGCTGCAAGGACCCCATCCTGTTACACATTGCCGTGGGCGGCAGAGCTTCGGCGGTGCTGTTGTGCATGCTGCGTGCCCAGGTCACTTCTCTCTGGGAAGAAATCCACCTCTCGCAGGCTGAGCCAAAAGGGTAAGGTTCGTAAGGAACATTGAGAGGCCAGACCAGAAAGTCTCCCCAACAGACTGAGGGGAGGGAATTAAAGAGTTCTGATCCGAGATTATTTTTTCCTATGATTTTGTAATTTTAATAAATAGCAATGCATCTGAAACCATTTAAACCTGTGTAAGAGTCATCAGGAAGAAATATGTAGTGTTTTCAAGCTCGCTTCTTAGAATGTAAGCTCTTCCTTATGCAACATGATCCTTATCAGGAGAGGTCAGGAAGCCTGCTTTAATATTCCCTCTCTCATCCTCCTCATTCTTCTCTCATGCTCTCTCTCTTTCTTGAAGTGTTTTTCTTGTTAGCATTACGGACCTCATAGAAGTTGTCTCTTGTTCTGAGGTACCTAGTCTTACAAGACTTTATGTTACACTTCGGATTTCATCCTCATTTATCTAGTGACAGTACATTTCACTACATCTGTGGTCCCTGGGTATTATTTTGCATGCTTTTTGCTGTCCAAAGGCATAATCAGCATTTCTTTTTTTGGTCCTCTTTCTGCAGGTCCTAGCACTGAAAACTATTACACTGTAAACACATACAGTGTACAGTGTAAACACATACATACAGTTACTTACCATGGCAATGGTGCAATGGTACAATCCTCAGAAATTGGTTGCAAAACTGTCACTGAAATCAGTTGTAAAACTCTTACCCGCCACAGTGACACTGCACCAGTTGCTACCTTCCTCGAATCACGGAACAAAATACACACTCCCTGAAAGGGAGCTTTTAACTCGAATAGGGCTAGGCCTTTCTCTTCACACTGATGGGAGAATCATTCTGCATTGCTTAGAGTTTGTATGAATAGTGATAGCATTTGCAGAGAGGTCTGATTATTCCAGAATGGTTAAAAAAAATAATAATTATAATTTTTATTGCAAGTCCTAAAAACGCTTCGGTGTTTAAGATATTCAAATTTGAAACATTGCAGCCTCCACATGTGGGAACATATTCATTAGCATTTGTTAAGCGCTTTTGCAATTTTTTTTCACAGCATCAGTACAGAAATGCAAAGCTTTATTATCCATAGAAATATCTGCACAGCATGCATGTCCATTTCTGCTTTACATTTTATTTCATCTTCAGGTAATGCTGAAAAGGCTGAAAACACACTTTGGCAAAAAGTACTAAGTAGTGCTACTGTCTTAAAGTTTTTGAGGTCCAAGTTATTGTGAGGTTGAAAAAAAATAATGGTGAACAAAAGTCAGGTCAAATTGAGGATTCAGCTAAGTCCATATCCTGCGTGCATCAGCAATCAACAGCCTACAGAAGGGAGTCAGAACAGAGCAAGGTAGAGTTTTATTTATATGCTATCCTTGCCTCCAGTTATTTGTGGCTCACGGTACCAATATGGCATCAGAAATTACATTCACTTCATTCATTTCATCTTCTAAACAGCAACTTACACCAAGAACTTTTGTTTCTGCATTATGTTGATAATAAAAGACATTACAGTGCTTCTGTGGGCCTTTAAGGAGGGTAACTGTCCCATCTGTGTTTGCTTCTCTGCATGCAAAACCAAAGAACATCAAGGAATCCGCCACACATAGAGCCAAAAAACCCAGATCCTATATAGAATATACATGTCATACTTACACTTTCTTTTCTCACAACCAACGGAATCTGTGATTTTTGGTTGGTGTCACCTCCTCATCACTGGAACAACAGCTCGTTCAAAGTGACAGTCCCACGGTAGGAAAGCAATGAGCCTAGGGCAGTTGTCACGTAAAACTGGGTGCCCATAAATGGCCCTAGTCCCTTATCCTAGAGGAAAGCACGTAAGAGGTTTCCTTTCTGTAGACGTGGGAGTGCCCTCAGTCAGGAGGGGTTCTGCACTGGACTCTCCATACCAGCAACACCTCCTCCCTTTTCGACTGCAGAAGCTGGGAGAAGATCTATGCTCCTAGGTATTCTGTAGCACTGGGAATTTTTGGACACGCTGTCGATCCCTAACTTGCCCTTCAGAGGGCACAGATGTCAGTTGGAGCATTCGGGCTTTATAAGGACTGGCTCCTGTCATGGATTGATATACGGCCACCAGTCCTGGAAGAAAAGCATTTGCTACAATATCCCCAAAGCTTCACTAACTGCTGTAAAAATCTTCCAAAAGCAGAAATACCATAGATCCAAACTGTGCTCAGCCAGAATAAGCTTTTATAAAAATGCTGACAACCACTGTGTGCACCTACAGTGCACCTGTAGCACCTACAGGTAAAATTAGCCTCGTAATAGCAAAACCCTTATTTTTTTTAATGCATTTTTTTTTCTTCAGTGATAATCTATGACAAAATCATTAAAGCTACGGTAGCAGTTAAGTTACTAATATTCTTTACAACTACCCCACTTTAGAACTGGAATTACAGCTCTTTGCAAAAGTCAGTATAACAGTTTGTACCTTCCGTTTCTCTCGAGCTGCTTTCCAAAGTACGGCCACGTTCTCCTTGTAACTGAATCCCAAATTTTCAGAGCTCAGGTACTGAACTGGAAGACCATGCTGCGTACTAAATAAAGATGTTGAACCTGCCCAAATAATAGCTTCCCATACACAGTGACCACATCCTCAGTTTTGTAGCATGCAGCATGTAGATTACCATAGTTTTAATGTACAGATGCATAACAACTGGGCTATGTCCTGTTAAGGCAAGACGTGGAAAAAAAAAAATCTTAAAAAAAAAAAAAAACCACAACCTTTGAATTTCTTACTTTCCTTTGTCATGTCTTTAGTATTACTACAATAATTAAAACGTCAGTTTTAATGCAAGAAATTCTAAGAGTCCTAGAATCCCCTGGGAACATGGAAATTCTGGGCCCTGCTTTTGGTTCAAGCAGATTTCCCTTGCAAGCTTTCAGTGTCTTCCTTGATGTCTTTGCTTTCATTTCCTCACACTCAAAAGGAAGGTAGAGCTTAGTAAGTTCTCAAAATTTGAGAGCAATTATGCATTCACTAATTTATAAACTCAACGGTAGAAGAAGATGAGAGACATTCTCTAAAATACCTCTAGATGGATAGGACTGCTCATTTGAGAAGCAAAAATGCCTGATTTAACAGCCTCCAAAGCCAAGCAGAACAGAGGATGCATGCCATCCACACGGGAAGCAACTGACCTTTCTGAGTGGCTTGAATTCAAGAGCACTTTCTAGGAATACACAGGTCCCTAATTGCTCTCCATCTTCCTCCCTCAGAATTTTGTCTTGGAGATAACCATCTAGTTTCTCAAGATTTTAGATACCTAAAAACACTGATGTTACATTCCATGACTTGTGAATGTACATCCAAGATCACTGACCTATTTTAAGTCATGAAGTCATTTAACTGATTTGTTAACATTCAAAACATAATCTGTACCAACAGCATTCCTTTGCAAAATCATCAGCAGTATAGGTGAAACTTCACAGCAGATCCATTCAGTATTTTTTCTTTGCAGAATTTTGTTGTGTGGCTGTAGCTATGATTAAATCAGTCTAAAAAACTACTGTCTAGCTAGGAAAACACCCTAAGTAGATAGTGAATAAATTGCTGATTTTCTTCTGAAGACAAAGGAGCATATAAAGAGTTTGAAGATAATTTTCTTCCACAGTTTTTTAAAAAGGCGTAGGAAACTGAAAAAATCACCCTGAATTATCTGCTTACTATTCAGGTTTTACAAAATCAAGGTATTACAAACACTCCAACACTGCTATGCTGCAATTAGAGAGGCATTTACCTTCATTTTTAAAAGCTGCAAAGAGCATCTTTTAAAAACGAGCCATCTTTTCATACTTCAGCATGCATTGATTCGAAATGTGATAGGACACTTAGATGAAATGTTCTGTCATCACTACTTGAAGAGAAGAGCTAGGAGCTCTTTGTAAGACCTATTGAAGTTCTCTTCCACTTCTCAGCTGTCTTGAATTTATTAAGACTCTTCTATAGAAGCTTATTTTTTTATGCAGAAACCACCTGGCAGTTCTTCAGAAGGTATTTTTCTAACAAAATCCCCTGATCAGGGACCAGATACAAACTCCTGCTGCTGCTCCACTCATTTCAGTATGACCAACATGCAAAATAAGTCATTCTGATACTAGCTGGTAGCCTTCTGGGCTTCTGTAATGGCTAATGTGCTTTCAGCTGCATTCTGATTCATTCCCTGAAGAGCAACGTGAACAGTAAAACAGAGGTAGGAGAGCAGGGAATGGCAGAAAGGACGAAAGTGAAAATCCCCCATTTTCTGCTATTATTTATTGATGTATTTTTATGACCAGCAAATGTATTCTAAGTGTGAATTAATTCTATAGTCCTTCTCTTATTTTCTTCAACAATTACATTTATAATTCCTCCACAATTAGAGGATATGTATATCCTCTATAAGACCAACTGTCTTAAACCAATTTATAATATTTGGCAACAAAGAAACTTGCTGTTAACCTGCTTAACTGTTAAACTGCTGTTCTTGCTTGTTAATAGTATAAATTGTATTAGGATATTAATTTTAAAATTAAAGTCGTTGCAAATCATTTTAGCAATCTTTTCTTTGCTTCATCCTACATGCTGGTTCATAAACACAGAATTCGAATAATACAGCTTAAATCCTTATCAAGTTGCATTGCCAATTCCTGGGCTAAACAGCAGTAAAACATTAAGCCGTGATAGTTTACAATGGTACATTGATCAGATTGCTACATTGTTTAATAGTAGGAGCTTAGAGTTGCTGTATTTATGATAATGTTTTTAACAGGAATAGGGAGATTGTGTCCCTACTAAACTAAAGGTCAGACTTCCATCGCTGTTACCTGGTAGAGGAGTGAGATGTGCCAAACCTAAAACAGATCTCCTGTCTGCACACTTTAGTTCACAAGTAAAAACATCCATTCCCACGGTATGAGGTAGTTTAATCTAGTTTCACCACTGAAACCTGATAAATTAGTGACATACATATACGAAAGGGCAAAGTGTTCTCTTCTCTGCATAGAGGTATATTGGAGGTAGTAACTTCTAAAATCCATAAACTTTACCCAAAATCAAAAATGAGAAACTGTCAGCATCATAAAAATTAGATGAGCGGTAGTTATCAAAATGACAGGGTTATCATAATCACCACATCATCTATTTTGTTCTCACAGCACTATTTTAATAGGTAAGTGCTAGTCTAAAATTACTGCAGAATGAAAAAATGTTAATAATTTCCGTCTGCCAAGAGTAACACATTGGCTCCTGAATAATACTCGTCAAAATCATACATTTCAGCACTGTCAAATTTCACCAGAGATGCCAGCCTATCCAGGATTCAAATGTGTCCACCACTGTGATGGAGGACACTGTGATGGAGAGCACGATGAATCCATAAAGCCAGGTCACTCCTTGTAAGAGGCCACGTTTATGGTTTTCTTTTTCAGGTTACAGGGCATGTGTGTTCTGCAATAAGAACAAATCACAAAACATTTCATGGCCCAGTTTCTGAAGAAGACTATTTCTTGGTGTCTTTATTAACATGACAAATGCATTACAGGCAACTCTGAAAGTGCAAGGATTACAGCGTATACCCCATCTGTTGCTCTTTGTCCTAGATGCAAATATTCTGTGCCCTCTTGAAGGGGGCAGTCCCACTATGAAAACACTCTTGACATACCTCAAGGACTTCCAACAGCTGGGTCAGTGCTGAATTTTATGATCCCAATACTTAAGAGCTACTGCTACATCCTGTGGCAAAGCAGGAACTGAATGCATTCACTGAAATGATGGGACGCAGCCTCCCTGAAAGGCACCTGCTAACCAAAGTACAAGAACAACAGGTTCTTTTATTACAAGCTATACTGAGGCATTGCTCTCAAAGGTAAGGACAAAATCCAATGTTGCAACACTCTTCTGCAAAGCCACATGTAGAACTTGTTCTCAGAATAAAGGAAGTGTAAACTTAGAAATTGCTTATAAACAAAAAAAGGAAGAGAAGGCAACTTCTCTAAAAAAGCATGTCCACAGGAAGGATGGCTGGCCAGCACATCATACACTCTCCAAGAGAAGAATTGTGAAAATATCAATACTGCTCCACTTCTATGTCCTGCTTCTAGAGGGCTGCTGCCAGCCATTCTAAGTTACCATATTTTAATTCTGTTCATTAAGTGGATGACTTATGAGTTTATTTCATTAAGGCAGAGATTGGTTGCCAAAAAACCTGTTCCTTTCATCTGGGGGCTTTCATTTTCAGCCTTATGCAACACTAGAACATGAGATTTTGACAACAAGGATCAACACTTCTGAGAAAACAGAAAGACCTAGCACAGTTTGAACATCCAAAAGTGAAGACATTCAGAATCACTTGTCAATTCTGAGCATTCAGCCTCCAGGGTGCTCGTTGGACAGAGAATACGCATTTACCGTGACTGCAGTGGAATCAGTGGCAGCTGAAATAGAACAGCAAGAAGTTCATTTGGGTTTTTCTTTGCAGTTGTCACAATTAACTCTAATGAAAGCTTCAGAAACTTTGGAATACTTAATTAATAATTAAAGACCACGGAGTTTAGAAATTAATTTGAAAAGAAGAATCTGATTAGAAGTGTTTGTGATCATATTTTTAACATTTGTGATTTTTCCAACTCTACATCACTACATCCACTACTCTGTATCACCATTTCAGAATATAACTAATATCCACTACTAGCTCTAACAGTGTGATTTCAAAATCTCCACATTCTTTGCTGGAATCGCCGGTTCCTTAGTTACAGGACACTTATCCTCAGCTCTTCAACAGGATGCCAGAGTCTGACACTCATAGCTTGTTCCTCAAAGAAATTCGGAAGCAGCAGCTTTGTATATCTGTAGCCCAACGCTCTGTCCAGGCTTCCTAATGTCAAGGAGCAGGTTCTCGTAGGCATGACTGAGAACTGTGTAGGCAGGACCAGGCTCTCCAAGACCACATATAGCATTGGGTCTCCTGTTTTCCTTTTAGGTACTGAAAACTTTAAAAAACAGGTCACTGGCACAATCTTAATGACTTCAGTCTCACCCTCAGACAGGAAATTATGGTTCCAGTTTAGTACAAGGCAGGCGTTTGAGTTCCCACATTTTACTAATCATCCCTATTTGAGGGGAAAAATGGTCTGGTTACTATGATGCCCTTCATAGCAAGAAGTTGAAATGTATACTGCAGAAAAATCATTTGTGTAAGATCTCCGCTTCAGAACAGTTGAAGAAATGACAGAACAAGAGGAAAAAAATATCTATAGCTTTACTGAATTTTCTTTTGAATACAAAATATCTGTTGCAGATAAGGCAATAATGTCCGTATCTCATTTCTATAAATATGTGCAAAGTAATTCTTTTAAGTTTTTAATAATAAATTAATGTTCCATTCTCTTCTTGTTGTCCTTCTTTATCTTTTTGCTCTTTCCCATGTGTTTAGATGATTCTTCCTGAAATAAAAAACAAGCAAATCAAAACTTTAAACCAACATTCTTCAACACTGTTAATACTATCTTCAAGGTCATCTACAAAACTAATTTGAATATACATAGTGTTCATAATATACTGGTATTCATGATAATTTTTAAAAATTGTAGAGTCTTTAACCAGAAAGTTTCATTATTTTTGCTGCTTACCTTGCTATTTATAAACTTTTGCCTTCAGCAAGGCTGAAATTACTGGCTCAACATCTAAAGAGTGGGGCAGGGTCTAACCTCACTGTTTGACATACCTACATCAACAGAAGCACCTAATGCAGAAAGAATCTAAGTCATTTCTGCTCAAGGAGAGTTGAGCAGTACAGGAGGACTAGCACAATATATTGCAAAACTCCTCCCAGTGAGGATGTGACTATATCAGAAGACATGCTGCTATACACTAGTATACTGAAAGCAGCTCCGTAAGTAAAACAAACCTACACTGGGAAAAACAAAACTCTTCCAGTCTTACTGCACCAACATTGCATCATGTAGCTTACTCTGTCAATTCTAGAAAACATGATTTTTCTTCACATCAGAAAACCAATTACTGAATGAGTATTTGCACTTTGTTTCTGAGTTTTGGGGACTATAGTTATACTTTTTTTTTTTTTTTTTTTTGCGGATTTCAAAATATTGTTAGATTAGACTCACTAATTAAATGCAGTAAGCGCTCACCTTGGGCACTTCCCAGTGTAGTGAGGAATCTGCCACTACAACACACAGAACGCGTGACAGGAACCTTGCCTCTTGTGCTTGGCATGGGAATAGACCCTAACAGGATGTTTGAACTTTGCCATTCTGAAGAAAGTTAGCTAAAAGTGTACTTTCTCAGGAATATTTCCACAGGACTAAAAGAGTCATTACTGTAACTTCCATTTATTCATTTTCCAAGGGATACTGATAGCAAAACATATTGGTTAATATACAATAAGTAAATATAGTCTGACTGAAGTAATTAAAATTGAGAATTAATTTCTGGTATTAAATTTCCTCTTGAGGGTAAATGCTTAAGAAAAAAAAAAAAAACCACATTATAATTTTATACAGTATGAGCAAGACACAAACGAAAAACAAACACCGCTCAGGTGACAAGAAGGGAAAATCAGTAAGCAAACAAGACACCTCTAAACTGCAAAAAGCAAGTACCTGACAAGTGCAGGCAGAGGAACTGTGGCTGGTCCTGAGCATCCTTCTCAGCAACCTTAACTGCTTTTATTTACACAAGACAGTTGCATTTTTTTTTCAAATATCCATTTTTAATTATTTCCTCACATCTTAAACTTTCTCCTGCTGTTTTCTACTGCTGGCAATTATGTATTTTAATGTGCATACACTTATTTAATATGCTGCTGAGAGAAAGAGGAACAGAAATGCTGAAAAACAGGAATATTAGCTTATTAAACTTCCTATGTCCCTTAGGAGGTAAAATGCCACTGAAAGACATTTCAGACTTTGTCTCCTGAGTCATTTAGGTCTCTTTGAAACTTTTTCCCTTGATTTTTGCTGAAATAGTTAATGTTAATTGATTTATATTTCCCTAGACTAGTTTTTTTTTTTAAAAAAAAAAAAAAACAGTACCTATTGCCTTCTCTTTTAGTCAATGAAGCCATACTATGTTCTGTCCTATAACTCTCAAAACTTCCTTGGGTCTAACAAAGTTTTGACTTTAAGTGCCTACTGGTGACAGGGATTCCCAAGCTCAGTTTGCCTACACACACACACTGGCACTGGCAGGGGTAGCCTGTGTAACCACAAGAAGCCCTGGCAGCAGGTGCCGGTCCCTGGTACGTGCAGGAGGCACCGCATTACGTCCCCATCTGCCTCCAACCCTTAAATTCAGGTTGTGCACTGATCCCCTCAACTACTGCCACTCTTCCGTGAACACCCCACGCTTACAAAGCAGCTCCCTAACTTAATTCCCTGTATTTTCTCTATTCTTTCACCCAAGCGTTCTGTGGAAGACGGGTAGCAGGCACCTGTATCTGCCCCAAGCCATCTAATGCAATGGGAAATTACAGATAGGAACGGAAAGGCAGCTCCCAGCTCTGCCTGGAGGCAAGCACAGTACTGGCAAGGACATGCAGTCCATGCAGTCCTTCTCTGAAAGTTTTTAATAAAAGCACAGCTGTGCTGTATTTTCATCTTAAGGTGGACTGCATACAAGGCATGGTATATTAAGTCTGACATTTTGGAAAAACATCTCTGTTGCTAAATAGTAACTAAAAAGAAGTAAGAAGAACAGTAGAAAATAAGTTGTTCAAAGGAAATAGCTTTAAAGCAAACCCTGGTATCTTTCAAGTCAATACTGCTACACATACAACTTCACCAGGAGTTCCTACTAGCAGCGCCTTCAGGAAACTTTCTTTTCCCAGCTGCACCTGTACATTACTTGAGGGAAAAACTCATTATTAAACTCTTATTTTAAGAGACTGTTCTTGAAGAAATATACCATAATACAGGGATCTCATGCACCACCTAACTCCATCATGTATATTTTATTTAGAGGTTTCTTCATTTTTGCCTCTTTTTACAGTATTGCCAAACAAGTGAAAAAAATACATAAATACTATTTTGTGCAATCTGAAAAAAAGGAAAACTATTCTCAGTCTTTGCAATGATCTTACACTTACTACAAATGCATCAAAGCAACTAGAAGATGACAAAGCTAGTATTGCTTCTCTTCCTGCTTCATCTGAACAGCAACAGTTTCTGTAAGTTATCATATTATTACCTTCATTCTAAAAGGCCATAACTTACCACTGAATGCACATAGTTGCATTCCACAAGGATCATTCTTGCACAGTTATTGATGTGTTTAAAACGGTCTGGTCCTAACAGAATACCTCCATACCAGCGAGACACCACAACTAACACATTGTGGACATTCAAAATCTGTTTAAAAAAAAAAAAGAAAAAAGTTTCTCTTTTTTCTAACTAGCTTTTCTGCTGATATTCGTCTTAAATACAGAAGAAGCCTACCTTTTTTGTGCTTTCGGGAAGAATTTACAGTCACCTCTGTTTCACATAGAGATGTTATCACAGAGTAACAAAGACAAGTCAGCGGTTCTGCTATAAATATCTGTTTTTGAGCTTTTACCCAAAGGTAACTTCACAGTAGAATGAGTCACTACACCCTTCAGAGAGGGACAAAGCTACCTCATGGGTACTGCAGTTGCCCATCCATGTGTCAAAGTTCTCAGATACTATTTATAGGGACATTTACTCATTTATGCTATTTTTTTTGACATGGCACATTATTATTTCCAGAGAACTCCTGCTACTAAGTAAATCATCTATCCACATTTCTCAAATGCTGGCGTATGCAGCTAATGACAGCCAGGGGACAGACAAATGAGGCATGGGCTATATAGATACTGGAAATGCCATAGCTAGGACTGCTGTCATTTGCAGGGTTTCAGCAAGGGCACCTGGAGGATACACAAAACCCTCTGAATCTTACAGGTTTGATTCATGATTCCTTGCCCAGCAGCAGGAGCTTTCCACACTCCAAACACCACATATGCACATACTTCATGCTGATGATCTTCATTAGCAAGTAGGACTGAAAAGAACTAAAGCTTTATATGAGGTTTTCAAAACTATAAATAAACAAGGAGAGAATTAAACAGAAGATAAAATTATGATTCCTTTTGCTGTCATTTAAGCCAAGAAACATTGAAGATCTTCAACACCTTTAGTATTCACAGTATCTAAAGGTGACAAGACTTGGAAACTCTCATTTATTCTGTCTGAGAGCAACTCTCTCCTCAAGATCTCCATCACCAGCAGCAAACAAACATTAGAACGGCAGTGAATACCAATTGTCTAAACATAGGACAGAAACATATGTCTTGCCAAACCATCAACTCTGCTTTGCAAAACCCCAGTTCCCAAGTTACCCTGAAGTCTCAAAGATCAAACTGTAAGTAGTGATAAGTGTCGGTTCAGTTCATCCCTTGTATAAAGCCATCAGCTTGTGCAGATTTACCCTATCTGCCCAAAGCACAAAGCTAGAAATTGCCCAGTCAGAATGAGCTGGGGAAGCCACACGAAAGCTAACGCAAAGAGAAGCACAAAGAGTCAGGTATCACAGTTTAAGTCAGATTTATATTACCGCAGAGAAACATGAAGCAACAACCCTGAGTTATCATTTTTGTTCAAATTAGTGCTGATTTGAATGATGCTGAATGTGGCCCTCAGATTGGAAAGTCTAAAATTTCTGTGGAAAAACTTCACTTAAAAACAGTTTAATCTTAGATCCTTAGTGCAGTGCTACACTAATGCCTACAGATGGCTTGGAGGCAGACAGAGAAAAAAAGCTTTATTTGCGTGTGGCTCAGCAAAAATATCATGCTCTGCAGCTTACATGGTGGTTTGGTGAAGTAGAAGAGGTGGAAAATCCCTTAAGAGGCAGCTATCAGTAAGCAAGTAAGTACCATCCATAATCTCTATTAAGGAGGACAGAAATAAAATAAAAATAATAATAATAATAAAAAAAAAAAGCATCTGTGTATTCTGAACAATAATATCAAAAGATTCTACTGCTGTTTGTGAAGATAGGAAGAACAGTCTCAGAATTTAAAAAAAAAAAAAAAAAAAAAGGACAATGTCAAAAGCAGAAAGAAGGATTGGGGCTGTTTCTGTGATGGGCATTTTCCACCCTACATTTGCACATCATCAAGAAAGTCTATTTATAGCAATTGTTCAGGGTAAACCGGATGCTAAATATGCAGCTGTGATTTTTTTTTTAACTCTAATTTTAAAGAGTTAATCTGCAAAACTGTTTCTTAAAACCGGAAAACACTAACTTGACTAAAGAGTTAGGTTTATCTGAAACAAGATAAAATTTCTATTGCAGAGAAGAACTATAACTACAGCAGCAAACCACTTGATTTTGAAGCCCGTATCACCAGTCTGATGTATTGATTTGAGGAAAAAAAGAATAGAAATAAGCCCACAAACTATTTTAATCTTTTCCTAGATGTGGAAATTCAGCTTTTTTGATCCCTACACAAGAACTCTCACAATTCAAGTGCACTCCAGTAGTTAGGACAACAGATGTAGTGATTTAGACACACTCACATTTGAAAGGCAACACTTCATGTCCTTTCCTAAACTGGATTTTTATGGAATGTTAAGAGCCTAGCCACTGTAAATCAGACAACCTACAGATGTAAACATTAGCAGACTGAAAAAACCCTATGCCTTATATAAGCTCAGAATAAATCAGGTATCTCTGAGAACAATAACCATAAAGTTGTTTCTTTACATTGCTTTTTATTATAATAAAAACTTCACACCTACCACCTATGCTTCGATATATTACATAAAATAAGACTTGACTTCCCATATGAACTTTTGAGTTACATAGGAAGCATGAAAAACTTTTTAATGAAAATCGTCAAGATACTTTCATCAGTTACAACTGGTTTCAGAAATAAACTTTGAAATCAGAAATTAAGCTTTAAAACAGCCCGCAAGAATAAGTGGTAGAAATGGGCTTGCTTAACATGCTGCACAGCAAGAGAATATGCAAGCTGAAAAAGGATGGAAAAGGAAAACCCATGTTCTGAAGGTGAGAGCAACCTAAAGTAAAAGCAAAAAAATATGGTAATTAGCATGCCCATACAGTTAAATAACTTAAGGCACAGCATAAAATGGACCTGGCTCTTCCCTATATTTTTCCCTGTATACGGTACTTGGGGTTCTGCTCATGGACTTGCATCATGCAGGCAAATCACAATTTTTCTATCTCAGTTCACATCTAGTAATAACTTTGCTGACAGAATATTACTGCAATTCCTGAAAACTAAGAAATACTCAAACATGAAGGCTAAGGACCCAGACTGGAAACAGCACAAAGAAATATATAAAGCTATTAAAACAACTTGCTCATTCTCACTACCTTTTCCATCTGAAGTCCAACTCTGCAAGTTCAATTCCCTTTGAACTCCTCAAATTATTAACACAATCTACAAATGGTACTAATTTTTGTGATCAAAGAGTGGAAAACTATGTATTTATTATATGCATGCAGCAGTCTATACTTCTCTTTTATGACTAAGAAAACAACCATCTATTGGACTAAAAGCAGAACAAGAATTAAACAAGTCTAAATTTATTTACACATCTTTGATTTTAAAAATCTTTTAAACAATGCCAGAAGTCAAAGTTTAATTTCTGTAACCTGCATAAGATGAAGGAGACGTCCTCCTGCTGCTGTCTCCCCATCATCTTCACAATCCTGTAAGAAGGTCTGCTTATCTTCACAGTATATTCTTTTTAAGAAAAAAAAAAAAAAAGGGATTTCAAAAATATTAATCAATTAACATTTTCACATGATTACTGAAGTCTCAGAAATCTTTCATAAACATGCGCTTTCCTAATGGCACTTTCATGAAAGCAGGATAAGGCTTAACATAAACCACAAATATTTATCTGTACAGAATAATGTGAGTTGAGAGGCTTTTACAAATTCTTTTAACTACCTCAAGTTAACTCACAATTCATTATCAGTATAAAGCCCCTATTAAGAAAGCCTTTGGGTTTTAAGCCCAAGCCCAGCTGAAACTAAGTCTATCAGATGTAAGTATGAATTATCGTGTAGGAATGGATTTGGAGGAACTATGACAAAACTACTATTAATGATTAGTTAAGTCTGGATTTCAGTGTGAAACTATTACTGAAATTCAGCTTCAAATTCTCCATGCCATCTACTGAGCCTTCCTCCAGAAGAAAGCTGTGGCACAGCTAAAGGTTTATGCAGGGAGCACTCCAGAAGCCTCTGAAGCCTGTTGTTCCATACAAAGGAATGCAGTCCAGATCTAACTTTCCAAAAGTCATCCTCACAGAGGTCTGCTGTTGCTACCCCATTGATTTCACAACTTTCCATTTACAAGCAACCAGATGAAAAACATGAAGGAACAAGAAAGTCTCTGCTACTTTTTAAAAGTCTCTTAAGATCGCATAAGTAGAAGGAGTCAGATTAGCAGCAGCAGTGACAAAAGAAATCCTCTCTTTATAGAAACCTTAACTTCAGGAGACTTGCTGGGAGGAAAGCTCTCAGTTGTTCTAATTCTCATGTGTCAATAGCATCACGCCAAGGTCTGACTGAATGGACTGGTTTCCATCGTGCTGTTTCAGA
Source organism: Nothocercus julius (assembly GCA_013398735.1). NCBI lineage: Eukaryota > Metazoa > Chordata > Aves > Tinamiformes > Tinamidae > Nothocercus > Nothocercus julius. The sequence goes on from VZSV01000022.1 coordinate 20,533, forward strand.
CAACTGGTTCCTCTAGCAGTGAGTGGCCTCCTTTCACTGTGGGCCATGCTCTTCAGAAAACCTATGTTGCTCTGCGCAGACTCAGACCTATTCATTTCACATACTCTGTGTTTGCAAAAGTTGCCAGAGATGGACCACTGCAAAACCTGTTCCTCATTTTTCCTGAAATGCCTGAAATTTCCTGAAATTTCTGCAGAAATTTCATATGCCAGATGTGTGCTTCAGGCTTTTAGTTTTATCTCTTTTTGGTTGTTTCTATATTAGGTCAGGAATAAAAAGTTATATTACCCACATTAAAAAGAAAAAAGACAGAGACTTGTTTTGAGATGATGCAGCATTTCCATCCTCACACATCCTAAAGAAAGTATAACAAGGTGTTTAAATCCACTTACAGTCTTCCTTTTTATTCCTGATACTATTTCACTACCCTAAAAAACTTTTACTATATGTTTTACTTTCTTAATCTCACATTAAAAATAAAGCCTAAAACCTTTAACATAGGAATAAGAAACCTACTTCTGAGCAGATTTATTAAAAACAAAGAACTTCTTTAATGGATTTCATTTTTCTCTCATCCTGTCAAAAAAAAAAGAAAAAAAAAAGAAAAATCACTATTCAGGTCTCACCTGTATGCATATATGTTGTGGGTAGCACTTGCAATTTTCTTATTCTCATATAATTTTTCAAGAACTCTCTTTACCTTTCAAGAAATAAAAACAGAAATAAATTTACTTTTACAAGTCTTTCTTTTTGTACACACCCTCTCAATTGAGCTGCTAAACAAATGCCTTCTTTTTAATAACAAAATGAAACAGTTTTAAACTACAATATATTTAGCAATAAAATAAATATTCAAAATACTAACTCAAGGAATATCTTATTAGTAAACTAAAGCTAGTTTCAAATTCTTTTTCTGGGATATTGAAAAGTGCTGTTCCTTGAATTTGTACACTGCGTGCTTAATTATTGCTGTTGCAGAATATGTAAAAGTACCAATCTGTTCAATAAAACAGCAGAGGCAGCAAGATCTAGAAAATTTTTCAAATCAATATTAAACATGAATTGCACCTTACTACTTATTTCAAAAATAACCTTACGCTGGAATAATATGACAGAACTTGACAGTGTACACGTTACACACTGCTTTTTCCAATGTCACAAAAACAACGAGAGGTTAAGAAAGTTTTACTACATTTCCCTTTTAGACCTTTCTCAAATCAACACTTTCAGTGTTTCCATTTCACAGAAATTCTCTTTAAATCCTCTTTAAAAGTCATAAAGTGTCAGCATTTACCCAACAACAGATATTCCCACCACATCTCTCTCTCTGCTCTTAAGCAGTATGAAATTCAAAACATTTATCGATATTAGCTCATCTCCTGTTTCTAATTAAACAAGCTAGCAATTGTTCAACCCTTATCAGCTGGGTCTAGCAAAGAGAGCTTTGATCAGGGCATTGTTTTAATAGATCATACATAATTGATATTACTTTGAGCAAAGCATTATTGAAGTTGAGGTTTGGGTAAACATGCCAGGCAAACAAATTACTTTCCATTCAAGAGAAAAATGTCTCTGTGGAGTAATCAATATACATACTTAATATGTTTTACCTATACTGTGCCATTTCCAATTCTTCTGGAAAAAATGCAAATAAAAACTTATAAAAATTACTTCAAATACAAGATACCTCTACAAAAAACTTGCACTATTAATAAGAACGTTGCCTCGGGCANTAAGACCACTTATATTATTTAATACACAGTCATAAAAATAAATAGTGAATGCATTTAGGATACAAAGCCTATGAAATGATCACCATCTTTGACATTAGTCATTTGTCAGCTATGAGGCTCCTAAAAACGTCTTAAAGATTCATTACATGTCTGTATTAGCAATGAACCTCTGACAGAGGTACCTTACAACTAGACGATTGCATACTCTTCTCGATGCTGCAGCTCTTTAGCCTTCTTTTCCCTGTTTCTCCCCTCTATTACTGTTCTCTTTTAGATTATCTGAACAATAAAGTCTCAAAATTAAGGGATGTAAATTCTCTACATGAGGGTCAAGCATCTGCTCATAAAAGACACAAAAGATCTTTAAACAACAGGTCAGTTCTATGTACCATTTTACAAAATCAATGTTAAGTCTAGCAGCGATGTATTTTTTCAAGCACTAGAATGAGCCAAAACGCAACAACAAAAAGCAATGGTACTAAACATAGCTTGCTACATGTAATGCATCTATTGCTTTCCTTTTCCACATGGTTTATGGTAGCATATTCTATTACATCAACAACTACAGTACTAGTCTGGCTGTCACTGCAAACAACAGTAGAAGTGAGATACCAGTATAAAAATATTCAATAAAAGAATTTACACAGCAATCTATATACTGTATGTACTGTATTAAAAATGACAACAACATACAGATGATGCAGATAAAGCATTATGGACACGCACTGATCACATCACTGTTGATCAAGAACCTGGCTTTTATTACAAGTGCAATGTTTATCCCATCCTGCACCCCTCTTGGCGAAAACGAATCCATACCAAAGCAAAACTGCCCTGCAGTCTGGAGATTGACAAGTCTCACAGTGCAGCAAGACTCAGTCAAAAAAAAAAAAAAAAAAAAAAAAAAAAAAAAAAAAAAACCTGATGGATTTGTCCCTTAGTGAACTGCTCTCCCTTTATACTCCCTGTATACCAAAAAGTTTTGACCTGAAATTTCCAGGTCTATTGAGTTATGTGGTCTTTAAAGAGAAGTCATAAAAGAAGAAATTAAGAATGTCTCTGTATGTAAAATTACTCTTCTGCTTTAAGTAAATACTCTTTCTGGACACAGACATACCTTTTGGAAACACATGTCTACTGGCATGGACCTCCTTTAAGAAGGAACTGTCTTACTCATAAATCATCACCAATGAATGACAAGAATGACAATATTAAAGAAAGAGAAAAGGAAATTAGGCCAATAAATCTGATCTCCTCTCTTTCTGAAGCAACACTGTTCACAGGAACAGCTAAGAAAACTTTCACGGTTCAGTGCCACAAATGCTATAATGGAGTGCTTTTTAAACTCTCAGTAAGCCTAGAAACACAATTACTATCACTTTACGAACAATAAAAAAACATTTCAAGAAAACTGAAGCTGGGTTCACAGAGCTGAATTTATGTCCAAATAGAGATAAACATGACAAGAAGATACAGATGGCAAGACAGATGTGAAATGCATCATGAGGAAAGTCAAGCTTTTGGAAATGTAAAAATGAAAGCAATAATAATAGTTTTTCAAACACATAAGGAACGGAAGCCTACCAAAAGTCTGTTTTGTCAACACATAATATAAATAAATAAATAAATAAAGTACTCTGTAGCACAAAAACTAAATGGTTGCATAGTATTTGTGAATTTAAACTGTAAGATGAGGATGATAATAGTGGCAACTTATTGCAAAGCCAGGTTTCAGCACAAGCTGACAAAATGAATGGAGAAAAATGTGTTAAATTGCTGAAAATTGGGACGTATGCTGGAAAACAAAATATGGCCAGCCTACCTGGGAATACATCCACTATTTGCCTGTATTAGGCACAGATGCACTGATTGATGGGAACTAGTGCAATATTCCTACTAATTGCACACAAATACAACTGTATAACCATGCTTATCCCTCTCAATTAACTCCAGATGAGGATTTGCTTTAACCAGGTTTACTTTTCTATAGAATCTCTTTCTGGAGAAAAGATTTATAGTATCATTTATTTCATTTTCCAAGATTATTTATTTCCATTTTCCAGACTCAGTACTTTCCAAATATCATATGATAAATGATCAACCTCCAAAAGGCAAATATCAGTGTCCTCCTCCTCTCTCTTACATCCAGGGCACTTAACAGAAAGAAAAAGCAATGTTGACTCTCTTCAACAATAAAACTGGGAAACTACTGGGAAGACTTGCAGAGTTAACTATTTAGGTGATAATGAAAGCTAAAAGCTGATGAGTACTCAGACTGTACTAGCTCACAAAGATAAAACAAACACATAGCTAATTCCAATATTTCAGTAGTGTTTTGACAACATATAGACAAAAATACTCTTAAGAGTCTGTTCCTCAATCTCTACTAACTTGCTTCGGGGTCACCACAGGAGCCAAATGTGCCTGGAAGGTGCTCCTTCGGTCCGTGATTGGGTTTCCATGTTGTATCAATGGCAGTTCTTCATCTACAGAATACAAAAAGGAAATGTTTCTTTTTAGAGTACTGAAACAATGTACATGGCTACATAAGTAAAGAATTCCTTAACTTCAAAAAAGGGACAAGTTAGAGTTAAGTATACAAAGCTCATATATAGAAGCACTGCAAATATGTATTTTTTGTAAGGTATTAAACTTTATTTTAATTTTCAATGTTATTAATTTGCATTACTCAAAGCCAAGTGAAAAACAGAAACTTAAGGTCTCTCTCTACTAAACTATTTCATCAGAATTAGCAAGCAGATATTTTTACCTTCTTGGCTTTCAGATGTAATAAAATTTAACATTTTAACTGATTCTTCCTGAACTGGCTGGTAGTCCAGGAGAAAATCATCTTCATTACCTTCATCAACTTCTTCACTGGTTTTCTTATTATCTGGTTCTGCTAACAGAAGATAATTAATAAAACACTTGCAGATGTTTTTCCTCAAATTACAAAATGTAAAATAATAATATTAATTACAAACAAATCATAAATGTTTAGTCCAGTACTAGCTAAAATCTTGCCTAAAATTAGGAACAGAACACTCATCATATGGGATCCATGTGCAATCACTTACATAATACTTTCCGCTTTTTACACTACTTCTAAGATGAAAAGAATATTAAATGTTTACAATACTACTGTTAATCTAATTGAATTTAGGGACCAAAATAGTCTCAAATCAGAGAGGTTTAGTCATTTATTGGTCACTTTTGCAAAAGTGTAAAGCTATGGTACAATACTACTTAATGAGGTTATAAAGTCATTAAATTTGAAACATCTCTCTGGACACTTTTCAACAGGCCTGGGAGTCCTACAATCGTATCTCTCTTCATGCAAATGACATTTGGAAAATAACAGTCAATAGCAAAAGCATAAATAACATACACTTCCATCACTCAGGCGACTGGATTTAGGGGGAGTATACCGACAAGTTAGTTTATCTAGATACCCATTTAGAGGGCCTACGATGGGTTTTTTGTAACACAAGAGTTTTCCAATAAAAAAAGAAAAGGTGTGATATAGCATGATAAAAAGATCTATAAAAAAAATATTAGTTGAAGTAGAAGCCATAAAGTCCAAAAACTCAATAAATTTTCAATACTGACCTTAAAACTTTCACTTTTCAATATGCATTCATTTAGCAACACCAGTGAGAAATATTTTGATGTAGCACCAAAATGCAGTTTACTCAAAGACTAAAACTAGACCTACATTTTTTCTCTTCAGTTGTTTACTCCTCACAGAAGTAGGCCAAAGTTCACCACAAAAACAAAATTGTTTTCTTTTGCCACAAGTGCACAAGAGATGTATGTATGTCTTTCACGCATTTAATAACAGATTAGCAAAAGAAAAACAGCTGTTCAAAAGAACTATGACTTTACACAAACTCTGTCATTGTAAGCAACAGTATGCACCTCTTTGCAAGTGCAGAAGAATCAAAGAATCACTGCAACTCTAGTGATTGCATACCTTTTCATCACAATATAGGATAATGAGATTGAAACTGAATAAGATAATTTGTCTGCATATTCAACTTAATTTTTTCTTCTCTTCAGGCTATTCCCAATTTTCCAAGAGTGCATTCAACATCAGAAGTTAACTATTGCTGTGACGGATTCCTATGCAGAATGGAGGAAAAGGCACGACACTTTTTCCTGCATGCCCTACCCTGCTATCACTGAAGTAATTAAATTGTTAAAAGAACTGGCGTCCTTGTTCTAGTCCACTGACACCCTCCACCTCTTTCTCCTATTGTTTTTTAAAAAGGAAAATAATTGTGTTAAAACAATAAGCCATAAAAAATTAGAGACTGCTCTTTTCTTTTATCTAGATCCAATACAAAACTGGACATAAAGCTTTAAGACACAGTGAACTCTTACTTTGCAGTTAAAAAAAAAAGTAAATGGAAACAAACAACCAAATAATTTTCTGAAGTACCTGGATCTGATGACTGTGCCTTTTCTACCAGAACTTCTCGTATCTTCTCCACCCATAAATAAAGAATACTTTCACCAAGGTTCTGTCTAGAAGTTGTTTAAAATTCACAATGAATAAGAATCCTTTTTTCTGCAGATCTCACTCGGAAAGCATAATTAAAAACATTAAATAACATGCAGATTTCTCATGCAAAAATAGTATATACAGTCTAGGATGATAAAGAGCTTTGACAGAGTTGTTTAATGGTCTATTTAGGTAGCTCACTGTGTGAAACTGCATCATTATACACTTTTTGTCACTTAGATATTAAAAGCACCAGTGATAGAGGAAAAACAGGTAACTGATAGAAAGTGGCCACAAAGGAAAGTGAAAGCAATGGAGAAAGGGGTAAGCTGCGCAGCCTCCCTTACTGAGCGACTTTTTGCAAGTTTCGAATCCTAAGCCAGGGCGTCTGGCCTCAGAACTTTCTTTAGTTAGTTGTTCTATATAACAAAGTACTGCACTGCCAGTGATGAGCTCCTTCAGCCACACTGCAGCTGCAGGAGAGTCTTTGCCTTTGAGTTTGCAGAGCTTCTTCCTGGGAAAGGTGCCCCTTCCTTTCTCACTCTGGTGCTCAGCACACCTACATGTAGGGTTAAGTTTGAGGGACTGCATATTACGGCAGTGGCAGTACAAGCAGAGCAGCTCAAACTGGATGGATGGGGGTGCTGAGGTATGGGTGCAAAGCAGACCTGTAGAAGGGGAGGAGCCATAAGGATTTAGGTCTGGGAGTCCTTAGTTAGGTGGCACCAGTGAGAAAGGCATTTTTCACATGTGCAATTCACAGTTAAGTAATGTTGCCTTCAAGCACAGCAGCACCTGAACAACCCCAAAAATACTTAAAACTGCTCTCTAAAAAGGAATCTTCACAGTATTTTGATATGAGCTATGCACGTTTGTCTCCAAATCAAGACTGAAGATTTAGAACCTTAGGTAACTCCATTTTCTCATTAATAATTTTATATTTACTGCCACCATCTGGGGCAAAATAAAAGTACATATCAATGACAAAATTACATTTTTAAATTCTGACTTTGCTAACTGTGCTCAATACTACCGATGAACAAAAGCAGAAATTTAAACATATACATATTTCAATAAAAATATTCAAGGAATAATAAGGATGTTATAAACTTGTAGGACTCCCAAAATTTGGACAGATTCTAGAATAAATCAGTGTCCTACTTCATGCCATTGCTTATCAAATAGAAGCACCATTTCAATACACAAACAAATACATTTGTTTTAATTATGACATTTTAACTATAGAATCAAGAATGGAGCAACACAGTCCTCTGAAACATATTCACTGTTTCCCATCTCATAATGTATTTCTTAATATGAAGTTGTCATTAGGAAATTCTTCGGAATGAGAGAGAGAATGAATCTGACTTTTCTGCTTGGAGTAACTAGCTAGCAATATCTACATTTATAACCCAATTTCAACTTTTACCTATTAGTAGCAAGTTATATTTTGTCTTAAAGGTGATCTTTCTAGGCTGTTTTTTTATCTTGCCACTGAGGTATCTAAGTCCTAAAAAAAAAGATGTATTGTGTGAATAAAATTTTTACTTGTCCGTGTCCAAAAAAAAACATCCAAGTATCTGTTGCATTTTTAAGTGCTTTGAGTCTCCCAAAACGGACTTGCCATCTGCAATTATCTGCTTTTCCCACCTAATAAGGTGAAGAGTAATAACTAACAGTATAGTTCAAATTGTTTTAGATTGCAAAAGTAAGCAGATTAGATAATCAGGGCTTAGAAGCAAGGTAGGTCACAAACAGTTGGGAAAAAAAAGAAAAAAAAAAAAGCACCTGCAAACCATGCACTGTGTTTACCTGATAATTACTTAGATAACTCAGATAATTACACAGAGTTTGTGTCAGGTCAAAGGCTTTTGAGGAATACTGTGCACATCAATTGCTACTGCAGGGGCGGGGCCCTTAGTTTAACCTAAGTTAGTGTTACATTAACATGTTCCATTACATTACATTGGAGATCACTGTCTGAAACAGAGTCTAAACTGACACATATGGCCTAAAGTAGAAACACATTCACTTTCTGCTGAACAAGCAAAAATGACAAGAAAGCAGAAAGGCTTCTGAATGGCAATTGATATAGACAAAACACAGCTCCCAGGGACTGACCCAAGCAGTGTAACTTAACCAACTGCAAAACTGCTCCAATTGCGAGTGCTTTTCCTCTTTGCAGTTTTCATGGGGCAATTTGCTGCAGATGCTAAGGACAAAGTATAGGAACAACCTGCAGCAGCTCTACTCCTGGCAGAGTCTCCCACAACTCAACCTGGACAGAGTTAAGGTCAATCCCTGTTTCTTCTGCACCACTGAATATTTGTGGGTAATATGATCCCATATAACCTTTTACTGAGTGTCCTCTCCCATTTTTAACACTTCTATTTTATTTGCTTAAATTATCTGCTACTTAATTAAGAAACTCAGTGACCCAAGGTAACAGTAATTAGATAAAAATTCTCATGCAGGCTAGAGTACTGGTTTCCTTGTTGCATATCATTAAAGCGCAAAGCTTTTCGTATGTTCAGATTTCAGCATTTTAGGCATAACCATTCTTGCTTATGAAATATTTCAGTTTTGTTTAGTCTACATTATCTGGGTATCTAAAAGGATTAAATAAACTATTTACAATTTCTACGGTAGCTACCCAAATTTCACAGCACTACAAAAATATAATTTGAGTATTTCTAAATGTTATGTTTATTCTCATGTGTTATGAGTTGCTGCTAAATTAGCTGCATGCTGTGACAATAAACTGTCTCTATTACTTTATAGTTAACGAATTCTACACATGGTTTAATTTACTTTAAAAGCCTACTCATCCCTTAGCTGAAATTTTGTTTTTTAATACAAAATTGTTTTGCTTCTCTGCTCTAAGATATCAACAGATATTTTCACATCTTACAGTTTAATATCCAGATACAGAACAGATGCAGGAACCTTACATTTAATAGCACCAAATTCTTTAAGGATCTCAAAAATTCTAAACAATCACAGATCAGGAGGCAAAATGCAGAATTTTATCCACAAAGAGCAGCAGGTCTAAACGGCTAAAAAGAAATAAATCATAGGGTTTAGTATAGTTAGCTGTTACAAAACGTCAAGTATAGTAAACAGATAGCATATTTGAGTGTTTGATTTATAAAAGAAACTTACTGTTGTATGGCTATTGCAACAATCATTTTGTAACCACTAATATGGGTACTTTAAAGCACACACAGAGCATGTCACGAAACTGGAAATCTACCACCTCCTTTAACCATGTTCCAGTCTCTATTACTTACATGTATATTTCTTCCAAGCTATTTGCTAGTTCCATATAATCCTGTCCTCGAAGCCAAGAGGCACTAGGATGAAAAGAATACAATGAAAACTGTGCCCATACACTGATTCCAGCATCTCTAATGAGCTCAACAAATGTTCATTTAAACAAACGTGACAGAAAACACAGAAGTAGAATTTTGTCAATTATTCCTGCTGAATGTGATTTCATTTTTTAAAATCTTGGTAAAACCAGGGGCATATAGTTTCCCTTCGAAATCCAGTCTTTGGGCTTAAATTCACCTCATTTTTCAGGTGTAGGCCACTTTTGCTCTTGAGTTGCCTGATATATCTCTAAGCTTTCCTTTCTAGCTCCTTCAGCATTGTAGCACCTATTACATTTACAGAATGAATTGTCACTGAGAGCTCCATGATGCTGGCTTGGGAGAACGAGTAAATATTCTTGCTTGAAACATGCCCATCCCAAGGAGATTTTAATTCAAGGAGTCATATGAATTGAACTTCTACTTACACTTTGAACAATTAATGGTGGTAATTCAGAAAGGAGATATAGATGTTTAAAAAACAACAACACAACCCTCTTGAAACCTCTTGACAAGAAATTTCACTTACTTTAGTTGATAGATAGGCGGCTCTGCAGATGGATATCCTGGAGGCAAAACTACCTGAAAGAAACTTGATGTAAATACTCACTGCATTATACTTCTCAACAACCTGAGCTTTGTCTACAGACTCTGATGTGGAGCATTAGGGTTACAATTACCCTTCCAGATGAAGAAAATAGTTGGCTTTGTTGATATGAAGGATGAAGAAAACCTTTATGCCTATACTTAGGATTCCAATAACTGTTATATATATATACAAATAATATATTCCACAGTGTAGACTTTGGGCACTAAACGTCATACAAATAAAAGAAGCATGGAAACAGCTACACATATGGCTGCTGCATATATTTAAGGGACTCTGTACTTCTGTAATTTGGCACATCAATGTTACCCCTTCAAAATAAATCTATTATCTTCAGTGCTGTAAACATACAGTAGTAATCTACTCAGTCAAGTTGATCTGATTTCAGTTTCTGGTCTAGAAGTGGCCACAGCTGGCTCACTAGCTTCTTCTATACAAAACCAATGTAAAAAAAATAATTTTAATAAAATCTTGTGGAAAATCACTGAAATTCATTTTTGACAGGCATGGCATTAGGTTATGCAATGTTAAATAGAATGTTACAAGCACATCAATGTGTTACAGGAACTGTCACTGAAAAGCCCACCAGGCACTTTGATCCAGAAGCATGTTGATCCATACTCAATCCCATTTAAAAGGGTTTTATGCAGCAACATGGTTTTGTGGGGTTGTCTGGTGGATGTTCTGTGCCAAACTTTTAACAACACTACTTCAACAATACCTGCAGGCAGAGGGTCCATTTAGGTTGCTCCAGGCAATCACTGATCTTAATGCAATAAATTTTTTCATCTTCATCAACAACACACCAGTCATCACCATAGATGGATGAAAGGGCTTCAATTTCATCAAGCTAGTAAAGGGGATACATTAAAATAAATAAGAATAATTTTGTGTGCCAGGAACAATTTTCAGACTTGGTGCTCTCCAGCTCAAGTGACAAACGTGACAAGATTCACTCTCAGGTGGCCACAAACGCTGGGGCCCCACTGCAGGCTCACACAGTAAAGTGACTTTGCTCAGCTCTCTCCTGCCCCCTGCACTGGGGCGGCCGTTGGTGGCCGTTAGCGGCCGTTGGCGCCGGGCGCCTGCCACGTGCCGACACCGCCCCTGCCATGACGGAGCGGGCGGGGCCGGGCCGCCCCCGGAAGACCTTCCCTCCCCACCCACACACGCCCCACGCGCGGGCTGCCCCGCGCCCGTCCCTCTGCGCCACGGCCACTCACTTGTTGCTGGGCCGTGTCCGGCTCGCTCGCCGCCATGGGTACCTGAGGGAAGGCGGGGAGCACGGAAAGGACAGCCCGCCGCCGCTGCCAGGCGGTAGCGCGCATGCGCCGACAGCCAGGCATGCGCAGTAGCGGCGGGGAAGCCGCCCGCCCTTCCCCTGCAGCCACCTCTCCCGGTGGGAGAGTAGAGGGCGCCTGCGCATGCGAGCCAGGGGGACCTGCGTCAGCATACGGCGCCCAAGTGACATGGCGGCGCCGGCGGCGGCAGTGCCTCTTGTGTCGTGGCCCGGCCTTGCCCTGGGAGCGCCACGGGGCGTCCCGCAGGGTGGCGGGGCAGCAGCTGCCCCGGGGGCTCACAGACTTGTAACAGAGAGAGGCCTGCGCGTGGCCCGCGTCCCGTGAGCCGTGGCCGTCAAAGACCTGTTTTAAGCATGGCCCCAAACTGAACAATCCAACACATGCAGGAACTGTCTTGCATACCTAGGTCAACAAAGAGCACTAATAAATTGTTCTAAAAAATCTACTTCGGCCTTAACGTCTCCAGAGATTTAAGATTTGCAATTTCAGAAAGTTTTCACCTCCAGCATTGCATTCTAGTCTTAAAATCCACCATATAAGCAGTTACAATTCCAAGTCTGTTTTATAGATAACCTTGGGCTTATGTCAATCAAAATAAATGAGTGGCATACTTAAGATCACTTAATAAAAAGACAATTAGTGAAAAAACACTGATATTGTCTGAAAATTTCATTACACGTCCAGAAATGCAATTCATATCTCTAAGTGAGTTTCTTACGGGAAATTTCTCAAATAAGTTTTCATCTGTTTTAAAGATAGGTCTGCTCAGTTAAAAAAAAAAAAAAAAAAGGTTTTAATGTCTCTCTTTTTGCTTTTGTGCAAAGTATAGGTCGCACTTTTTTTTTCCTGCAGCTTGTAGTTATGTGTTTGTTTGTTTGTTTTTTCCAATGTATTTTTAAAACCAATTTATCTGTGAAGAATTAAGGTTAAACTGCATTTTCCTCTTTCTCAGAAGTTGGGAGAATATGCACATGCCTTAGAGAACAGAATTAGAATAGAGAACAGCTGTGACAAATGGGACACGCTTTCAAAAAAAATTTAAAGAAAGAAAAATAAAAAGATGCAACCAAATAGAGACAAATAGAGCACTGTGTTACCAGCTGAATAAATTCAGGATGGAAAACTACTGGCTAGGTTGACTTCCACAGAAATTATGTCGGGGTTATAGTGAATTCCACACTAAGTGTCCATCTATAATGTCCTGCTTTTGCTTTAAGGCTTTAAGACATTTAATTACATAAGTGATGTAATCCTGTTCTGTATGGAGCTGCTAAAGCCACAGCTGGAATCGTGTCCAATTTTAGCACTATCCTTCAAGAAGGATGAATAAAGTCAGGACTAAAGTGATAAAATCAATCACAAACCTAGAAAACTTGTCATCTGAAAAGACTGTAGAGAAGTCTTTTATTTTAAAGAGAAGTCTGAGAGAGGTCGGCATCTTCCATATGCTAAAATGATGACTGCAAAGAAAAGATACTCTTGTTGTCCACTCCGATAAAGCTGTGAAGTATATTTGATTTGGATGTTAGGGTATTTCAGATCAGGCGCAAGGAAGAACTTGCTGGTAATTAAGTTAGTCGTCCCATGTAAAGGGAGGGGATGTGATAGAAGTGCCAAACTCTGTTGCCAGGATGGAGGCAATACTAGGTACCAATGAAGCAACACATTACCTTAGAGTGCAGCAAGGAAGATTCACATAATTACAGGGGAAAGCTTAGCACTGAATAGTTTATTGCGAAATTGTAACTGAAAAGCTCTAAGAGAGGTTAGACCTGGATACAGTTAATCCTAGGGATGCAAATAGATTAATATGAAAGCAGTAATTCCTGTGATGCTTATGTGTGTACATTCTTGAGCTTGAGATTGCCACTGTTGCATAAGAGTGTAACCTGAGGGCAAACAGATCACAGAGATGGTCTGAAGTCAAAAGTTTCTTATACGCTTGGACCTAGATTCCAGGAAAATATCTAAGTTTCACACTCCTATTTTGGTTCTTAAATTTTCATTAAAAACTATTGGAATTTAGAAGTATATTAAAGCGTGTTTTTAATATGCATATCAGAAGTTAACAGACTAAAGTGTTGATGGCATCTGGGCCAAAAATCTTAAATCTCAGGTTCAGGTGGCACAGGGTGGAAGCTTGAAAAAATATTCTTAGTGAATTCATTCTGTATTAGCTGAAAGTAATGTATGTTGAAACTTATGTACGTAACACAACAAAGATTTAATTTAAAAAATGATCTACAATAGATGGGTAGTTGGTGCTGTATCTGTTTGTCCAACTATTATATTTTCTTATAAGTGTTAACGATGCTATGAGACAGCTTTGAACTTCTGATAGCAAAAACTATACAGTGCTTGCACATTGTAAGTTGCTAGTTATGACAGAGCTGAGCAAATGAGTTTACGTGAATATTCACTGTATTATTAAATGATTTAAAGTTACTATTGGCAATATTTATGGCTTTTGCTATCTATAACGCCTATAAAGCCATTGACATGAAGGAGTTCAGCAACCCACGATTGGATTAGAAAGAGACTGTACTGCACAAAAAATCACAAAAGAATAAAACACAAAAACTGCATGGATTGGAGACATCTCTGGCAGATTTCTAGGGACTCTGTTATTTCCTTTTATTGTTTATTATAATTTTGTAAGTCTTGCTGAACAGAAATGGAGAGAAATATAATTAGTGAATCTCCAATGTGTTTATACATACTAAATGAGTAACAGGGTAGATGAATTGATATGATACACAAGGGTATTTAACAGGAGATTAATTTCCTGCTTGTTTAAAATAAATGTTAAAGTTGGATATGAAATAAATTTCAAACTTGGGCGCCAACACTGTAGAGGTTAGTGAAGTGTTTGGGATCTCATTTTACTCTTTAACTGAACCTCTAAGCTCTTAATAGCAAGGACTGTCCCAAGATGATAGTCTTCACAGCAGTGCATGAGTGTTGCTATTTAAAATAATGGCTAAATCTAACCTTTGGTCTATCAGTTCTTTCTTTGTGAGCCATAGATAGCAAAAGAAAACATTTGAAGCTCAAATCAAAACAGTTACACACACACAAAAACCCACTTTGAAGGTTAAAGTGGTTTAAATTACTTGAGGGAATGCAGCTTCTTTGTTCTGTCTTGCATACTATGCTTGGTCATTATTGGTACCTTTTTAGAACTCAAATCTAATCCTAGAAAAGCAAAAGCTTACACCAGATAAAAATATTTATGATGTTCAGGAAAAAAAAATAAAAAAAGCTTAAACAAAAAGAATGTTATTCATATGCAAGGCATGTAAATCTACCAATAGTTTGGAAAGAAAAAATTACTGCAGAAACGCTTTTTGATTCAATATAATAGTCCTTACAGTCTGTTACTAAATGTGCCCAAAGCAGGAGGGTAAATAGCCATATCCTTATGTTAGTACATAGCAAAAGGAACTAGCTCAGCACAGATCGTTCTCCCTCTGAACCTAAGTTGAGGTCGTGTGAATTTTATTGGTCTAGCAATGCAAAGTCCTTTTTATCTTTGTTAACCAGTTTTTAAACTTCATGATCCAAAGCTTATAAACCTTAGATTTTTTTTTTTTTTCTTTTTAATAAACCAAGCTGGTATTTCATTGATGTTAGGAAAACTGTACGGAGATTGGTAACACACAGTAAACACAATTTAGGCGTAAAGAATCACAGACAAAGAATTAAGATTGCCTGTGATTAAGAATCACAGGTCAAGCATACATCATAAAATCTTAATCTCGTTCGTGACAGTTTGACTACTAATTTCTATGGAATCACAATATGCAAAGACAGAAGCATAATGCAGGGATAATACACAAATGTGTAAAATATGCAGAACATTTTAAATATCAAAAATACTACTTGTTTTTGCATAGAACAACACAAGTGGTATGGTGCATTTCCAACTTCTTTAAAAAAAAGGGAAGATTAAGGAGGGACAATTTTAACATCTGCAAACCGTTCCTTAAATTATCATGTGCAAATGTGTTGTTTAATTCTACATTGGTATCAAAACATGCTTAAAGGTTATGAGCCAAAGGTGAAAAATCAAGAACATTTGACCTTCCAGGTAAGTCTTTAAATAAAGTTGACAAATTAAAAGTGAGTAGATCCATGTGTTAGCAAATTTGATGCGTAACTACTCAAGGTGAGAGTCAAGAAATAAGCAGCATACAGTAGTACAGACAATTATTTGTCTGTTAAGTTTGCCCTTTAAAGTAAAACTTTAAACCTGCACAATTTAACCATGCTAACAGTTCAAAATTACCATATCAAATCATATACTGCCATTTTATGCCCTCAATTCTGTGTTCTATTTTTGTATAAGATTTTTTTTTCTAATGAGGCTACTTGCCTGACCGTCCTAGTGCTATAGCTCTATCTCAACAGTTCAGTGAAAGCATTTTGCTACAGAAACAGTTAGGTGCTCACCAAGAGCACACAATTTTGGTTACCGTTAAGCTTGCTACCAAACAATATCTCATATAAACTCAGTCACCACCATCCCATAAGGAACCTATATGCATTTAAGTACAAAATAGTTCACCTCATTTCAGTTGCACAGTGCTGTATTTTGCTAGATGATGAATTATTGTAAATTATTGTATAAGGTTTCTAGTTATAAGCTCTCTGCATACAGCCAATTTATCATCTTGGAACTAAAACCAGACCACACTAATTCAGTCATATTAACAGGAAAAGTACATTAAACAAAGACTGAATCTTTGGCAGAGACTACATGGCTGATGAAACACAGGAAAAGGATATGTCACGTATGGGTGGCTTTGTGACACTCTGCATTAAAACACGGTACAGTTGTCTTTGGTAGAGCTAGAAAAATTTAAAAACCTCTCTAAGTGTAGTAACTACCAGCAAGTTTGAGGAGACTCCAGGCAAAAGAGAGCAGTGAATTCTCACATTTTTTGTTGCGCCATGCCTGCATTCAGATAAGCAGGGTGAGTTACGAGGCTCCATCAAGCTATTCTCTATCATGCACTTCTTTTCCAGAGAAGGATGCCCCCAGGAGCTGCTTGAGCTTGCTTCAGTGCTGCTTTGAGCAGCAAAGTGCATTCCTACCTCAACAGTAAACCAGGTTCACACCATCTGCAAATTAACCACTTCACAGGGCTCTTTCCTCCCAAGCATGAAATAAGTGTCACCAACAAACTTGCACATGTACCAAATTCCTATTGCAAGCAATTCAGAACTACACACAAAAAAAAATTACTTTCATTTTTCGCTTGAAGTTGCCCTTGGTAATTCAAGGCAAAGATGCACAGGAACTACACGTGAGACTATCAGCACATTTGTTAATTCACTGTGCCTGTCTTCTGCCAGCCTAATAAGTAAAACAGGTATAGGAAGAAGATTAAACTCTGTGCTTGCTGTGCTGCTCTCCAAGCAGTCAAGAAGGACCTTTCTCAGAACTGAATCAAGGCACAAATCTTGAATTTCTATCCAAGAACTGATGGTCTGACCGTGTCCTCACGGTTTTGAATTCTGCAGTCAGGCTGCAGAATCCATCCTAGAGCAGGAGAGGATGCAAAATATGCTCTGCTGTGAAAACCATTGACAGAAACATTTCAATGAATTCAGCGCAAGGTTGTTTGCCAACGCATTCAACCCTAACACGGCAAGTGCTGCTCACTTTCTGCACCAGTGATTCCAGCAGGTTGCCCGGAAAAGGACACGTATGAAAAAGGAGAGATTTGCTCAAGATATAAAGAACCCATGATACTGTCAGAACTGTTTTCCTTGTTTCCATGCTTCACAGTCCCAAGTTCACTGGGTGTAGAAGAAACCAAAACACTGGTAAATCACAGATACTCCTTGAATAATCTGGAAGTACCTGGCTGAAAGGCAAAACCCTGTGTTATAAACTGCCTTGCACTGCAAAGATGGTGTGGGAGGCTGGTGATACTTTTATTATATAAAATATAATAAGTACTAGGAAATATATGAATATTTATATCTAGTACGGATGCATGTAAAATATAAGGAAAAATAAGAAATGAGGGGGCAGCTTCATTATATTGTGAGGCTGCTTGAAGCAGTTATGGCATTCTGAAAGAAGCCTGAAAGCCAAAAACAAGAGAAAGAAAGGAACCAAAAGCTTTATTTAGTGACAGGAGTGGGTAGGTAAGAAAATATAGGAAAACGGGCGCAATACAGTTGAGAGTGCTCCAAAAAGAAGCACTAGCTAGCTTGAGGAGCTGCTGTTGAGGAGAGAAAGCCAATGTGATGCTGAACCCCAGCTCCCAGATACCAAACGCTTAGCGCTGAAGCATCCCTGGAGCAGCATCCCTGGTCTCTCAGTTAAGATCAATTAACAGAAGGCAATGAAAAACAGCAGGAATCAAAACATGGCAAAACTGTGCGCTCTCTACAGGTGTAGAACTACTTGTTTTCTTCTTTTAATGTATCACTCTTAGAATGGCTGTGTGTGGAAAAAAATATGTGTAGTTATATGCAAAATACAGTGCTGAAGAGTTCCTCGTCATCTATGCCCTAGGCACTTCCCAGCGAACGCTCAGGCTGGAACTTGCCCACGCTGGGAACAAAAGTCCCATCCTAACTTAGGAGACATTTTCTCATGGCACCTGCAGCTCCTGTCCTGATTTCCAGTCTTCTGTCTGCACATGACACAGGCTTAGGATACGTCTCAAGCCGGAGCACTTTGTGCTGTTTAACTTCTGGAATATTTTCCTGTGGGGATTCAAAGGCACTGCCGGAGTTTTCAGAGCACAGGAGCCCTCCCAGGTGACTAAGCACCGAGAAGGCAGGTGCCTCCTATTGCCTTCAGTGGGGATTAAATGAGGGGAGACCAAGAGGCCCTGAACCAAGGTGGGCCTTGCTCTGTCTCCTCACATCTAATCCCTGGGCTGCTTGGTGTCTTTTTGTCAGAGGTTCTTGTGGGAGCTGCGTGTTCATGAGATAATTCAAATTTTACCCAAGAGGAAAGGGCTGGGCTGAAGGGACTCCCAGAAACGCTTTGCTATTATTATATTCCCTCCCCGCCGCCGGCGATTCGCCGCTTCTGCGTCCCGAGGAGCGAAGCCCGCAGCTCCCTCCCTCCCCACACGCCGCCCCCGTCCCGCTCCTTCCGGCCGCCGGGCGCGGAGGCGGCGCGGGGGGAGCCCCGGGGGGCGGCGGCCCCGCCGCGGGTCACGTGCGGGCTGGTGCGCGGAGCGGAGCGGTGAGGTTCGGTTCGGCCCGGCGACGGTTCGGGGGTGTGCGGGGGGCGCGGAGCCGGGGGCCTCCCCTCGCTTCAGCGCCCGTCCGCAGCACAGCGGTGGGGGGAGCTCTATGGGGGTGCTCTTGCCGAGCGCGGCTGTTTTAACCGTTTAACGGCCGCCCCGAGAGGCGGCGGCGGCGCAGGTCCCGCCGGCTGCTCGTCCGGAGCGCCGGGGCTGCAGGCAAGCCCCGGAGCTGGCGGATCGCAACGGCTGGGAACGGGGATTAGCTTAAATAAACGCTTTCGGCCGGGCGGGAGCTGCCCAGGAGACAGGAGCTGCGTGCGTGCAGAGGTAGCTGTGCCTTGGGTGAAGTGGTGTTTCGTGTGAAACCTCGTGAAGCAGGGCCTTGGAAGCATGCTGGAGTTCTGGTTTTCAGAGCCTTCTACCTGGAAGCTAAAATAACTATTTTTAGGTAGCATCACTAGAGGCTTGTGATACTGCCGCCCTTCCTCCTCGCAGTGACTGCTGAGCATGTCGCGTGGGCTTGCAGATGCTTCTGTCCATCTGTGTGGCTCGGAGCTTTTTGCCCACTCCTTTGTGGCCTTGCGTGGCTTGTGCCTGCTTGCCGGAACAAGCAGGAAGTTTTCCTGGGTGAGTACCATCCTCTCCTGCAGGAATCCGGCCTCCCTTGCTAAGGGAGATCTTCTGAACCTGCAGCCAGGGCTAGTGTTAGTGCCTGTCCCCATCAGGAAGCCTCCTGTGCCCCCGGGGAGCTGCTGACTCGGAGCCTTTGCGTTAGGCTGGGCAGTGCCCATGCTAGACCTTGTGACGCTGCCGAGGCGATGTCCTGGCTAGTGCATTTTGTTGATGTTTGCACTGTGTATGTCTGGTAGGAGGCCTTGGCGTGGGAGAAGGAGTCAAAGTAAAAGTGAGTTGTTCGTATTGTGCAGCTCCTTAGTCAGGGATGGCACTTTAGATCTTCATAGGCCTCATGGTGAGAAAAGCAGGTTTTTTTTTTTTTTTTTTTTTTTTTTTGGCTTGGAGTCTCCTAGCAGTTAGATAAGTGCAGCTTGTGTATCAGCAACTGGCCTGCTGCAAGAGCCCTCAGGTTGTGCAAACAGCATGCTAACTTGGTCACTCTGGCCTGCGTGGAAAATGGCCCCTGTGTTCACACAGGAGCCTTCAGCAGAGTGAGGAAAATCTCTCCAGTGGAGGGTTCATAGAGGATATTAAAAGTGGAGTATCTTAAATGCTCTTCTTCTTACCTTCCTACAGGGTAAGATCCAATTAGCAGTCAAGTACTGCTCAAGTAGTCCTAATGAGTTTAGCAAAAGTGGCTCGCAGTTGCATCTCAACAGTGTGAGAGATGCTAGATGTTGCTCCTGCATTGCTTTTTCATAGCATGCCAGTGGCTGCAGAGACTAGTGTGCAAGCCTTCCAAAATACGTGCATGAAAAGCACCTTAACTTGCAACAGCTGGTTAATGGCCTAGCCTAGTGACGGCAGCATCACTGGCTGAGCAGATGTCAGTTCACGTAAGTGGCCAGTAGCTTAGCTTGTAAGAAGCACAGTTCATCGAGATTAACCCTTTAGTCATATCTTATGGCTAATAAATCCAAACTAAACCATTAAGCATCTCCCTCGGTGCTGGTGAGTTGTCGTGACACCTCAGAACTGGTGGATGAGGATTTTGCAGCTCTTTGGATGGCAGGTCACTTGATCAAATATTCCCCTCTGCTGTGGAGGACAGATGTACAGAATAAAAATGCCAGCCTGTAGAGTTTGAGTGTCTATGTATTGATTTTTTTCAGTAATTTAAACCTGCCACTCAAGATCTTCAGTTGGCTGTTGCTCAGCTCCATTAAAGAGCAAATCATATTGCTTAAAAATGTATTTTCAAAATTATGTTAACTTCTGTTAAGAGCCCCTTCAGGCATTAGTACTAACTTGAGCTTCTGTTAACTAAAACTTCAGGTTCTTTATCACTTGTTGTCTAATGAGTAATGCTGGGCAGATTCACTTTCCAGACCCAACTGTAGGAATATTTCCATGTGAATGACCCTGCTAACCGTGACTAACAGCCGGCCAGTTGCTCTTCTGCATCACTGCGTGCTTGAAGCTGACGAAGTGTATTTGAAATGCAAGGCTTGACTTAAACAGCAAAGACTTCAGGGCCTGAAACACTGAAGCCAATGGCCCTTTCTTAGTGGTATTACTACACATTTCACTCCGCTGATAATATTTGCTCTTAAGAGTTTTTTTTTTTTTTAAAAAAAAAAAAAAAAAAAAGGCGATCTTAACCTAATGACTGTTGAGGAAAGACTTGTACAAGTAGCGTTATCCTGTCGCCAGACTGTGTCTGCAAAGCTGTTTAACATTCTGCTAGTGCACGTCGCTGCCTTGCTGCGTGCATAAGAGTTGTGCATTCAGATTATTGTTTGGTTCATTCCCAAGCAGTCTTTTCTTCCTTCCCATCGATCTCAAATGGGAAAGGTGCGCCGCTGTATGTACTTGCTGCGTGCGTGGGATGTTGACAAATACTATGGGGCAATGATAAGAGTATAATTCTCATGTGATACATTGAGAGATTGCTAAAGATATGTTGTGTGGGAGGGGAGAAATGAAGGATGAGCTCTGCTTTTTCTTTTTTCAATGAGTAATTCAGCAAAATGAGCTCTCCCTGTGCTTTGAGCTTCTGGCTGTGTGATTCTTGGTGCTGTATTCTGTGGCCTGCTGAATAGTGTGTCTCAGTTTCAGAGGACGTGTTGCAGACTCACAGTGCATCGCATTTAATTTTGATCTTTCTCTAGGCGCTGGTAAAACAGCTTCACCAGACAAATGGTGCATGCCTTAATAGCAGCAAGCTGTACCTGTTGCCTCTGACCATTGGATAAGTTCCTGTTTTAGGAGAAGGTGGCTTCAGGGCTTGGAGGTTTACTAGAAGTACGGGTGCTATTTTTTCTAGCAAAACTGTAGACTAATGCAAGCACAATCAAAAATGTTGTTTTTGTGTTAACCCTTTGCTGAAAAAGGAGGTTATGCCCCATGTCTGTGGCAGGCTGTAGGTCGCTGGTCCAGTCTGTTCTTCGAAAGCGTGTTAGAAAAAGATTGCTTGGTTGTGTCTGGCAAATCCTGCAGCTCGAAGACTGGTTCCCCTTCCCTTCTCCTGCCTCTGAGCCCTCTGCCATTAGAACTGCAGGGAAAATCTCATGTGTCAGCCTTTCTGGAGCCTGTCCTGCTCTAGCTCTCTCTGCCAGGCTCTTAGATACTGTGTTATCAGTTCCAGTTGTGTGCTTTTCCTTACCCAGTTCTCTTATCTTGTGACCACTGCAGTTGTTTCTGGGAAATCTACACAAAAAACAGAATCATCCCTTTTTTTGTTGAGTAGCTTCTCATCTTGCAGAAGTAGCTGTTGCCTGTGGAGTTGTGAATGAGTGTGATGTAACTGAGATGCCTGTCCAGTGCAACAGAGTGTGAGCATGTAGTGGGACTGCTGAAAAGCTAACTTTTTTGGCTAATTATGTCTTTTGTAATCAGTAACTGACTTTAGAAATCTAGTTTCTCTGCAGGATCTGATTAGGTCTGATGTGTCAGATGAAGAAGGCAACAAATGTGGGCAGCCTGTTCTTGTGCCATTGTTCTTGGCAACGGTAAACTGTGTATTGCAGTACAGGTTGCTTTTACAGCTGTTCGACTCCTCTTAAAAAGGGTGTAATCCATGAAGATGGATTTTCTTCCATGCTGAGCAGTGCTGCATCTGAACTAGTTGTAATAGCAGTAAAAAAAAAAAAAAATTTCAAATTGCCTATTTTAGTGCAGAAAGATTGGTCAAGACATAAACTAATTAATGTCTCAGCGAGAGACCTGATGAGTAGCAGTATGGGTTACCCAAAGGTCTTAACGCTTAGTCTGCTAAGGAGCTATGAAATAGCTACACTGATAAGTTTTGTTTTTCTTACTGCTTTGAAAGATATAAATCCTGCTATTTTCAAAAACAATTGTAATATGAGAACTAGCTGGTGGTTGTGTGTTACTTTATTTATATTGCACTAATGAGCATCTTAAAGTTAAATGTAGAAAGATGTTTGAGTATCTGGCTCCCTTCAATTCAAGGTGAAGGGAGTCAAGTATTTGAGTTTCAATAGTTGGTTTGCCCAGTCAGTGAATGAGCATCTAGGATCTCCCATGTGAACATGGATTCTGTTCTCCAGCTGTTAGTAGTTAAAATGAGCCACAACTAATTCTGAAGAAGTATTTGGGCTAATAGGTATGTATTATAATGTGCTTTTTTTTCCCCCTCATTGTCTCAGAAAGTCTTATGTGGAAAAAGGTGAAAACTTTAAGAAGAGAAAGTAGATGCTTAGTGGTTATGCTTGTAGCAAAGACATTTCTTGCTTGTGTCAAGCAGTTTCAATACCGAAGTAACACCTAAAAGCTAGAAAACCAAGAAGCAAGAAAACATGGGAGTTGTGTTATTCAGCTTCTATGTTTGGATGAGAAATTTTAATTCTCCTTATAGTGGTGTGACTGGGTGCTGGACAGAGAAGAACAGCTTGAATGTTAAAGATCTTCTACGTAGGAAATAACCACCTCTCTTGTGCTGGGGTTCAGAGTAAATAAGGGTGAAAACTGACATAATATTATGTAATAATTTATAGTAGAATAAGACAATTGCAAAATTAGTTTTCTTATGTCTTTATTAGAGATGAGTACAGAAGCAGAACAGCAGCTTCTCCATGATGCTAGAAATGGAAACTCTGAAGAAGTTAAACAGCTTTTGCATACCATGAACAAAGGAGAAATAATCTTTAACATCAACTGTAAAGGTTGGTAGCCCTCCTCACATGTCTGTAACCTCAATGTTGAAGCCACAGTTAGTGAAACTGTAACTGATAGGACAACCTTGCTTTCTTTGAAGTTCTTTATAGACTTGCAGAAACCACTTGTGCAACTGCTTTTACCATGTGACTTTTAAGGCCTCACATATGTGGGGAAGAGATCATAAAAACAGAGTATAGGTAAGTGTAATGTACAGAACTCAGAGGAGTTCACTGAAGCTAGAAATGTCAGCAAGGTGAAGAAGCAGTACCTCTTTCAGCCAACACCTAGGCTGGTGCTAACATTTTGAAGGTTATAATATTAAACAAAACAGACCAAGGCACAAGCGGATGCCTGAGGGATGTAAATAGCCTCACTCAAAGCTGCAGAGGGGGTCAGGTACCTTGTGTATGCTCTGCTAGATATGATTTTTCAAGTCATAGTTTGTTATCAATTTATTATCAACTCCTTACAAGGAGGATAGAGACAAATGTATGTTTCTTTGTTTGTTTGTTTATTTTTTAATATATACAAGAAACTTTCACTTGGGAAGAGAAAGTGGAAATTGCTGGTCTGGATCTTTGGCCAATTTCAAAATTCTGCATATGCGTATCTAGTATAGTTAAGAAGCATTAAAACTTCAAACTGGGGTTGGATTAGCAAGCTTGTTAGCAGCAGCAGACTGCTATTTTTCACTCATGGAATAACTCTATATTTCGCATTATTTACCCAAGTGTTTCTGTTTGCTTCAAGAAAGTAGATGTATATCCTGCTTTTTCTACAGGCTGGTGTTTTCTTTTTTTTTCAACATTCATCTGTTAATTAGCACTGAGGAGACAGTCCTACAAAGTGCATATATGTGATGGGAGGGGGAACCATCCTTCCTCTCTTAGCCGTAACAAAGGGAACACCTTGCCCAATAGGGCAGGGAAGGCTGTTATCCAAACAAGTTCTATCCCTTTCCCAATTTCAGTTCTTAATCATCAATTTACTCATGCTTTTGTTTGACTACTCATCTTTGTCTGTGTTTTCACAATGGTTAAAGTGTTCACCTCATAAAATAAGCTGTGTGTAAAACCAAACTCTTGATGCTTCATCTTCAGGAAGCTATTGAAAACAAACTAGGTAGAGCTAGAATATTCCACCCTCACAAGTTTTTTGCACACCTCTGCGACATCATCTCTAGTGCCTGTTGCAAGAAAAATCCTAAGATTTATAATACAGTGCGCATAAGTAGATAACATTTTCAGATCTTCTCAGTTTTGTTCTTGTTAAAATAATCCGAAGGCAAGAAAGCGTAGTGAAATGGCATAATCTGAGGCTTAATAAAATTGGGCGGAGGTTAGCATCCCTGATCAAAGTCAAGCACTGGGATTGTGAAAGTCAGCAAGTAGGCAGGGCTTTGCTGCTACTCTTCCAGTTTAGCAGTGTGTGGCTGCCAGGCAGCTAATTACGTGCATGCTGACAGAAGGCCCAGGAAGTCCTCTAGAGGGACTGTGTCCATTGTAGTTTAGATGAAACAAAGTAGTCCTGAATAGGAAATCGCTACTGGATAAAATTTCTGTTCTTTAACTCTGGTTCTTCTAAATGGGTTAATTTGTTAGCACACAAAGAAGTGACTGAAGTGTCCTCTGGAGGAACTGTTCTGGTAGTATGAAACTTCCCAGTTAAGTCTTTACTCTTATACAGCTGCTCTTCAGAGACACCTGACTATTTCAACTACTCTGCTTCTTCCGGAAACCATCCAAGACAAAATAAGGCCAGCCAGCATCTGCAGCGTAATTAGCTCTGCTGTTAAGCACCCTCACTACCAAAAACACTGTTTTGCTGCAAATCCTCATCGGTTAGATAATACTGGATAGTAATCACATAGCCACATGATAATTAACTAAAAGGAAAGCTGTAGACTGTAACATTTTGCAACCTTCAATCTTTCTTCCCTTTAGCCTCTTGTCTTTCTACGATTATCTTGTAGAAAATGATAGAAAGACAGGATCCTTAGAAAGCAGCTGCTCCTTCATCTTCCTCATCAGATCCATCCTTCATCAGATGCAGAACTTGCATCTGACCTGGCAGTTTTGGACTAAAGTACTTTTGGAGCAGGTGGAATATGGTATTGGAGGTAGTGTAAACTTCCCACTAAAATCACCATGGGAGTCTTGAGTCTAAAAGATCTTTGTGCCTGAGTGTCCAAACATCTTGTATAAAGTGTCTCCTTTTTAAGAGGGTGAGCTGCACATTTGATTCATAGCCATGAACAGTGACTCCAACTGCTGCCAATATCAATCTCAGAAAGAGGAAACAAATCCAGGCTTGTCATACTTGTTCTGTTGTGGCTGACTTCTAAGTTAATCAACACTTGCAGATGAGCAAGATGTGGTCGATGAAAATCAAGCTGAAGGGAATAAACTTCAATTTCCAGTTTCCTCAGATCCCTGATCACAGAAGAGGAATCTGCATTGAAACAAGACTTGAGTTTCGTCCAAAACAGTCATGTTATCAAAGGCTCTGTCTGCATTGTCTCATTGTCCTTAAATACAAGAACCTTGAATCACAGAATCCTTAAGGTTGGAAGGGACCTTTAGAGATCATCTAGTCCAACCCCCCTGCATGCACAGGGTCACC
Organism: Nothocercus julius; assembly: GCA_013398735.1. Taxonomy (NCBI): domain Eukaryota; kingdom Metazoa; phylum Chordata; class Aves; order Tinamiformes; family Tinamidae; genus Nothocercus; species Nothocercus julius. The sequence goes on from VZSV01000022.1 coordinate 46,688, forward strand.
TAGAGCATGTAACACAGGACTGCGTCCAAGCGGATTTGGAAGATCTCCAGAGAAGGAGACTCCACAGCCTCTCTGGGCAACCTGTGCCAGTGCTCTGTCATCCTCACTTTCAAGAATTTTTTCAGTTTGTGGCCATTACCTCTAGTTCTGTCGGTGACCACCACTGAAAAGAGGCCGGCCCCATCCTCCTCCCTCCCTCCCTTGAGGTACTTAAAGACACTGATGAGATCCCATCTCAGCCTTCTCTTCTCCAGGCTGAACAGGCCCATCTCTCTCAGCCTTTCCTCACAGGGCAGATGTTCCAGGCCCCTGACCATCCTCGTAGCCCTGCGCTGGACTTTCTCCAGTAGCTCCACATCCCTCTTGTACTGTGGAACCCAGAACTGGACACAGTACTCACTGGTGTGGCCCCACCAGAGCTGAGTAGAGGGGCAGGATCCCCTCCCTCGACCTGCTGGAGATGCTCTTCCTAATGCACCCCAGGATCCCATCGGCGCCTTCTTGGCCACAAGGGCGCACTGCTGCCTCATGGTCAACTTGTCCTCCACCATGACTTCTCCTCTGCAGAGCTGCTCTCCAAAAGGTCAGTCCACAGCATGTACTGGTGTCTGGGGTTATTCCTCCCCAGGTGAGGACCTTGCACTTGGCCTTGTTAAATTTCATAAGGTTTCTCACCGCCCATTTGTCCAGTCTGTCCAAGTCCCTCTGGATGGCAGTGCAGCCCTCTGGGCTGTCAGCTACTGTTCCCAGTTTCATATCATCAGCAAACTTGCTGAGGGAGCACTCTGTGCCTCCACTCAGGTCATTGACGAATAAATTGAACAGGACTGGATGGAGGACTGACCCCAGGGGAACACCGGTAACTACAAGCCTCCAACTAGACTTTGCACTGCTGATCACCTCCCTCTGGGCTCTGTCATCCAGTCAGTTCTTAATCCACCTCACCGTCCACTCATCTAACCCATGCTTTTGGAGCTTGCCCAGGAGGATGTGGTGACACCGTTGTCAAAAGCCTTGCTGAAGTCCACATAGATGACATCCACCACTCCCCTCTCATCTATCCAGCTGATCATTCCATTATAGAAGGCTATCAGGTTAGTCAAGCATGATTTCCCCTTGGTGAATCCATGTTGACTACTCTGGAGCACCTTCTTATCCTCGACATGTTTGGAGACAACGACCAGGATGAGCTGTTCCATCACTTCTCCAAGGATGAAGGTCAGGCTGACTGGCCTATGGTTGCCTGGGTCTTCCACCTTGCCATTTTTGAAGACTGGTGTGACATTGGCTTTCTTCCAGTCCTCGGGCACCTCCAGGACTGTTATCCAGGACCTTTTGAAGATGACGGAGAGCGGCTGAGCAATAACATCTGCCAGCTCATGCAGCAAAATATCTAGATATCTAGAATATCCAGACCTAAGTGAGAACACTAGAGTAAGTGATCAACAGCAAGCGTATAATGCAAAAACATATAGTCGAATGACTGCACAGCAGCCTGACAGACCACAACCCAAAAGTTCTAGTTCTTGTTCGTTCTCTTAATTGAAAAATTTGAGATTTATAGCCAAGTGGCAGCAAAGCAAAGAATTTGGAGGTAAAGGTAGATTGTTGTTTTTTCTTATTGTTTTAGTCTATTTTTCTTCTTGTCTATCTTGTCATTTTCCTCAATGCACTGATATCCTGGTAGAAAATACAGGATGTGGTGAAGTGCAGACACTTGTGGTCAATTTGGAAGAAGTAACATACACCTTGAGAGCTTGAAGTAACTGTTGAGCTGATAGCAGAAGTATAAACATTTAGAGTAGGTACAGAGAAAAAAATCTCTGCCACGTTATTGCATAAAAACTTCTGATCTTGGCAAACTTCTGATTTTTTTTTTTCATAACTGAATTTCTTGGCAGCAGCACTATCTCAGTAACTAATGCCTGTCTTGGACTAACTGTATAAGTTCTGTGCAACGTTGGCCCCTTTTGCATTTTTTGGAAGAATCTTTCATACATCATTCTGATGCTAGTGAACTAGAGGAGTGGTTTCAATCAAACCGAGTTCCCTAGAAAGTGTATATCATAATCAGCAAGTAAAAGAAAAAGTGATGTTTCTGATATGTATTTTGGTGTCGAGTGGTATGATGCTCGATAAACAATGCAAATTTCTAGGTATTAGTGTTACTTGCTGGTCAAAGTGCAAGGATTTCAGCTTTGCTAGACTCATGTGAATGATCTCCATTGGAATGCTATTCAACACTGCTGCATGTGGCCCACATGCCATGTGTCTTCTGTGTGGTTTGAGGGAAACATCAGTGATACAGGGCAGGAACTTCGTAGGCCAGACCGGCATGAGAGGAAGGTATCAAACGTGGGGTTGGAAAAGAAGGAATTGAAGAAAGAAAACCAAATAACAAAGCAGATAGGCAGTAGTAGGCTGAAGTGCTAGGTGGAAACAATTGCAAGGAATGGGGAAGTATTTCAGCTGTGAACCCTATTCTTATGTTAATTTTTAAAATGAAAGTAGAGAGAGAGTGATGAACTTGTAAGACCAGTAGTTCTCTTTTATGCTTGTGCTAGTGACTTGTCTCCTCAGGTCAAACTCTTATGGCGAGCTTGTTCTCAGATTCAATGCTTGAGGAGAAAACTCCATGTGACTGTAACCTCATACAGTTTAATGACTCGTGTCGGCTTTGCTTCCGTAGTGTGCAGGTAGTGTGCGGAATGCTGCAGGCTTGTGGCGTAATAAGCACAGAGCTGGAATCAGCTTTGCCTGATGTAGTGCAGCATTGCAACAAGTGGAAGCCACTGTCAACTGCCCCTGTAGTCGTGATCTCCAGTGCTTTCAAATCCTGCTTTTAAAATAAGTGATTGTAGGACAATTATTGAATTTTAGTCATGCAGCCATCCCTCTAGGAAACGCTTTATGAGTTGTTATAGTATAACAGGTATTATCCTTTAGATTGCCACTTCTGTGCCTGCTTTCTGCCTACATTTGTCTTGTCACCAAGTTTTTTAAATCGTGAAACTTTCATAGTAGGCTTTCTGTATCTAAAAAATGAATCCAAGCAGAAGGCTTACTCCTCTCCCCTCGAACATGCCAACTGTTTTATTCTAAATCTCTATTCTGAAGATACTTTATCCTAGCTCTCCTTCATGTACAAGAAATAAAACCAGGTAAAACAACTTGAGAGGTACATGTGTGTGCACTCTGCGTGTACTTCGCACGAAGTGAGTGAAGGTAACTAAAGCTGGTTACTAGTGTCAAATCACAAGGTATTTTGAAGACAAAAGTTTTGATTGCCATCAAACAGCATGGCTTTCTGCTTTCTGGAAGATTTTGTAGATTTGAATCTGTGATTTGCTCAGACTATGGCTTGATCTAGTGATTCTGACTGAAAGAATTGTAATAATGAATTGTAATAAAGCTTTCTGGCCCAAAATACACCAAACCCTCTCTGTGTTACTGTGGAATGATCATGCATGCCACCCTTCAAGTACCACTCTTGTTGTATTGTGTTATCAAGATTAATTTACCTGATTCTGTTTTATATCTTCCAGGCAGAAGTAAATCTAATTTGGGTTGGACGCCTCTTCACCTTGCGTGCTACTTTGGACATGCTGTTGTGGTAGAGGATTTGCTGAAGGTATCTCTCTACTTGCCTCTTTGTATGAGGCAGAAGATTCTTATGCTAAAAGTACTTAGTATTTACTCAGGTTTCTGTATGATGGAAGAAAGGCTTATTTGGGGAGAGAAACTCTTGCAGTTTATCTGTTACACACAGATAAGTAGGCTGGCCGTTAAAACTAGGGAGTGGAATAGTGGCAGTGTTGAGAAGGTCATTCCCAGGTATAAGGACTCAAGATAGCGGCACTGGAAGGTGCTGGGGTGTTGCAGCAATACGCTGCTGTTGCTTTGAGCAGTGTGCACACCTAAGAGGAGTGAGCTGACTTTCTCCTGAAGCCTGTGTAACCGTTGGGATGTCCCAGTGAAAACCACTGCACAGTATGTGGCTTTGTGTTTGCGAAAGCTTCAGTCCCTTTCATGTGCACTGGATAGCTGCATAAAATCAGCCAGCAATAGGTAGTGGTAGTGTGGATGCTTCAAGGCTCTGATCTAGTTTACTGCGACACTTACAAGCATATATTTCAGACAGTTTCACTGCCTGTGTTATAGGAAAGGCTGAAGTGTTTCGGCTGAGGAAAAAAAAAAAAAATCCAAAAAATCCCAGTTAATGGAATGATACAGTTGGAGAAATAAGAATTCTGGGCAAAGTAACTTGAGCTTACTTTTTTTTTTTTTTTTTCTCTCTCTTTTTTTAGCCACAGATTAACAGAGTTTGACTCACTGTTTCTTTCTGGCTTAGAAATGTTGGACTCTCAACCTCTGTGGTCAAAGCTGACCCATTTGTGTCTTTGTGGAAACCTCTGCAGTATGTTTTCAGTTATTTTTGGCTGAGGTCTTTTTTTTTTACCTCTAGTCCTCAGGGTAATTTCTTCCAACCTTAACTGTGTCATTTGGGCACTATATTACGGTCTAAAAGTTTTTGCTTTACATAGCAGGGACACTTTAAACAGTTCACATGCAAGGATAGCTAATCTAAACCTGAAATCCATTTGAAATAAAGGCTACCAGCTATAATTGTGACTCTAAAGCAGGAAACAAAGCTGAGATTTTTGGGGAGAATTTTTCTGTAGGCTACACACCTGCTCGTTAGATGATGCTGTTTGCAATCCAAGAGGGGTACTTAGCACAAAAGGTAAAACTGTGTCACTTAATGCATTTATCAGTACCTCTAGAGTTGAAAGAGAATACACAGTTTAAAGTACTCTTTCTTCATTGTTTGTAGGGCTTTTGAAAGAGTATCAGTTAAAGACTAAAGGCTAATAACAAAGGAGGCCCCACACACCTCTGGGAGTTAGACATGTAAAAGTATGTGTGATTTCAGCCTAGGTCTCATGCTCAAAGAGCAAGTCAGGTATGCCCAGAAATAGGATTCTCACAATAATAAGAACCAGAGTTGGAGCCTGTCAGTTAACAGCAGCAGTGGTCTGGTTATGCTACATGATCAAGGCACATATGTGATAGTTAAATATGTCTGACCTCTTTTTGACCTTTTGAGAGATTTGGTAAAGCAGTGTAGTAGAAATGCTTGCAGAAACTTGAAATTTCTTCTTCTACTGAAACAGTGCCTAAACAGTGTGCCACACATCCTTCCTTTCAGGGAAAGGGAATCACATGGGGAAAGCATGAAACAGGAGGATGGGAGAGTTGTGACAAAGATGCTAGAAATGATAGAATAAATTTTAGTTTTTTGTTTTTTGTTTTTTTTTAAATGTTAAACTTGTGCTCAATATAGCTTTTCAGAAATGAAAGACACTCCTGGAGGAAAAAAAAAAAAAAAAAAGGGATGCTTATGTCCCTTTTCTATTGATTCCTCATCAATTCTGGTCTGATATAATGGCATATCAGACTAGGAGTGTAATACAGGGATGAGCCGGTGTTACAGCTCTAGCCTGATGTGCTGTGGGGCCGTTCCTCACCACAGTCTGCCCTCACCATCTGAGGGAGTAGCTTGTGGAGATGTGCTCGGAGGGACGTTCACATGTCCTTTGCTCTTTAGGCTGGTGCAGATGTGAACGTACTGAACGACATGGGGGACACTCCGCTCCATCGTGCAGCTTTCACGGGGCGGAAGGTAATGTATGTTGGTTTTATTTTTTAAGCCTCTCAGAGGTTTATTGAGGAAACTAGGATAAAATATTTACAAAAAGTTGCTCATACAGTGTCTCCCAGAAGATGGCTTACTATCTGTTTTGGTACAGTGCATTCAAAAGAATGAGGTGCATTGGACCTTTTGGTACATCTGGTACAAATATCTTGTTTTTGAGGACAGAAGACTAGTCCATGCTCTTTCTTGCTATGCTTTGTCATATCTTTTTAAACTTTTTATTGCAGAGAATGGTGCTAGTAGTGGGAAAAGGAAATCATAGTTGTTGTTTTCAGCTGAAGTCCCATGTGTTACCTGTGCACTGGCTGATGCTGCTTCTTGCGGAAGAGCTGCTCTATGCCAAAGATGAAATGCTTAAGCATGACAGTTGCTCATTACTGTGTGGAAACCAGTATAAAGATCTACTGCTAAAGTGCAGTAAATTAAATCTGCACTTGTGCTTGTATCTGTTTGACACAGTTCAAAGAGATGAAATCTTTCCTCCTTATTAAATGCATATCCCCTTAGAGAGCAGTGGTAGAGTTTTAGTGGCTTCTGGAGGGGAAGTGAGATGGGAAAAATAGGCCACAACAGCCTATTAGGTGTTTGGAAGTGCTATTTCTTTCTAGAAAGCTGGAACTAGAAAGTTTTTTATAGGCCTGTGACACGAGACTTGTTTCCTTGTTCCCCACTTCCTACTGGCATTCCCAAACTAATACTATGGATAAGCACTTGGCCTTTCTGAAATGGTGACTTCTTTAGTCACAAGATTACCCTTATCAAAAAAAGTGAATCTGTCAAATTCAGCATTCACATCAGGCACAAAGATAGGCTTTTAACTCAGCCTGGGTTGCTCCCGCTGTAACTAATTTCCTGTTGGTTCCCGCAGCCTGACTAACATGGAGAAGGCCAAGCCAGAGGCTCAGCTGAGTCCCTCAATCTCTGCAAAGCATCCCTTCCTGCTCTCATAACTCAGCTGTGGTGAGAAGCTGCTCTCCAGCTAATGCTATAGTCTGTCAAAAGCTGGAAAGCCCAATTCTGACTTTGCCATAACTGAGATAGATTTAAACTTGTCAGCTTCTCATCTTGTGTTCCAGGAGGTGGTGATGTTACTCTTGCAACGTAATGCTGATACTTCCATTGTTAATGGGAGTGGACAGACTGCGAAAGAAGTTACTCATGACAAAGAGATAAGAAGCATGTTGGAAGGTAACTTTCGTAGGTCATAGACTGTTTCGAAACATTTGTACTTTCTGAAGCTATTCTTTCCTTGCAAGTTGCTGAAACTCTTTTGAATTTTCTTATTGAATTTGGTTGTTAAAAAAAAAAAAGGGCCATTTTTTCCTGCAGTAGTTTTTTCCACCATGCATCTGCAGTTTACTCAGAGAAATAAATATTACAAATAACTACAGCATTGTTCAAATAAATATTTCAATCTTATTGGGGTGTTACATGCTACAGTACTGTGGTAAATGGCTATTGAAGCCTTAGCTCAGCTGAAAGATGAAAAACTAGTGAAGAATAAGTGGTTTTATGCCAACAAGTTTGTTATATAAAGGTGACCCAATACTGGATCAAATTTAGGACTTGCTGTTGGAGTCCTAGAGATTATTTNATATATATATATATATTTATACATATATATATATATATATATATATATATAATATATATATATATATATGTGTGTGTGTGTGTGTGTGTGTGTATATATATTCTTCACCTCAGTTCCTGTGTCATATTGCAGGTGGTAAAAGTGAGGGAGATGACACCCCAACTATTAAAACAGGGCTGTCTGATTTTAAGGTCAGAGAGTTCAAGTGCTCTGTTGCCACCTGGTATTCCTAATAATGCGCTGACCCTAAATACTGCAGAAGTGTCATGTCCAGTACAGAAACTATATGTAAAATTTGATCTGTCTTCTAGCTCTCCTTGCAAATGCACAGATAAGCCCTTTCGAGACACTGATCTGCTGAGAAGTTAGAGGAAAAATAGAACTTCTGTAGAAAGAATAAAAGAGAAAAGCTGAGAAGAGTGCAGGGGAGATATGATGGGGTGGGAAAGAAAACCTGTATTTTACCTGGTTTCCCTTTTTCTTAGAGGGTAGAGTTGGGGGTAGTAGTATAAAATACATACTCAAAAATTTTTGGATATTACTTGTTTTAGAACATCAAATTCTGTCCCTAGCACTTTTCTGTGGAAAAAATACGATGCTTAGATAATATCAGTACACAACACAGAGAAATGATACTGGAAGCCTTTCTTTCTCTAGGTTTATTTTGGTAGAGTTTCTTCCTTCAGATGTAAGTGCAACTTTACTGTGAAAATCTTTCTTTAAAAGCAGTGGAAAGGACACAAGAAAGAAAACTGGAAGAAGAGCTCTTGGGAGCAGCAAGAGAGGGAGAAACTTGGAAACTGACTGCCTTGGTGAGAATTCAAGTACTTGTGCTACCGTTATGTACAACATAAGTATCTTTGTTATCTAGTAAAAACAATGGTTTTCTGATGCTTTCAGGTTAGTTTAGAAGGGGTTGCAAATTCCAGTGTATTTGTTAGATACACTGATGTATATTTGTTATTTTTTTTTAGAGGCATTAGATGTTCTAAATGTTTAAGCTTTCACCACAGTATGGACTATTTTCAAGATTGAAAATAAACATTTGTCACTAGTATCCATTGCAGCTGTGCAGCAGTCATTTGTACAGCCTAATTCCATACTGAACAAGACGTAAACCATACATGCACACAGAGTCTGTCATATTAATTCAAACTAAATGATATCATAGTACAGTAAAGCTATAAGAGAAGCAGGGTCTGAACGCTTGAACTGAAGATTTTGAGAACCCTTAGTCTCTTTGGAAATAAGAGGGCAGTGTAGGCCCTTTTCTTCCTGCCCCCCTGCCTCCCCACCCCTCCCCTCCACCCCTCCCACAAGGTTAATGCCTTGAATATTACCTTCTAAGACACCAAAACAGTCTGAAGTCTTTTATTTCAAATGGAAAATTCTCAAGTCTGAGACTTGTATGTTTCGAATTTTGGCTTTCCCTACTTTGCTTTCAACCAGAGTTCCTGCTCTTCCATGAGGTTTGCCTCTTCGAGGCTGAAGAGCACTTGTCTAGTGAATTTCTTCCTGCATGGAAATGGTTCTTCAATCTTTACTCGTCTTTGTTATTCTTATCTTTACTTTGGTACTATCCTCTCTTGAAATATATATATAGAGAACCGGTACTGCACACATTAGCTAAAATGTGGAAGAACTACACGTTAATCCGTTGCGAGAACTGTTCTAATTGTAGCTAATACACTGGTATCACTGTGTTTCAGAAGTGGTCTGCTTCTGAATCCATTAATTCTTACCTCATTGCATTTGACGTTGCGTCACTGCTGAGTAAGCCTTAAACTGATCTAAAGGGATGATTCCTAATACTTACAAATTTGTCATTAAAGAACTTAGTGCTTTCTGTCAGGTGACATGTAACCATGTATACGCGTGTTTATCTTCCTGTTAGCTGTTTTCATTTGTAATTGATTTTTTTTTTTTATGTTAATATCATTGAGCTGTGTATATGTCCGCATAGCTCTCTGCTGACCTCTAAAACTTTAAAGTGCTTATACTTTCTGGTGACCTGGAGGCTGGATTTAAGCCAGTTAATAGTTCACTAAATTTATACATGTTTTTCTTGGGAATCTTGAGGTGATGACTTAGTCCTGTGACCATTTAATATTTTAAAGCTCCTGCTGACTCTTGAGCAATGCAGAAGAACTTTTTCCACTTCAGAATAGTCCTATGGTATAGACCTCTCTGACCTTCCCACCCTTGAGTTGGTGCTTCTTGTGAACTACCCTCTATCTTGAGAGTTCCTTACACTTGCTTGCCGATCTTAAAGATTTTTTACTCCTGGTGTAATATTTTTAATTTCAAGCTGCTATGCCCATGAAACATCTGTAGTTACTTTATACTACTTTATTCTACTTTATTGTGAGACCTAATACACCAGAATTTGTTCTCTGCTGCCTTGCTTTTGGAGTAGAGTTTCACTTGAAAGGTACCTCTCCTTTATTTTGATATTTTTACCAGTAAGAGTTTGTACTATATGTTTTTAACACAATTTTGAGGAAGAGATGATTTAATGGGGTAGTTTCTCTAAACCTTCTCATTGAACTTCAGGCTTCCCCCTCGCCACTTCCCCGTGTGCGCTTCCACCTTCAAGCTGCTCGTTCTGGTGTATTTTCTTGAAGTAAATACTGGTGATGGCTCTTGTTCCTCCCTGTCATCAGGATTCTTATCTTTACGGATTCTTCAATACCTTTAGCTACCAAAAGCTAGACAATTGGTAGCTGAATCTTAACATGGATTCTTTAGTCTGGAGAAAAAGTTGTCAACTGAGCTCTTTGTCTGAGTCTTTGACAACTTTCTGTTATGCTTACTGAAACTGCTGGAGAGCTTTCTAGCTCAGTGAAATTCTCTATGCAAGATGTAAGCTGCTAAAAGCACAAGGATGTGGCTTAAAAGGTATTGAGGGAAGGGATTTGGGAAGGCCAGAGATAAGACGTTTATAAAATAGCTATTCTGAAAGAACTGAAACCTAAGAATGCTCAGAGAAAAAAGTATTTAAGATCTTAATATTAATGAAGTAATGCTTCTACAAACTGCCTCTGTGACTTTTATTCTCTTTATGGCTGAACTGTAAACAACAGCTGTGGCAGTTTATTCTTTAGGGTGAACTATTTTGAAGCACATTTAAGGTGGTTAGTGTTGATGCTGACTCAAATTGCTGCCATAGGAATCCTGTTATTTTCAGTAATTTCTCTAGTATATCATATGGCTCATGCAGAAGATTAAAATGGGGTTTCTGTAAAAGTTTGCTGTCTGTGACTTTAGTTTCTTAAGACTGCTGAAAAGGAACTTAGTCTTTCTATTAAGACAGTCCTGTTTGCTCTGAAAGCTTAATTTTAATGGCTGATACTGCATATGCACATCAAATAATCACATGTTTGAGCTTGGGGTTGGAAGAGATAATTTCCTCAAACTTTCTTTTTCCTCTCAGTTTCATAGCTGCTGCAATGTTGAAAGTTTCCATAGCAGATATCTAGCAATATAGATGACTGAACTGTAGTGCTGGGGAATGTTCTCTGGCACTGAGTGACTTAATATAAATATTTCCTAGATGTGCAGGAGAGGTGGGAAGGATATAGGAGGTCCCCCTCCTGTAGCTGAACTTTTGATTATCATGGTACTTGTTCTTCTCAGCACCCACTACCTTCCCTCTTCATTGCCAGATCTACACTGAAGTGCTCTTTGGGTTTAGGAGCAGTTAACAGCCAAAAGAATGAGCAGGGCATCTGGCGGGTAAACAAAACTGTTTTGTTTGTTTTTTTGTTTTTCAGTTAAACAAGCCAAAACCTCCTGATATCAACTGTACAGATCAGATGGGAAATACACCATTACATTGTGCTGCATACCGTGCCCATAAGCAGTGTGCCTTAAAGCTTCTGAAAAATGGAGCAGATCCCAAAATAAGAAACAAAAACGGTGTGTATCAAATGAAAGTCCACAAAGTACTAAGAAAAGGCAGAAATTTAAAGCCTGTGTAAACTATGCTACTTGCCATTTAATATTTAGGGAACATCTTGTGCTTTACAAATCTTGTATTGCTTAAAAGAAACAATGCCTAAATTGCAAGATAATTAAGAAAACTTAAAGCTTGTGTGATAAGTATTTTGCTGCAACTCCTAACTTGGCATTCCTAGAAAATTCAACTGCCCTTTTCCTTAACCACAAGAGCTGCTTGTTTTTTTTTATTTTATTTTTATTTTTTTTTTATTTTTTATTTTATTGATAATAAACAATGTATTTTGGACAGGGATAACAAACAAACATACAAAAAAGTGGTAAGACTGAAGGCCTGGCACAGACAAGTTGCTCTGCAGAAGAAGGATTAGAATGAAAGCAAATCCAGGTGAACTTTACACAGATGTTATGCAGACTGTGTACTTAATATTAAGACGTCCCTGTCTTGATATTTGTGAATGTTCTGATTCTTTTTACATAGCTGAAGTACTAAAAATTATTAAGAACAAAAGCCCCTCACATGACCAGTAGAACTGAAAGGCAGTTCAGTGCACTGAAGACCCTTTTTCATATTCCACCTGAAAAGTGTGTTTCTCATCCCCAATAAATTCAGCTGCTTGTAGGACCAAACTTTAGTGGGTATGTGCAGTGTCAGAGGGATTATTTTAAAAGTTAAGTGCATCTAGGTTTTATTTGCATCAAATTCTTATGCCTTGTCTTGGTTACTAAACAGATCAAACAGCCCTCGATCTAGCCCAAGGTGCAGAAATGAAACAAATACTGGGAGGTAAAACTGGAAAGGTAGGCACTCCTGTATCTATTTAAAACACCACTTTCCAAGACTGACTAGTTGGAGCTATTTCTATAAGAGCTTTAATTTCTATGCAGGTTATCAACAAACCCCTGAGACGATATGAAGGTCTCCTATGGAAGGTACGTTTTACTTCATTTTCTATTAAAAAAAAAAAAAAAAAAAAGTACAGTATTTCCCAGTAAGTTATTTTATGTACTTCAGTTACAGTTGATAGATAATGGAGCTTTTCAGTAACATATTTGCTAGATAACTTTTATATATGGGATAAGTTATAGATTGGCTGGCCAATGTGAAGCAGTAACTAGATTCAGGGCACTCTCATCTTAAAAGCCTCAATCCCTAAAAGACCTGGGGGAGGGAGGAAGGTAATTTTTGTGGTGTAGTTTCACTGTGGTCAAATTTTGCACCTTATCTGCATGATGGGGAGAATGTTCTTTCCTCTCCTGCTTAGATGTTTTAAATTTTTAATAACTTGACTAATCTGAATAACTTATTTTGCTAAAAGTTAACCTTCTGTCAGATTTCTTTTAAAACTTACGGGGAAGATGTACGTTAAAGAGTCATTTTTCTCTGATCTTGAAGCAATTTTTTTTTCTTGTAATAAGGAGAAAATTTTCTCAGTCTTACACATGAACACCTAATTTTGGTGCTCCTCTATGGAGCCATTGAAGATTGAATGAATTTTCTTCAGTGTACGTTTTCCTGTACATGCACACACAATTTTAAAATAAGGAACTGTTTTCTAAATGAGACCAAGGTATTCATGCTTGTGAAAGGCAAAATGTTGCAGTTAGCTTTCTTAACTTTGTTGTTGTTTCTCATTTTATTGTATTAAGTGGAATTATGCTATAATCAGCAATTTAATATTCAAAAATGCAGTATTTTGGTACCTCATTTCCTGTTGAATAGCAAGATCCACAAAAGCATGTCTTTAAGTACTTTAGTATTCTCAGGTTGTTGTGATGACCAAGGTAATATGCAACACCTGAAATGCTGTAAGGACAGCCATTTTAACGTAATAGTCTTCAAGCTATCAAACTTGCTGCGAATAGCAACTTTTCAGCTGTTAACCTTCTCCCTTTTAGAGCTCACGATTCTTTGGCTGGAAACTGTACTGGGTAGTACTAGAACATGGAGTCCTTTCCTGGTATCGAAGGCAGTAAGTTCTGTGTTCACATTTCTGATAAATGAGTTAAGTAATTTGTTTCAATCACATAATTTTTTTTTTTTTTTTTTAAGAGCTGATGCAGTAAATAATGATCATCGTCAGGGATGCAAGCATCTAACACAAGCGATCTGCACGGTAGGAAGCGAGATGAGTTACTGGTTTTGCATGTGATGGTGTTCTGTACGTAAACAATGACTAGGCTGGTAAGCATTCCTTTATGAAAAAATGCTTTTGCAGTAATGAGAAACGCTTTGCCATTCTTATCAAGGAAAGTAATTCAATATCTTTAGTGACTATTCAGCTCTTTCATCTCTTTCCAAATCCTTGAGGATAAGGCTTCCATACAGCATGCCTCTTCAGCTGTAAAGAATGAGTGTTTGAACTGTGAGATGCAGAGTGACAAAGCTCCACTTCCTCCTGTAACTTTCACAGGCTACTTGTCAGTGAGTGTGTAACTTAAGTTTATCTCAGCTAGAGAACTGAAATTTTGAAAGTGACTTTTGAAAAACCTTCTTGCAGTAAAATTGAGTCATGTTTGTGGATTCCCTTTCGGAAAGGATGAATGGAAGACAGAGTAAAAACAAGACAGCTGTGACAGTCCACTTTGGGCAAAAGAAGAATTATCTTAGGCCTTCTCATTACATAAGCATATAGGAGGGGAAGAAGTAGAGGAGTGTAAAGCAGAGGGAGAGGGAAGTGTTCAAGGAAAATGAATTTCTGTGCTTAAGAACATTTCTGTACTTTCCTCTTTAGCTAGTTTCTCATAGCAGTGTGTGTTGGCACCACCAGTTCTCTGTTAAGATACAGTTATATATACCGTTGCCATATAAAAAGTGATTCTTATCTTCCAATACTTACAATTCCTTATCTTGCTTGTCTTGCACTATTGTTGAAACTTTGAATACAGTGTCGCTGTGCAAATATTTCCTGATCTAAAGAACCTCAATATTTTCATCGATGACATAGAAAAGTGCAAGGCAACAAGCTTTGCAGAGCTGTTCTAATAAAACTCCCTTATTTGTAAACTGTATTTGCTTTGCATCCAAACTGAAGCAAAAACTTCAGAATTTATGATAATTCCCTGCTTTACTTAACAGCAATTTTGTCTTTTTTCTTTTTTTCCGGAGTCACTAAACTCACTTTTATCACTTCTCACCATTTCTCTAGGTAAAATCTACAGACAGTTGCTTCTTTTCCGTCAGATGTTTTGATGACACTGTTCATCGATTCAAGATCCCTAAAAATAACGCCCCTCCTCAAACTAGAGAGGTAATATGACTTTCTTTAAAGACTATAAAATGAAAGAACTTATAATTAAAAAAAAATAAAAAAATTGGTAAAGCTAACTATGCGTAACTAAGTATGTGTGTTCAGTATCTTGAACAGGACCGGGTGGCATAACTGCGTGTATTGATTCTTCTAATATGGCTATAGACTACATAGTCTGTCATTTTCTCTAAAATTTGTGCCTTTTATTCCAGCTCTATTCCTGTATTATGCTCCCTGGTGTAACTTCCTTTCTCTTTTCTTTTTTTTAATTGCAACTTCCCTCTATTGCATTTTCTTTCATAATTTGTTAGCCCAACCAAAAAAAAAAGGTCTTAATGATATGTTCTACCAAGCTCCAGAATGAGTTAATACATGATATTCCAAAAAAATGTGGATCTGAAACAAGAGAATGAATCTTTTTTGAAGGCCTTTTTTTTGTGATAATTATTACTGTGTACCCCTGTAGTTACAGAAACTAGAGGTGATGTACAGGTGGAGGCCGCAGGAGGATAAGAATCCACCTCCTCACTTATGGTTTCGCACACAGTACGTCACGCATAAGAAGGCAGTCTTTGCCCCAGAGACCTTGCTGTCTGAACCAGAAAGCAAAAAACAAATGCAAAATAAAATCCCTGCAGTTTTTCTTTTATAGTGACATTAATTAGATACCCAGGGATAGGCTGAGAGGTGTGTGGTATTTATGTTTAAAGTCTGATCTAGCAAGTCCTAGGTAGCACTCTGTTGATGGTCCATCTCATACTGAATATGATATGTTGCAACTTTTAGTATTCCACTTTCTCCTAGCTTTAAGGTGTCTCATGTAACTGCTGAGTATCTTATTTATGTCAATCGAATACTTTAATTCATTTTATTTCATATCTACTGTTGTCTTTTTGGTGTGATTGTGGAAATATATTTTAAGTCTGTCTCTTTTCTGTTCAGGGTTGGCTGGATGCAATAGAAGACCACTCTGCTTACAGCACCCACTACTGCACACAGGAACAGCTCAGTAGTGATGATGAGGAAGATGATACAGTATCTGTTACAGATCTTCAGGAAACTCTGAAAGTATGTACTGAGTACTTGGCTCTTGCATCTAGGTAGTTATAGATTAATACTGGTTTGTGTTGGAATAGTCCGGAACACTTTTGGACCAAAGTAACAATTCTTTCTTTTCACAGGCAGATAAATGCTGCTTGTATTTGGAGTGCTTCCTGTCATAAATTCCTATTTGGATTGTAGGTATAAAATGGCATGTTTATCAGGAGTCGACTTTTTTTTTTTTTTTTTTTTTTTTTTTTTTTTTTTTTTCCGCTTCTTCCAGCGCTACTGCAAGATAGAAAACTGTTTGAGACTCTTGGCCAGGAGAGGGAGCCTCCAGTACTTCATTTGTTATTCTCTAGCATTGGTGTGACCAAATGTAACCTTCAGCTACGTGTACTTCTGTAAAACGGGCAATGAAGCAGCTTCAGCTGTTTCCCCCAAGTCACACAAGGTCCTCTGTACAGTAATTCTCCAGACTTTCAGTGGGGGATGAGTCTCGGGATTGTTTTAGTATCCAGCTTGTGTTTTTTGCCCTTTGCTATACTTCACCTTGAAGTGAAAGGTTTTAGAAGTGTATACATAAGCAGAATTTCTGACACCGCAACACAAAAATCACCAAGTCACTTATACCATTCTTTGTGGTATAAAAGGAAGAACTCAAAATAGTTCACGGCAGAAGGGATATGGGAGGATACCCAGTGCTGGCAATTCAGCTTCCAGCCAGCCCACTGAAGAAGGGGCTGCCAAGAAGTGTGGGCCTTAGGAGAACTCAGTAATTATTTGCTTCAGCAGTTCCTACCAGGCATCTTCTGCAGCTGGGTTCTGGATCATTCAGCAGGTTGTGTCAGTGCAGTCCTGCTGTTTGCCATGGCATTTGTCTTCAGCGCCCTGGGGTGTGTGGGTACTGCTCCACAGAAACCTGTGCTTGACCCCCAAATTGATCAGCAGGGGGCTCAATAGTCTTGTTTTCAAGAAAAACTTGAGTTATAAAACCTTATTGCACAGTCTGTCATAATAAAGTTTGGAAGTAATATTTAAGGACTGTTTTTGAAATAAGTGTTTTCTTTGGGGGGGGGAAATACATTTTGATGCTTCATGGAGTAGAACAGGTACATTGTTCAGATGCCAGCTTTTTTCAGTTTTATCAGTCCCTGTTTTAACCAGGACTGAAGGGGACTAGAAGGGATGGAGGTGTCAGTAACCTAAGCTGAAACTTAGAAGAAACAGGAGAGTTTGGACAGTCCAATGCTGTGTGGGGAAACTGTAATAAAGTGCTAAAATACTAGCGTGTACTTCAGTACTGCAGTTGACTTAACTTTCAAAGCAACCTCAGTTTTTTGGATGAGACGCTCCTGTAGAATGTGTGATTTTGTATGTTATATTTTAGCAATCTTATGAGTGTTCTGATAGGTGATTTACCATTATCCTTGATGCCTTAGAGTTATATAACTTCAGACCGCTCGAAGGCAAATTGGATTATTGTAAATGTAGAGAAGAATATTCAGACTTTCCCCAAAAAAATGCAGAAGAGCTTTTAGGCAGGCCTGAGAGTTTATCTAATTACTCTTTTTTTTTTTTTTCCTCATTTTTTTTTAACTGCTGAAAGAATTGTTTTGCTGACTTCTTTCCTGTTGCTTGGTAGCCCTTAGTGTTACAGCTTCTTCTGTTGTTAGAGGTTATAATCCCACTAATGCTCACACATTTGCATCCGAGCTTCAATGGAGGCTTATGCAAGGGCCAAAGTGTGTGACTCCCTGCTGAAACTGCATGAGCACACAGGGGGTTTCAGCACACAGATCTTTCTCCTCTTCTCTTTCCCTCCAACTTCAAGGCTAATAAAAGTGTGGTTGTTAGTGGTATCAATTCACTGTCAGTTCAAACTAAACCTTTACAATATACCTTCTCTGCACATTGCACCACGGCTACAACTGAGCGCTACACATTTCTCTTATTTCCCCTTTGCTTTAAGAGTGCTGGAGTAGTCCTAGCAGCTCTGACTAGAAGTCCTCCACAATAATAACTAATCACCAGCGGAGCATAGTGGGAGATGCCTAAAAGAGTAGAACAAACAGGGGTACAGAAGTACCGAATGACTGTCGTCTTCCAGACCTGTGTTTGGGGACTTTCTGAACCTGAGGCATCAACTAGATTTTCTTTAATACCACTGAATCTGTGGACAATTTATATTTTTGTCCCCTGCTTCTTGCTGCAAGAATCTATACTGTATCTTTGTGTGTAGTTTAGAGAAAAGCTTTTGTTGTTTGCAGCCTGCTGCTTTGTGAGTACTTGGTACCTTCCACTCCTTTTATTGTGCTGTAGTGAAAAGAAATGTTATGTGCTGAGTGGTGAACTTTAATAATCTCCTATCTTTCAATTTGCCTTTCTTTCAAGATCCATGATATGGGATATGGATTTATGTTGTGTCAGTGCCATTCTTTTCCTCTTCTGATGCTTTGGTCATCTTGACTACTGCTAAGAATAAACCTGGTAGTTCTGTGGCATTATGCACACATCAAAGGGCCTTTTAGAAGAAGTGGTAGGCTCAGGAGTCTGTCACTCATGTATGCTACTCTACAGCTATTGAGACTTTGTTGCTCTTTTTCCCTGCAAAGGGAAAGACTATATCATTGCAAAGGAATTCTGTACGTGCAAGTCATGTCGTACAATGAACAAGCCAGTCATAACATGTCTGGAAAGGGGGATGTACCTTCAACGGGATGGGCTTTCTTGGGTGTGTGTCCAGCTAATGGACAGGTCTAGAGCCTGGCTTTTGAAGTTCATTCAACTACAAAGTTTGCAGTGACTTTTGTTCTTCATGGTTTGTGGCACAAACAACATCATGGAAAAGATAATTTAATATAATTGTTTCCAAATGCAATTTTACTTTTAAAAAAATGTCCTGCTTATCTTTGAGATGGCTGGCTATGACACAGTGAATAATCTTTCAAGTGTCCATATCTGGTGTTAGTATCTGCTCATAAATTAAAACGCTGCCGCACTAGTTTTGCTTTTACTGGAGAAGTAGCATCTTACAAGGACAATGATGGGTGAATAACACTGCAATTGTTGTGCTAAACTTTGTTGGATCTTTAAAAACTTGTGCTGTGTAGTTCCTAGTGCTTGAAGGCTGTGCACTGGGCTCTATAAGTATAGTTGCTCCAAGGTGATGCTGGTTTAGCATCAAATAAAGTCAAATGTTAGCTAATTTATACATTTGTTTATTTTTGGTTTAGGTTTATCAAAGTCAAGCACTGTCTTTTCCTGGATTTTCAAACTTTTTAACTAAAAGGGGGAGAAAACTGGAAAAGTAGAACATTCAACATAGTTTTGGGGTTTGGCTTACAATGCTATTAAAATAAAAGTTGGTCAGCTATGTAATGTATGATTCTTCTGTTTGCTTTGTGTATCTTGGAAGATACTTGAAGCAACGCTTTTCAGTTTTAATGTAGTAGTCTCTTTTACTGGGATGCTTTGTTAAGGTTTAACATTCTCCAGTTTTAAAACTTAAATATATTTAAGAGAAATGTGTGTATTTTATAAATATATAACGAGATTATATATATACTTAATTACTTCAGAAGTGCCTTTTTTTCTCTTCACTCTCTTCCAGAAAGCACAAGCATGCCAACAAAGACTCAATAAAGAGATTTCAGACTTCCTTACAATGGTTAAATCTTTGGATGCTGCAAAAGGTAAAACTGCTTAGTTTTATAAAATGCTATATGTTACCAAGCAAATCATTTTCCTTTTTAAGGAGTACGTGCCTTAACTTTTCTGAATTTAAATTTTTAAGAGGTTGCAGACATGAGTCTGCTTTCCTTATTGAATCAATTTAAAATTAAATGATTATAAGAACTAAGATATCAGAGTCAAGAAGCAACTAGGGAGTACTTTGAAGAAAAAAAAAAAAAAAAACTGAAGCTGTAAATGGGGTGAAATTTCTCTTAAATACAGCTTTTAACAGATAGGCCTTTCATCAAGGCCTTTGAAAATATGTAATTGGTTGGCTGGTTTTTTGCAGAGCATAAATATGCTCTACACTGTACAAAGAGCTGTCTGCCTTACAGTAGCATCAAACTCAACTCATAATTTGTGTTGTAGTGAGTAGAAACACAACAAAAGCTGACACACGATAAACAGGGTGTGAAGTGAAATCTTAAAACTATAATTGTGGAGGTAAGATGCAATGGTATATATTCCACAGTCACCTGCCATGAGTTTTATGCCAGATTTGAACTTCTCGGGCTCTGTTTTAAATGATAACTCTTAAATTGACATATCTGGGATTTTTGAAGTATAACAGTCTAAAAATAACATAAACATCAAGCTTCTGGAGATCAGAAGTCTTGTTTCACTTAATGCCCTGAACCTGCCCACATTAGTTAAATGCTCAAAGGAGAATAAAGCAGTTCCACATACATGTGTAACTGTTGCTCTTTCATCACCTGAGCTTTAGCTACTTATTTTGGCTAAACTTTATGAAGCTTGAACTGGAGTACAACTTATTTGTCTATAAAAATCTGTAGCTTAAAACAGAAGGTTTGGGAGGAAGAAGGTTTGGCACCCACTGGTCCCCCCCTTTCTACTCCCATTCCCTCCCAAATGAAGCATAAAATACAGATTTTCTTCATATGCTACTAGTGTCAGCTGCTGTGTGGTGCTAACCTAACTTGCACCAATGGGTATGAGACACATTTTGACTTCATGAGGAGAAGTAGGACTCTGTAACACATGCGAATCTTGTATTGGAAAGCATTTGTTAATTAAAACTGAATTCTTGACAAATAACAGTTTGAACCTTAGTATCGGGGCGGATAAATCCCCTTTGATAGATACAGCGGCAGTTTCTCTGACCCTAGAGTACTGACCTGAAGAACTAGTGAGGACACCTGTACTTTTTTTTTTGTGGCCTTTCTGAAAATATGGAACCTGAATAACCGAAATCCATAACGAAGTAAAGTCAGATATTCTCTTTTGTCAAGAAACTTCTAGTCTCAGCCAATAGCAGTAGTAAGTTCCCTTCTTCATTCCAGTGAAGGTTTGCAACTTGATGTGTCAATGAGCTGTTACCAGCTTCATGTTTAGTACTGTAGGTCTCAACAGAAAACTTAGCTGTAGTTTCCCCAGTCCTCTAATTGGTACTATGTGACCTCTCTGAAGTATTCGAGTCCTCTAGTTTCCTCTAGATGAATGCAAGTTTCTGAGATAAAACATCTCCTGGGTGGAGTTTCTGAAAGTTTTAGATTATTCAGAATGGCCATCTTGGGGCTAGAAGATATTTAGAATTCTCTCCCTGTTTTCCAATAGGCTACTCAAAATCCAGGAATCTTTGAGGTTTATGCATGGTATATGTTACAAATAAAAATGGCTCCAGCATTCAGTGTGCTGCCCTCTTTCTAGAGGTGCTATCTATTCTTGCTAGCTGCTGTAAAAAGAGACTCCAAATTTCAGTCAATAGTGAGCTTGGATATCAAAGGCAACAGTAGGATTTGAACATATACTGCACCTTGAGGACTGTGCAAGCACTGTGATTGCAAAATAAATGCACAACTCCTAAAACCATCATCACTGGAGCTCTCAATTGCTGCAACACCAACCTGAAGAGGATTAGCATTAGACTCTATATTACTAAATAGTGTCGAGCTGCAGACTGGTGCTTCTAGGTGCTTATTTTTTATTGCAGCTAGTGTGCTGCTTGGGAGTGGCTTGTGTGACAGGCTTGCCACAGACAGAGTCTCTTCCACAGCCTTAATATGCAGAAGTTCATGCCTTATCACTCTGTTTTATGACTGGATGTGTGAAGCAGCAACCTGAACTGACTTTCATACTTGTACAAATATAAGTACAATTGTTGGAATTGCCCGTTCTAACTTTTGAGGAATTGATGGATGTCACAGACACTTCCAAGATGAGCTGAGCCCAATCAGCTGGTAGCTGTTTAATATTTATACTAGTGTGCTTCTGCTCCTAGACACACAGCCTCCTACTCAAACAGCCAGACAGGTCAGGAGGGGAGGTGCCATTGCTATGGAAGCTGCTATTGTGTATGCCATAGGTGACTCGATGAAAACCAGGCCTCCTTCCCTTTTTACTGACCAATGTCCTTGTCACTACCAGTCTGGTTTTTTGTTTGTTTGTTTGTTTTTTTCCTAAGCTAATTTACCAACTCTACTGTGGTAAGCTTTTTCTCTGCTATTTAATACAATGGCAGACAGCAAAAAAACAAACAAACAAAAAAAGCACTTCCCACAGTAGTTCATATTAAGCCAGTGCAGTATTCTTTTATTTGAATTTTGGGTCCTGGCAACCCTGAAGCTTTTAAATCTAGAAGAAGGAGAGAGTGCTGCTAGTCAGCCTTTCAGTGTGTTGCTGCCATGACTTATATCCTCTGCTTCCTAAGCCCTGTTGAAAAGAGACACTTGATCTATTCCTGTGCCTTTTATACTGATACTTGGGAAAGAATGCA
The DNA here is from genome assembly GCA_013398735.1 of Nothocercus julius. Taxonomy (NCBI): domain Eukaryota; kingdom Metazoa; phylum Chordata; class Aves; order Tinamiformes; family Tinamidae; genus Nothocercus; species Nothocercus julius. The sequence goes on from VZSV01000022.1 coordinate 68,716, forward strand.
AGAGAAAACTTAATTTCCCTTCCCTCAGTACTACATTTGCTTGTCCTCACACCAAATGTAGAATTTTAGAATGCAGAATACATAGAATATTCTCATGCAGAATATCAATGTTACATCTGTGTTATTTAGAGGAGAAAATAAGGGAAGGTATCCTGTGGTTTTCAATGGCGTTTCTAAATCTACTAATCTCTTGATGCTTTCAGGAATACCTTCTCCTCTTCTGCAGAAAGTTGACGTGGTCTCTGAAGTATCCCAGGAAACTTGTGACGCACTGGCTGACTGCCTCAACCTATTCACGAAGCAGGAAGGGGTATGTATTTAGTTGAGTGCAATTCTAAAGGCTCTGAATAGCTTAGGATACTTTACTAGCTCCCTGCTTAACTGCTATAAACAAATACGCTTATAGAATTATGTATTGAGCATGGTGTCTTTTACATGCTAAGTAGTGAAAACTCGTGCCTCTGAAGAGAGAAAATCTGAAGTTTTTTGCAAAAGGTTATCTTAGTATAGAGCATTCAGAATAGACCTGGAACTTGCTCATAAATGACCATTTTAAATGTTTAAACTGAATGATTGAACTGAATTAAAATGGTTGCTTTGCTAATTTGAAGATTACTATACTGAGGAAAATTCTTCTCGTTTTTAGATCAATTGTGCTGAACATTATTGCTTCTCAATTTGTTTTTTGAACCATGTGGTTAGTGAGTGTATGAACACGGTATCAGTTGGACTTCCATCTTTTCTGGTGTTAAGTATCTAGTATGGTGTTGAATATAGTTCACATGCTTCAGTCTGGGAATGTATCGTATGTTCATTAGTCCTCAATCTAGGAGTTTTTTTTCTTCTTCCTCTAGAAGTTACATTAGTACCATGGGATAAATGCATCTCCCTGAACAGCGATAACTGTAATTCCTCAGTTTGTTTCTTGTTACCATCAGCAAGCTGTATTTCAAAATGAGGGTTTGTTGGTGCTGACAAAATGAGGTAGTGTTGGTGCTGAAAGGTCTCCTGCAGTTATTTAACAATGAGCCCTGTTGTCTGTGCTTGCTTTACATTTTTTTCATCCCTTTCCAAAGCTTTTTCTCTCTAGTCACAAGTCTTCTGGACTCACTTGAGTCAAGCTCCAGCAGAGCGGATCAAGCATTGGTTTCCTTGCACTGTGTGTGTGGGTTTTTTTTTTTTTTTTTTTCCTCTCTCCCTTCTCCTGTAAGAAAATTGAGCATGAAGGTTGCCAGTTCCATTTGTGGATGAGGGGGAAATTGTTACAATAGTGGGTGTAGTGTTAGTTAGTATTCCTTAATTGTGTTGGCATCTTGCTCCAAGCAGGACTAAAATATCTCTCTAGAGTAGAGTGTGGCAAAGCATATGGTGAAATTGTAATTCCACCTTACTTGAACATGGACAGTATCAGTAGGTGTTAGAGCCCTTCTTTCAATCTGGAAGCACATGGCTTTGGCCACCGAGGAACAGGCTGAGTTATAAACCTGAGTTTCTGCCACAGCTAGTAAAAACGCTCCTTCATGACTGAGAGGAAAGATGTGATCGAAGTGCTTTGTGCTCTGGTATTTTTCAGCTTCCAAGTATTGCAATTTCAGAGTATAATGGGGGTTCTTAAAGACACCACAAATTCAGAAGGGAAAGGATGTGCAGCTGAGCTCTCTCCTTGGGACTGGACTCTCGGAAAGAAAGTTTTACCTTTCTGGAAGAATACCTCGTTCCTTGGGCGCTGCTGTTTTCAAACCGGGCGGCCGTTGGG
>VZSV01000022.1:70716-117869 GCA_013398735.1 Nothocercus julius
GCCGCTTTTTGGGGGGGTTCCCCGCCCTGCTGCGGCTGCGGGGCGGGTAACGGGGCCGCCGCGCCCGGGAGCGGCCGCCCTCCGGAAAGCGGCTCCGCGGTACGTAGCGCGGCGCGGGCTCGCTCCGGCTTCGCCTTAATTTAATCTTTAGTTCCCCGCCTTGGCACTGGGATGAGGCGCGCGGAGCGCGAGCGCCGCTGCGCAGCGCGAGGGAGGCAGGAGGCGGGTGCCGCGGCGGCCGCGCGGGAGCCGGGCGCTCGCGGCGTTTCTCCGCAGTGACTTTGGCACAAGGTTAGTGAGGGGCGCTGGAACCGCCTTCCAGCGGCAGCGCCGCTCCGCTCGCTTTGGCATCTCCGGAATTGTCATGTCGTGGTAGCAGGAATGTCACTTAAGCGTCGGACTTGTTCTCTCTCTGCTCCCTTTTTTGCCCGACTTCCTGGATGAGCCTCGAATCCGTTCTCGGGCTCTGTACGGACCTGAAAGGAAAGGTTTTCTAAAGAAACCTCATTTTATTTTTATTTTTCTGCACGTTGCTACCTTGTTATCCAATGCAAGCCGGGTATGCTGATGAGTAAGTACTGTGACTCTCCTGAGTTTCACTTTTACCAGCAAAGGTTATATTTAACAGTAAGTGCCACATCTTAGCTGCCTGCCGGGAGAGCAAACAGCGCTTGCAAGTGGCTTTATCTGCTGCCTGCTATTGGCTCAAGCAAGCCTCCCTTGCACGTAGGTGTTGTCCTTCTTTGCACTTTCTCTTTTTCTCCCTCCGAAAGGGGAGTTGTTTGCAAGCTGAAAATCTCCAGGCAGTGAGATAAGGGATTCAGAAAAGGACAGTTTGTGATTTCTTCATCTCGTGATTGAAATGGGTTGTATCCATGGCTGGGTAGAACTTGTGACAGCAAGTTGAGCTTGTCGTTCTTTGCAGGGACTCTAAGGTCAAAAAACTCTAGGTCACAGTCCTTGAATTACTTATCTTTAACATGGCGTAACAGGCTGTTTTTTCTGTACGTATACATGACGTGATGTAAAGCAGTGTAAATACGAAACATGCATGCAGTTCAACTAGCAAATGTTAATGACAAAGCAGAAGCTGAGTAGACAACTTCAGGTTGTTTCACGTTTCCTGAGGATCTTGGGGACATAACTGAGTGCTCGAGGGTTAACTGTGCTGGCCCATGTTCTTGTGAATGGACATGTGCTTTAAGATGCAAGGAGTTGTCTTGGATATTTGTGCACTGCGTGGTCTGGGAGGGATGTCTACAAACGTGGCTGTTATTGCTTAGATCTGCTACCTTACTGGATGGGAATGAGGAAAATGCCTGCAAGCTGCATGCAGGTGGCTACTGATGAGATTTTTGTATCTCTGCCTTGGGTAGGGGTAAGGGGAGCAATAATGACACCCTGCAGTGAGGGGAACTACTGCTCCTGAGGGCATCCCGAGCAAGGGCCTAGAAGAGCCCTGCAGTCACTCAGCAGTCACTTTTTCTGTCTGCCACCCAGCAAAACATGCACAGCTAGATTAACCTTTGCCAGGTCTTAAGAGCCCTTGGATTGTGGGAGGAATGAGTGGGATCAAATTAAATGAGGGAAACTAAGAAAGTAGCTAATTTTGTGATTTCTGAGATGCAGCTAGAGAGAGGATAGTGTCTTTCCTGGCCATTGTGTTAGATCTGGAACCGCGGAGATCCTTTGCAAGCAGAGAAATGCAAGCACTGCTGCTGTGACCCTTTCACCTTGTGCTCGGACAGAGAGGAAAGTCTTGGATTTTTTGCCTCCTTCCAGTCACTGGAGCATGGCAAAGTGACCCTGTGTGATAGGTATGTTGTCCGTCCCACTCTATGGCCCTTGCTGAAGGGTAATGGAAACCAAGGCAGGAGTCTCCTGGTGCTGGGGCCGGTGTGGGCAGTATTGCAGACAGCTGGAACACAGTGCTCAGCTTGTAAACTTGGAAGGAGAGAGCAGCTTGCAGATGATTCATAGTCACACTGGGCACACAGAGGTATCTGGTACGGAGGGATTCAAATAAGGTGTGCTTACTTTAAGAAAATATCAGCCATACCAATCTTGAACTGCTTGGCCCTATTTTATTCCTTCCTGCCAAGTTTGGAGTATTTATTTTGCTAGATATACAGTATTTAATGTAGATTAAATCCTGTTCCAGAATAACAAGGTAATTCAAAGATGCTCAATTCTAGATCAAGTGTCTAGATAAAGAATGATTATATTTATCCCTCATATAGGAAAACATAGGATATAACGCACTGTGGAGTGATACGTCGGCATGGAATACAATAGAACAAAGCTAGTGAGAAAGAAGTGTTTTGGCAGATGATTTCTATCATTAATTGAATGTCAAATGTTCTAGTCATGCCGTGATGATTATTGTACTAATTTTGGGATGCTTTGCATACATACATCATTTGGGACGCTTTACATACATACATCTGCAAGCTGTAAAGGTGAGGTGGACAAATTGGAGCAACTTGATAGTGGAATCTGTCCTGACGGTAGCATCCTTCCTCTGGAAGCATTTTCTTTCTTACCTTTTTGCAGGCAGAAAGTGAAATACAGGTCTGTGAAGGCAGTGGCCTTGTCAATGTTACTTAAATGAAGCAGTTCAATGAGTCCAAAGTATCCCAGGGGTAGGGGAGTTGGAGCTTAACTGTTTTCAGGGATTTTTATAGCCTGACTTAGCTCACCAGAGCAGGCAGAGAGTGAAGCAGCAGCCCGGACAGAAGCTTGGTAAAATAACTGACATTGGCGCTCCACTTGGGGAGAGGGTAACTGTTACTGCTTCCCTTCTCAGAAAGGGCGCTGTGTGTATTGACAGAATGCTTAAATGTCAAAGCAAGTGATAAGGCCCCTGATAAAGTGCTGCACATGAAAGGCTTCTGGGCTGCACAGAGGGCTGACCCACAGCAGGACACCTGGGTGCTACTTCAGGACAGAAGGTGGATGGTGCTTGTCTTTGTAGTCACTGCTGTTCCCCTATCAGTCTCAACATTTTTTTTCCTTAAGAATGTGAGCTTCAAAAGTTAGCTTTTTTTTTTTTTTTTTTTTTTTTTTTTTTTTTTTTTTTTTTTTGTGAGTTATGTGTTTGAGTATAGTTTCCTGGCAGAGTGGTTTGCTGTGACAGTGGAACTCTTGATGACTCTTAGCTCTACAAGCCTTTGCAAAAGCTCATCACACAACTTGTGCGAAGGTATTCACCATTCGAGTTTGTGCTGCCCAGCTTAAAGCATGCTGCTAACCTGCTTTGCACTTTCTAGAGTGGATTAATGCTTGTAGATTTTGTGTGCACGCTAATTTAGTGGTTATTAAACCACTAAATTGTATAAAATAAATTAGAAGTGGTTCATAGGCCTCTGGAGAAGCATAGTGTTAACAGCATGTTGCCTTGTAATGAAACCTCTCCTGTGTGTGCCTCTGCAGCATCAACAGTGAGGCTGACTCTACAGTCTTGTTTACAAGTTGTTTTCAGATTATTTTAATGCATGACTATAGAGCAAAGTGGCTTAGTTAAGACTGTAGGAGATAAAGATGAAGCAGCAATCAAATTTAGTGGAATACTGCTTGATAGAGTAAGTTTTGTAAATAGAAATTATTCAGATCTGTGTTCTAGGAATGTGTTGGAAAAATGGTGCTGCCCTTTCTGTGTGTGAAGAAGCAGATAGCTGGGAACAAAAAGAGAAATAAATAATATGGAAATTCTGCACATGTGTTCTTCCTTCTTGTGATTACTGCTCTGAGGATATTGTTTGTTTTCTTCTTCTCCATGCTTGGAAAACAAACTGGAATGAGGAGTGTACACATTCCTTCTGATTTCATCGTGATTTCATAATGTCCTATAAAGCTGATCAGCTTGTTTTTATTTTGCTGACCTAACATGTGTCTGATATGTTTTGGAAGAACAAATGGGAATCATAGTTTGGAAACTGTTAGCTCTCAGATTGACAGTGTGTATTCTCAGCTAAAGACTGATACTATTCCATTTAAAAAAAAAAGAAAAATAGGCTTTAAGGCTGAATCTTTGTGCATAGCCCCCTTCCTATTGCTGTTACAATGTTTTGTGCAGAAGTATGTGAGGTGCTCAGCAAGAAGGGCTGTGTGTTCTGTTTTTGCTTTTGTCTCTCTGCTATATAAAGTATCAGAATGCTATTTAAGTGATGGACTGGGTGACTGTAGTCAAACATGTTTGCTAACTTTCTGGATGTTTACTCTCCTCTTCGACATTTCCTTTTTGTAAGGCTGAAAATGTGTTTCGTAGAAAAAGTTGAAAATCTTTACAGTTGAAAAATTAACTTCACTGGGCCTGTCCACTACTATATGTTAATACTTGTTTCTGAGGGTGGTGCAATATTTAACTTGTACATTTTGTGTGAAATTGTTTGTAGAGTATCATCTCCGAATAACTTAAGGGTTTGTATCATTGAACCATCAAGTCCTGTTAAGTTTGCCAACATGGTGGGATTTTTGCTTTGTTTTACTTGGCCTCTTAAAATGTGATTTAGGGTTTAGAGATCTCATCCTGTGGCTCTTGTCCTGCTGTAGTAGGCTGTCTGTGTGCAATTTGGTCTTTGTGCAGCTTTTCCTTGAATAAAGGAGGTTGGTTGATCTAACTTCTTGGATGTTTTTGTTGTGTTTTTACGTTGTGTATTGTAGTCATTTGTGGTTCCCTGGAGTGTGTAAACTCTTCAGCTGTGAAGTGTTAAACAGATGATCTCCTATCTAGGCTGTTATAGCAGGGTGTGTGTCTCTCCTTTTGTTGTTATACTTGAGTTTTACCTGGCCAGAATAGTGGCTTTCCAAACAAAATTACTATTTTTTTCACTTGTTTATTCAATGGTTCCTCTGAACTGATAGCATTTTTGTAACAGAGGTGAACCTTTGTGGAGTTTGACCTCTTGTCTGATATTTTTATCTTGTGAACTGAGCATGTACTTGTTGACCTTCATCTCTTGCAGAATACCAATGACTTTGAAACCTTTTCTGTTTTTAATATTAATATTCAGACTGGAGTTATTCCTGTTTGCTGTCCTGTGCAGTGAAGAAATGCATCTGTGTAATGCTGGCTGCTGAGTCATTGAGGTTATCATTAGAACTGGTAAAAGGACTGTACAAAAGGGTTTATGTACTGAAAATACATCACTGCCACTGTAATTTTCCTTTAAAGTACACACCAGGCCAGATCACCAGTGAATGTTGGCAATCTGTTTCTCCCTCCAAAAGCTTGTATTTTTCTTAACATCATCCGCTTTTAAATGCTTCAGGAATGGACCTCAAAAAGAAGCGTGTTCGGTGTTACACACAGATGGGCAAGGGCAGGCATGTGCTCACCTGAGGATTGCTGATAAGCACGCACAGAGCAAGGGATGCTCCATTTGTAGTGGAAAGCTTGAGAGTTGAAGATTGCTGCAAAGGAGGGGTAAGATAAAGGACCTCTTACGAACAAAGCACATGAATTTGTTCTGAATATCCTCAACAGTCCAGTTCCAAGAGGACCTCTACCTTTTGATTTAAGGATGACCTTCATTTACATGGCTCTTGTCTTTCCAGGATGCCTCTGAGGGTGACAGCTGTGAGGGCGTCTTAGTTTGCTCTCATAGTTAAGCAAATTAGAAGGTAAATGTGGGCTCTGTCGCTACCATTGAACAGAAGCATTTTCCCTCTTCTCATACTCATCATTGCTCTGTAGTAATACTAAAACTCAGACATCAATGCAATAACTCTTGGATCCTTGGATAGACTGGGAGACTTTATCAGAATGAATTCAAGATATGCCTTGAAGGAATTCAGTGGGCTATGTGGTAATGCAGGGGTACCTCTTAGCTTGGAGATGGAAAGAGATTAGCTACAGAAGCAGACTACATTTTTTCATCTGCATCAGAGATGTCTGTGCTGCAAAAGCTACACTGATTTTTCAGCCTCAGCTAGTTTAGGTGTGTTTTTCTCTTGAATAGAAAAATGATTTCTCATTAAACTTGAAAGTTAATAGTGTTGCCACTGCAGGTCTCATTACTCCTTTTTGTGAGTCAAGAGCTATGGTGAGGGGGAAGGGAGAACAAAACTGGTCTCCCCCTATGCAGGAAGATTCAGTTTAGTTTGACCTGAGCGTCAGCCTCTATGCCTTGTGCTGGTCTGCCTTGGGAGACAGCACCAGCAGGTACTTGGAGAAATTTGAAACTGATAGGCATGAAGAAATGCCACAATCATATGTGGCAAGTTTTCCCCCTTTTTTTATTAATGGAGAATATGTGTAAATAAGATAATTCTAGGTAACATGATAATCCATATGCATCTATAGTTTTTATCTTAGTGGAAATGCCAGCAAGACTATTAATTGTGAATATACTCTATGCTGTGCATGTGGGCTGTCTACAGATCTGGAAAAACTCCTTGCTGCAGGAAGAAACGAGTGAAATTCAGGTGAAACTGCTGACTGAACATTTCAAAAGATTTGAAACAATTGGCAGTTGTGCCTGTGGGTCGCAGATGCCTAGGTTTGTATAACCTGCCTTTGCTCTACCTCTGCAGCCATGTTTCAGGCTGAAGGCTGAAAGCCACTCGTATGTGTGCTATTCCCAAAGGTTTTCTGCTTCACTGGTGAGAATTTGTGCATAAAAGGGCAGGTGGCTGGACTCTAATATCCTCATTTTGGTACTGTTGTCTTTTTTCAAGCATCAATGGGGTACTTAAGAGGCAGTCTACTGTAACCCATACTGTCTGAGACAATTTAAGGGGTCTATGTGTCATAACTGAATTGATAACATAATCTGTTATCAACTCTCATTTTATTCGCAAGCTGCAATCTATAGAATCTTGAAAGCAACTCGGAGCTATCAGATTCTGTGTCAGTTTAGGTTGGGAAAACACTTGATTTTTCCTTAGATTTATGCTTGCTTCAAATCTGCTGCCATTTGGGTTTATTTTAGCAACTTGTGGCTCTTACTGGAGTTCATAAAAGAGATTACTAGAACTTTAAGCCAAGGCCCTTTGTTCCTGTTCTGGGTTGTATATGCTGCTCTGTTGCTGATCCAGTAATAATAAATAAGAGCTTTAACAGCACATAGCTTTACTACAGCGTTAAGTCTAGATGAACTGATTGTCCATGGAAGATTTGCAACTCAGATAAAACAATCCTGCTTCTCTCTGCTCAGTTCTTGTTGAGCTGTTGGTCACACAGGAGGGAACAGAGTATCAACAGATAACATGATTCTTGCAGCAAAAGTCATAACCCCCCCCCATCTCCCAACCCCCCTACCCCCAACCCAAATAGAGGTAAAAGTGCTTGAGGTCATTCATAAGGAGAGAAGGTTTGTTTCAGTCAGTGATGATATTTAGGTTGGATTATCCAGCTGCTTCGCATAGCAAGGATGATGTCTGATGTTGTGTTGTAATGCAATAGTATGTATTATATTACTGAAAAATTGTAGTATTTTTACACTCCAGCAGTTACTTCTAGCAAAAATGAGAACTAGGAGGCTGTAATTTAGCTTTTCGTCTCAATATGCAAATGTCTTTTGCTATTTTGATTTAAGGCCATGTCTTTCATTTTGGACTTCTGTAACGCAGAGTATCTATCTGCCTCAAAGTCTGGAATGTTGAGTGTAACGTACGCAAATTTCAGGATATGTCTTATCAGCCTACCTATGACCCACGTTTTACCTGTTCTCTGCTTAAAGATAAAATCAAAATAGCGTCTGGAAGGAAGAAATTTCCTTAGGGAGAGACAAACTTAATGCAGCAAGTCATTCTAAAATCATAGGTACAACTGGGATTTTTATGTTTATATATCTCTCTGTGAAGCCTGACCCATCAATCCTGAAAGCTGACGTGTTTGCTAGGATGCTTTCCACCTGTGTTGTGAGCCTCCCTGCTGACTCCCGTTTCTCTAGAAGCTTCAAAGAAGTTTCTTTTTAAATAGTCTGGTCAGCATTCAGATTTATTTAAGCACTTCTATTTTGAAATAAAAGCTCGCAAATAAGACATCTGACAGTGTGTTTTTATAGATGCAAAATAACTGTATGACATGCATGCTTAAGGAACTTTTTGCCTTTTCTGTCTCAGTAACAAACATGATTGCAAAGCTGGAGCTTGTGAAGGAGAAAACCAGCTTCACAAGTGTTAATCCTTTTGATAGGAAGCTAGTCTCACTCTCCTGAATCTAAAATGCATCCGGTTGTGCTGCAGCACTAAATAAGAGCCAACGTGGCAAAAACATGACAGTTGCTTCAAAAGCGAAAACACTGACACACACACTGGGTCGGATCTGACTGGAAAGAACTGTGGGGGAGGGAATCCAGAGTAGCTGATTAAAGTCATCAGTTATATATTCCACAAAATATTCAAGGGAAGTAGCTACATCAAAACTGCCATAAGATGTGCTTTCAAAAAAATCTCTTAAGAATGAAAAGGAAGCATTTCCTCTGTGTGTGTTCTTAAGAACGCCCTTACATCTTAAAATCTAGGCTCTCTGTGAGACTAACAGACTTCAAAGATGTCCAAATTCTCTTGAAGGAAAAAAGGGCACAAAAATCCCTGCCACATCCGAAACCCTGCAGTAACATTCTGCTCTAATCCTATTGGCAGCAATACTAATGTGTAAGGTCGTGCCTATGTTGAATGAGATCCTTACCAGGTAAGGTTGCTTCTAAGAAAATGGATGCTCCATCTCATTAGGGGAGGGCAGCAGAGTATCTTTGGGGTAGTCCTGTAGCCCTGCAGCTTGAAACTAGCTTCCCAAGGATGTACCTCACCCTGGAGGTCTTTCAGCCTAAGCTTATTTTGGCATAAGCTACTGGCAAACTTAAAACAGCAGCCATATTTAATTTCAGCTTGGCTCAAAATAGAAACAATACTAAATAGAAAAGGACAAAACAGGCAGGTAGGGTTTTTTTTGTTGTTTGTTTGTTTTTTTGCTTGAACTCCTCATGTTTGACTAGTCATTATTCTAAGCCTGGAACAAGAGTAGGGACAGAACGTGCTCTGGATGCTGGCAACTTCTGCTGCTCTCAGACCTAAGTAGATTCCTTGTGAACTTTATCAGTTTGCAGCTGTGTCATCTAAAGAAAATGCAACTGCAAGAAATACACCCTTAGAGATGAAGAATTAAAACTGGCAGAAAGTCTTATTTTAGAAACCTCTGCTAAATCTTGACTAGCACAGTAAGTTTGGAGAGAGCAGTTTCTCCACTTAAAGTTTAAACCCAAGCTTTTCAAGCACAAACTATCCATTTATTTAATCTGCAATCAGAAATAATGTGTTTGCAGTGCGTTCCTGTCCTGTAGAAGGATTCTTGGCTCAGAACTACAGCCTTCCCTCTGTGTTAAACCTGCAGCGTTTCGTCAGCCTCTGAGTACATAAACTCTGACGCAGTCAGATGTAGCTGGAAGTAAGGCAGCCAGCTCCCCGTGCAAGAGGACGTGTTGTGATCTCTTAGCATGGAAGGGCTAAAGGTCTCTGTCCCTTCCATGTGGGTAGGTCAGAAACAGTTCCTCTAGAAAGTCTAAAATTTATGAATACTACTCTTGTATCTTGGAAAAGGGGGTCTGATGACTTTCCAAAGCTCCAACTCTTTCCTTGAAGAACAGTATTTTGATACCTGTACATGTTGCCATGATCTTGCGCAGGCTGATCCTGCCAATTCCTTCTGTGTGGAAGACAGCCAGGGACTTGCTTTTAGCAGAAGGTCCAAGCTTTCTGATTGCATTTGGTCTTTTTCTTCACAAACAGAATTTTATTATTTGCATAGATCAAGTATGAGGAGCTAACTCTCTATACTCAAGAGAATGAAATGTAGGCTTTCCAGCTCAGCTCTACTAAATGTCTTCTCTTGAACTTTGGAGGTGAACTTTGGTAGCCGACTCACAATGAATTCCCCTGTTCATCTGGGGAATGGTTGAGACAGTCTTGTGACTGTGAAGTCTGTGGTATCTTCCACTGGCTCTGAGTTGGGATGTAAAAGAATAGATGACCCAGGCTGACCGTTGGTTTGTATGGGATGGGTTTGTGTGAGGGGGTTGTTTACGTGATTGGGGGTCTTTCAGCCCTTGTTTAAAGAGGAAAAAAACTACAACAACAAAAGGCTTTTAATGGTGTCTGTATAAGTCTGAAAGAACAAAATGTCACTTTGGCACCCTCCATTTCTCCTTAGAATTTGAAGTATCGCGGTAGTCCAGTGCTGTAGCTGACCCAGCTGACCAGCAGGGCAGACTCCTTCAATAAAGACCTATGTTTCCTTGGGATTCAGTAAATAACCCTATTGTTATGAGTGGGCTCAGTTTACCTTGATTAATTGTTCACACTTTATTTTACCTTTCAGTAGTTGCACTAGCAGTAGTTTAAGTTATTGGCAAGTGGTATCTAACTATTCTTTCAATAGATCTTCAAAACTGAGCAAATGGTCAACATGTAGCACCAAGAGACTCTTGCCAATAGGCCTAAGCAGGAAACATGGTAAAGCAAAGCGTGGCTTTTTTTGGCTCCATCTTCTGTACCCTAGGATGAGCCTACGCTGTGGTCTTCCTTCTGGAAGGGAGAAGTTTAAAAGGAGCTACATTAGCAAATACGGAGTTATGACACGAGGCTTTAACATATTTTAAGGCAACTAAAGTTTATCTTGAGTTCCTTGTGGCCGATGGGGAGTGGTGAGTCAGCAGGGAGATTTTATGTGTGCAAGCATTGTATACAAGCAAAACCATATAAGAACTCTGAAAGCTTTGCATAAAATATTCACATATTTTAAGGCTTTATCTGTCCACCGATACGTTCATGAAACTCTTTGTTTCTGCTAGTACAGAGCATAAAAAAGGTCCCCAGTGGAGGCTGTCAGATAAAGCACTGATTCCTTTCTCTGACAGGTCAAGTACTGTATTCAGGCCTACTTTCAGAGAAACATACTGATACTAAAATTACCCCTGTTTTGTTTTTACTCGTTTTGGAGTTGTGCATAGGTGTTTTGTTGTTGAGTTTCTTTTTGTGTGTGTGTTGTGTGTTTTTTGTTTTTGAAGGGGGTTTTTTTGTATCCGTAGTAGGAGGTAAGCTCCAAGAGTAGAGACAAAAATTAAGCCTCTCTCCTATGGAGAACTCCCTTGTTAAAGCTCAAAACCACATTTAATAGTATGAGAACTCAAAACTACAGAATTAAAGCTTTTTCCAGGTATACATAGCAACTGGTTTTGGTTTTCACTTACAGTTGTTACTTAAGTAACAACTTAAAGCTGTTCTAGGTAGTGGAAGGTTTAAAAGTACTTTGTCATAGAGGCAAATCCTGTAGAGTCAGGGCAGTAATAGCATGATGTAAGTCAGCTAACAAAACACATAAAACTTCCATTTTTACATAACTGTGCCTTTGGGAGGTTATTCTTTCAGTTGCTTCGACAATGAAATGAAAACGCAGGTTTGTTCAAAACACTGAAACAGACCCAACCCTGCTCAAAACTTTGTAGTTCTTGTTCTACATTAAATGTAGATGAATAGGAGATTTAGTCTCCACTAGTTTAAACTGGTCATCACAAAGAACTAGCTTCTGCAGGGAGAAGCTAGCACTAGGGAAAGAATAAACTGTATTGTGCTGGCAACAGAATTGCAATTATGTGAACTGGTCTGTTAGAATGGACAAGTAGTTAGTGTATGTATTGCAGAATATGCACATGGAGGTGGAGACTTGCACTGTTAGCCTCATATTTTTTTTGTGGGGATTTCTTTATTTTGATGCAAAGATCCCAGAGTAAGGGAAAGAATCTTACTTTTTTGCTTCTCATTGTTTCCTGTGGCTCGCTTGCCTTAATGTAACATGTCACAAAGCACAACGTTGCCCAAAAAGTTGTCTTTCAGGCTGGTATGTCCCATTAGAGTAGTGGATGTCTGGAAGGTAGGTTCGAGAAGAAGCTTGAAAGGTTTGGTTGGATTTTTTTTTTTTTTCTTTTAAACAGAAAATGGTTTTAACTTCTCTGTCAGAAGATGGCCACATAAAACTGATAATTTCACTGTAGCAGTATTTTTCTAATTGTCTGGCTAAATACTAATTTTCAGCTAGGTATTAGACGAGCCCTTATCTTGCTGCTGAAAATGTGTCCCCCATCTGTACTGCATGGCGAATGTCCTTCATGCAGTGACATTTCTGGGAGGATGGAGTTTCTGTGCCAGGAGACACTCATTTTGAAAGCTGCTCCCGAGCCGCAAGAGACGTCGCTGAGACAGGAGGCTGCCTTTCTGCCTCAGCTTTGCAGAGCAGTGGGACTGGGGGAGCTTCAGATCCTCTGTCATGTCAAAGAGGTGGCTCTTCCTCCCTACACAGCTTGAAAGTCTGCACAGTTGGCCTTATTCGTAACACTGGAGCTGCGTGTGCTTGGGAGTAAAGTGAACTAAGCCACATTGTAGGTTTGTGTTTTCACATTCAGAAGAACCAAGAAGTTAAGGTTTGCTGAATCATAATTCATGATTCTAATGCTAAAAGCAGGTAGTCTGCGCATTGGTGAGGTATCTGTATTTGTCTCCTTCCCTTGCTTGCAGAATGTTGTTTTTAGGTGGTCACTTGCAGCTGCAATAACATGTTACTGAGATGTTCATTTATTAGCTGGGCATCAGTGGTGTGGCTGTTTCCTAACCTACAAAAGTGCCACTGTTGTTGAGCCTTAATTTAAATTTAAAGCACTGAGTACCGCACAAAGCAATTATTTTGTGTATTGTACGAAGAGGCCTTCAGGAGGCGCAGGACGGCCCTTGCTTACAGGCTGTTTAAATCCACTGCCAGGCTTATGGCTTAAAAAAATGGAGGTGGGACGGAGGTCTTCTGGTCCACTTTACTAGTCTCCCACCTACAGCACGAAAGCTGAGGGTGCAGAAAGGAGTGGGGCTGACGTTTGTGACATTCAGAGAAGCTTTTTGATATATAGGAATAGGCATATGAACTTATTAATATTCAATAATTTTTTCCTGCTAGCATTAGGCACTGAAGGAGTTACCTTTAACTTATGCTCTTGTAAGCACAGCAGCATAAAAAGACATTCAAGTGCCTGCATATAACTTGTTGCTTTAAGGGAAAGAAAGGGGAAAGGAGGAATAGAACTGTAGCCAGACTGCTAAAATAACTGGATTCTACTTTTTTAATTCACAGTTTGGAACTTGAAAGCCTGAAGGGCACTAACATTTACAGAAAGCTCTTGTGGGTGGACTCCATGTTCAGTTAAACTATGAAGTCAGCCATCTCCACTTGTTTGTCAAAGCAGTGGTTGGAGAAGTACTTAAAAAATAAATAAATTGCTGCACTGATCTAGCTGTGATTGCTTTGTGTCAGTGTGTCAGGTTATGGCTATGTCTGTAGCTGTAGTAAGGTTAATGACTGCTCATTTCTACAAGACAAGGCTAGGTAGTTTCCTCCAGATCTACAGCACTTGCAAGTCTGATGTTTCGCTCTTGTAACATTCTGTTTAGAGGTGAAAACAAAGCTGGTCTCAACTCAACTGTCATCATGGTAACAGTGCAAACACGTGAGGCCGACCCTCTCGATGCAGTCAGTGCAACTGCTCTTGTACAAAGAGCTCGCGACGAGGGTGGGTGCAGAGCGGAGCAGCCGACCCACATGCGCTGCCAGCCGGGCCTGCACAGGCCCCGCTGGGCTGCACTGTGCTGCCATCCTGGCCGGAGCTTGTGGAGCCAGCAGTGGCACTGACCTCGCGGGGATCAGCTGTAGGCATGAAAAAAGAGATGACAGCTATTGCATAGCTGGGGGATAAGGAGCTAAACCCGGTAAGAGGCGAGGTACTATCTGTCCACTCAGAGCTCACCACAGCTACGGGAAGCACGGGAGCCTCTGCTGCTGGAGCACGCGGTGTGCCCTGCGTGGACTGTCAAGAGACTGTCTTGTCTGGTATTCCAGGGAATGGGCCCACACGGGCTATCCAGAGCTGTGCAGCCTGCGTTTTGGTGTGACACTTGTCATCTTAGAGCCTTCCCCTTGAGTTAAGGGTTTGTGGCACTGTGTGTAGAAGCCAGCAAGGCGTTCAGGCAGCACAGCTGTACCAAGTCAGGTGGTATTTCACTGGAATGTCTTGGTCTCTCTGCCCCCATTCTAACAGACCGAAACATGTAGTTGTCTGAAAGCTGATTCTTGGGGGGTGGTTTTTCTTTACAATCATGTTTCTCCTTTATATGTAAGTCCTAATGATTTTGTATAAAGAAACATTTTTAAGACTAGTCTGGATGTTCTTTCTGTACTCTTGCAGTTGTTTCTGTGTTGAGGCACTGAAGAGACACAGGATGGGCAAGAGAAAAAGCTTCGATGGGAAAGCAGATGAAGCTGAAGTGTCAACTCCAAAAGTGGCAATAGAGTAGCAAGGCACTTAGAATAAACTCATCTCAGAACTTAAATATTCGCCATGCCTTGTGAATCAAAATAAAGAGCAGTCCACTACTTATGTCTTGGGGAAATCTGTATATTCATTACTTAATGGTGCTGTTCAAGGAACTTCTGCCTTGCTAATACGCGTGGATAGAAGTCTTGTTACACTTGGAAGAATGGAGACTGCATCCTACAGTTCTGGGGAAAAATAGATACTTCTTGCTGCAGGAAGATTTTAAGAGATGTATCTGGTCAATAATAAGACAAGAAGACAGAACAGAGAAATCACTTAAAGCTGCTTTCCAAAAAAGTTGAAGCGTATTTAGTATGCTTATTTCAAACAAGATTATTTCTCCTGCGTTGCCTTTATTTAAGAAGATTACATGAAGATGGTGCTAGTCCTTTTTGAGCAAGCGCCGGTCTTTTTCATATGTGAAATCAGTCAAAAAATGATAGTAGAATCATCTTTTGGTGCATCTCATTTCACCACCATTGAAATATTAGATTGTTAAGGATGCAGTTACTGTTATTACGGACAGTGTTTTTATGTAAATCCTTGTCTTGCTGTGGGTTCAGGACTGTAGGACCTCATGTGGGCACCTCTGCGTTTGCTAAATGTAAAAGCATCCTGCAAATGGAGTATTCTTGGCAAAGGTTCTGTATCGGGCAAAGCCTTCCTGCCTCCAGGTATTGAATTAAAACTGCTTTAAAACGGCTCATTCAGATATGAATGAACATTTTTAAGCTGAAAGCAGCAAACTTCAGTCTGGGTGTGTTTTCTTGTGTCGCTGCCTCAGTTCCCTTATGTAAGAGCTGAAAAGCTTTTTTCCTGCGTGCTAGGAGTATTAGTGCTTTAACCAAGAAATGTTTCACAGCTAGGAAATCGGGAAGCACGTAGAAAAATGAACTTTACTGTTAGGCTCGCTGTTTATTTTCCAAATGGGACGTTTGTTTTTGTTCCACCTTCTGCAGACCTTCTGCAGTTGCAAATAGTTCTGCGTAACAAAAGGACAGAGGAACTTTAAAAAAAATTTTTTACAGACTTTTTTTGATGTCAAATCTGTATTTATGTTACCAATTTAGTTGCACTGCCATGCAAGGTAGATGCAGGAAGAGATTCGTCTTGATTTTGTTAGATACACTTGGATTTTCCTTCCTGTTCTCTGTTAAATAACATTGAAACTTACATTTTTAATGTTAAACATCAGTCCAAATTACTTATCAAAGCAGAGCAGAGGGCGAAGTCATCTTCTGGTTTTAGTTTAAATTTGCAAATACCATATTAATAGCTTGTTTAATTTTGCTGCTGCTTAATAATAATGAAAAGCACCACTTCAGTTTCAGTCCCCACCCTTCCCCTCTCCAATGTGTGAAATACATATGTTGTTTCTATAAATGGGCAATACCTTAAGTGATCTGTACAGAAAAATCTCTGCTCCAACTACTTAACAGCAATTCTTTTGCAATGGGGCACACCTGACTTCTACGAAACCCTGCAGCAGCTGCCTTAGTTGCAGCCTTCAAAGTGAACTTTAGCCAAAAGTGGCTATAACTTATCTAGATTTTTTTTTTCCATTCTGTTCAAAGTAGAATTATTAGGCAGTAACTGACTTAGTGATTTTATTGCTTTCAATTAGCAACCCAATTTTATTCTCTTTAATTATCATTTAATTGGATTGCCTCCCTACACTCAGGGCCTGGCAGCAAAACCAGCTGATGTAGTATGTGGCACAGCGGACGGGGTGCAGGTTTATTGCATGGGTCTTTCTCCAGAGGACATGCTGCTGCCAGAACAGAAGCTTCTCTGGAAGTGGCAGATTTGCTTTGACATTTCCTTTCTAGTCTCTGCGTTGCCAGCCTGATTTAAGCCCGATTCAGAATCTGCTATTTTGGTGGTGGTTGTAACTGAGGGGGCCGAAGTCTCTGCAGGGAAATAGAAGCTAATATTAGATCTAGGACTGGTATATTAGAGTGAGAGAGAGGTGCCTTATAAATGTAGCTGCTTGTGTGAGCACTGCATGAAGTAACGCTGTGATGTAGAAAGCAACCAGCAAACGACACACGAAGCGTTGCTGGATTAGACTCAGAAAGGCAGTGTCAGTAGGTGTATCGCTCACCTCAGAAAGTAAGTGGTCTCTGTAACCGTTCCAAGAAATTCATTGCTCTATCCTTGCAGATTCTTGATGATGGGGTCGTTAGGGTTGTAAACTGACTGTTGTGAATAAACTAGAGGACAAGACAATAGCTGGGGATGCTGAAAGCCTTTTGAGCAGGGAGAAGGAGGGGGAGGAAGAAAGTCAAGTCATTGGGTGATTGGAGAAAATGGCACGTGGAAGCCTTGCTGGGCCGGGAGGCAAGGGCCTCCAGGAGTCATTCATATCAGAATTTTCCCCCCTCCCTTAGGAGGCAGGAAAGCACATGTGAAAAAGGAAGGGGAAAAGGGCAGGACAGGTTGCTGTCCTGTTACTAGCACTGGACTCAAGATGCAGTTAACATCATCCTCCCTGGTGCTGGCTGCATGTGTGGGCTTAAAAAAACTTCCACCATCTGGTGGCTGGTTTTCTGTTCAGTTTCTGGCTCCTCTGCAAACTATTTTGAGAGTGGGGAGGGAAAGCTGTTTATATCAAAGCTCAGTGAGCTAATAGAGGAATCTCTTCCTTAAACTCTTCTCTAATCCACAGGGTTGCATGTTCTCAGCTTGCAGTTCAGATGTAATTATTTTGTAGCTGACATTCAGATTTGCTCTGTAATTCAATTCAGATGGTGCTTCTTGGCCCAAATTAGAGCTGGCTAGTAGAAGTAGCCTTGCACACACAGAAGTGGATTGCTATGGCTCATAGTTATGGTCATGCAGGTGAAGAGTAGTGAGTATTTCTGCTCAGACTTCAAGTGTAGTGATCTGACTGGCTTGTGTCCACTCATGGAATTTTGATTTCTTCTATTGAATTTTTTTTGGCAGACTTCTCAGTAACTCAGAAATGCTGAGATGCAACCACATTGTGGTCACAGGAATATTGTAGTATTCTCATTAATCCATGTGGCTTCGGTTTCAGCCATTTGCCTCTGAACCAGTTCCTTATTTATTACAGTCTATTTTCTGAATAGCTTTGAGCTACGCATTCCTCAGAGAGATGGGATTTTATTCATACATGTATCTACTTTTAGGTGAGGAATTTGAAACTGGAGCATGAGCAGGAGAAAAACAAGATCTTGTCAGAAGCGCTGGAGACACTAGCCACTGAACACCATGAACTAGAGCAGTCTCTAGCAAAGGGATCTCCGCCTCTAAGCATCCTCAGTGAAGAGCAGTTCTACGATGCTGTTTCGGGTAAGTAGTGACGTCCACAGACGAGCACGGGATGAGCAGGTGTTTGAGGATCGTGTTTGGGAGCTGGGAGAACAGTCTTGCTGTGAGTGAATCTCTTTCCAACATGCAAATAACGTTAGGAAAAGCCTGTGCTTTGTGAGGGGGCCTCTGAACTTGTGCCTCAGTGCAAACCGTCCTCAGTTCTCCTGTAGAACTGTGATGCTTTATCTTAGCAGGGCAGAAAGTTACAGGCCCCAGACATGAAACATCTGATTGCCAGGATGTCTACACCCTGTTTTAAATGGCAAAGCTTAGGACTCCTATTTTAGGAGATGTAAATGTAGCTGGAAGTCTTCTGAATTATTTTCTCCATGTAGATGTATGGGTTTGTTTTTCAAAGATCAATCCTTAACAGACAATGTTTTTGAGAGATAAAGAGGATTAAGAAAAGCTTGCTTTTCTTTTTTTTCTTTTTTTTTTACTTCTGTATATTTTAAGTATCATAGGTTGAAGAAAAGGCTCAATCATAACTTTCTGTGCACCCTCAAAGTACCTTTTTGCTGTCAGCTTAGTACCTTTCATATTTTCATGTGCAAAACATATAAATAGTGATTTTTGGAAAGCACTGGACTGCATAGGATAATTACAAATGCATTGGTATAGATAGGATGTACACAGTGCAGCTAAATAACAACTCTGCTTGTGTGATCTGGTAATGCACAGCTGACAAACTACAAAAACCGCTAAAACTACAAACAGGATCTAAAAAAGCTTGAGTGTAAACGTGGTCTAACTGTATCAGATAATTAGACTGTGATGGCAAACTTAATGAGCAAGGACAAATGAGGTTGCTTGTTCTGCAAACTTAACTATCTGTTCTTTTGACTGATGAGAAAACCAGTGTTTCCTGTCTTTAAGTGTACTGCAGTGGACAGCTTGACTAGATGCTGGGTAAAAACAGGCTAAGTAGAGTCTATATTCACATGTGCAGATGTAGAGCAGAGAAACACAATAAATCAACACAAGATTTTGCTTCTTGCCACAGTAACAAATGTGTCAAATTTTCAACCAGGAGAAGAGATGAAGGAAAGCCAGAAACAGGTTCTTCGATGAGAACCAAAGGAACAAGTCTGTTTAAAGGCCTTGGGCTCTTCTGCTTGTTGCAACAAAGCAGAGAGCTGCTGTTTATCTGGTGCTGCTGGAATGTCATCCCTCCAGCTGGGCTTGCTCCGTTTGTATATGCAAGAGAATACTCACTTGGCTTCGAAGGACTATTGCTCTAGAAAGAACTATTAGTCTATAAATCTCCTAACTTACCCATTGTCAAAAACTTCATCTTGAATTAAAGTGTCTAAAAACACCTTTCTAGCTGGGAGATTTGGGATTTTCTCTGCATGAAGCTGCATATAAATCACATCAAGTGGATTTATGTAACTGCAAAATTTATCCAGCATATATATCTCGGTTCTCTCTTTGGTAGAAGTTACTTGAAATAATTCATCTTATTTGCAATTTAAATAATTTTGCAGGGCAGACTCCCTTTCTTAACTTGCTTGACTTGATCAGACTTGCGTTAGATGCAACAGTTTTGCAGGCATGTTGGTTGGAGAAGGGGGAGTGTGGCTTGGCTTCCTGGCCACTGGTTGCATGTTATGACTTATGACTTAGCTGAAACAAAAAGAACCATTTCTTTTTGTCATATTCATTTTTAGCTAATTACTGGGGTCTTGATAATATATTCTCACCTCCTTGCTTTTCTGACATGCTGACAGTTTTTGGAGCCTTAATTTGAAGGACAGTAAGACAACAAAGTACTAAGAGCAGGAGAGATCAGGAGATGTGACGCTGGCTCTGAGCTCAGGGCTGTGGGGCTCCCTTCTTGGGCCAAGGAGGGGGGATGTGATCATAAATACATTTGCAACAGAAAGCAGTGACTAGACCCAATTGTCAGAAGCCAGAAGCTTTTAATTTCACAAGTCTGAACTGCTGGGACTTCCAGGGTCTAAAGATTTGGCTAAACAAATTCAATGATACTGATTCCAGATAAATAGATTCGTGAAACATTTTGCTAGTCCGCATGGGGGATTGAGTGAACACTTACTCCAATAATTAAACAAATAATTTAATTTATCATATAATTGATATGACAAGTCATAATGTCAGTTGGAAAATGTCACTACTTCACGAGTATTTTTTCTGTTAGGGCATCATCTTCTTTTTCTAGTTACAGTTTTCGGAACGTTTAAATTTCCTCTGTGGGAGTGCCTTTATGGAAGTGAGAGCATTACATAAGTAAGTTTGCACTCCGAGCTGAAGAGTCAACAGCTTTGACTTGACACGTTGAAAGAAAGTGCCACTGTTGCTTTCCTTTATGTTTTTTTAAGAGTAGTTTCTGCATGTTAGATACTTTTGCTTGTTTACTGTGAACAAAAGCATCACTAGCCATGCCGACTCAGAGCAATTCGGGACATTTTCAGATAAGGTTTTTGAACAAGAAGTATATTCTAAAGTATATGTGCATAGCAGCTTCTTCTTGTCCCCATGTATCCATGCTCTAATATACACTGTAGACAAATCTGAATGAATGAACCAGATTCCTGAATGCAAGTAAATCAGAAGATATGTTCTGCTGGCTACCAGACACTCAATCCATGTAGAGCAGAACTAATCTGAAGGGGAAAAAAACAAAACAAAACAAAACAAAACACCAGAAATGTACCCAGTTCAGCTGTCAAGTTCTCAGCACGACGTGTTTAACTTATCTGTTCCTGTTGAGCCATTTCTGTTTGATAATGTTGATGTAAGCTAAGTTGGTCACTGGTAAGTTTGTGATGTGTAATTTGGTTTGTAGAAATTGTGGATACTAATAAGGAAACATCCCTTATCTCTTACAAAACTGAGGTGAAGAAAATGTTTGTAGTGAGGTAAGATTGCTTATTGAAGTTGTTTATTTTCTGAAGTCTTTCCTCTTTTTTTAAATGGGTGCTTTCTGGTTGTCACAATAATTTTTAAATCCTTGCAATGGGAGACCATTAGAAATTGAATTTGAAAACAAGAACTTAAAGGAAGTGGGAGTAACTTTGTTTTATGAAAGGATGATATCCAGTGTTAAAAGCGGCAATTTTGAGTGTGTTATTAATCTGAACTCTGATAGCAATAGGTCGTAAGCAGAGCATTTCTGGGTGCTCTGGTCCTCTCATCCTAGGAACAGCAGAAATATGTAGTAAAACTCAACAGCTTATGGAACTATGGAGCTCTTGTTGGAGGATTAAATGTCAAAGGATGTGCAAAGGATGTGGGGAAGGAAAAAGTACTATACCAGCTGCAAAATTTGTTATGACTGATGACATCTAGAGAGTTAGATGACTTATTACAAACTTCAATTAAGCATGTAGGCATCAGGAAACTGACTACAAATCCAGAGTTCATCTGCATTACTGAAAAACAGCTGGGCAGGTCAAGAGCTAAAGGGTGGGTATACTTGACTTTGACTTGCAGTTAAAACTCTCTGATTATTTGCAGACTACCAACCAAATTTGATAAGAACTTAGGACTGTCCTGATTCTATTAAAATGCTCCCTCTGAGAGGTGAGGGTCTTGCTGCAAGCGAAGTGTCTTTGGAGCTGGAGAGCATTGATGATCTTACATGGGTGTGATCTTATTATGAATGCAATTGTTTAACTATTGTCATGCTTAGGCTGTATTAAACCAAGTCTGTTGTAGCATGGATTCAACTGCTTTGTTTTAGCAGTAGATCTTGTGTTCCTAGCTAGTGCTCTGAAGTGATACCAGAAGCAGTGTGCCAGTTCTGTTGCTTTTGTTCATGTCCCAATTTTTCTGCGATTATCTGCTCACTTTAAAAAGTGCAAGGTAGTATGAGAATTTACTGTTTTGTTCTTCCATATTTGGGGTTTATCAAATAGCATTTTTGAATGTGAATCAAAAGGATCCCCCAATATCTATAAGAATGTCTGTGTCTGTGGACTTTTTGCCTTGAGGGCAGCTTCAAGAGTGAATTCAAGTAGCTCAGAAGAAGGGGGGGTGGGGAATGCCTACTCAGAGTTGAATCCCAATCCTGTCAGTGGTTCAACACTGTCTTTCACAGATATGTAGAATACTTGGACACCTTGGCCAAACTTTTGTTCCTGGAAATCAAGACATCTTGCTTCTTAGAATAGGAGAAGACTTTCATTGGAAACAAGTGCCTAAGTGACCTCTGCATCTGTCATTTCCTTTTGCTCTACTGCTATGCCAAGTACATTTTGCAGTTTTGCTCTTACTGTGATACTTGTGCTCTCTTGAGCTGGAGGGCTTCCTAGTCAGCCTTCTCTTGTCTCAAGGATCACTTCAAAATTTTGGCTTCTGAACGGGCACTCTTCCTCTCCCCCCCTCTTCTCCTGCACACCTTCTTCAGTTCACTAGAAGTCTCATTTTAACCTAGTCATCTGCTTGACAGCTGCTCTGTAACAACTTGTGAATATAAATCTTTTTTTACAATAACGGAGGAGTATGTAAATCTTAATTCAGAAAGAGTTACTTGCAAGTACAGCGAGAGAAGTTCATTTTGAGTTGCATGTTGATCCATGCTCACAAGACAATCCTAGGCTTACTGTTAAGGCTGGCACCCGAAAGGAGCTCTGAAGCCTTGTTAAGCTCAAAGGAGATACCTGCCCATAAAGTGCAGGGCCTGAAGATGCAGAGACCTGTGGCAGGCTCAACTGTCGTAGACATGCTTGCTCAGTGACAGTTCTTTTTCAGGGAGATGTGAGGGGTGTCTCCAGAGAGCGGGTATAGTAGTGTCTGTTTTTTATTCTTCATCTTTTTGTTACATAGTATGTTCTTATAATAAGCCACATCTCTGTGGCTTACTCTGGAAAGACTGTCTGGTCGTCATCTCCAGCTCTGAACAGAAGATTTGCAGGTGATGAGCTCGGTCACTGGTATAGTTGTCTTTTGGTGCTATGACCTAAGAGCAGGAGCGGGGAGAATTGAGAGGGCCTGTTGCATGTGTACTGTTTAAAAATCCACCCTGTGCTGCGAAGCCTGCTAGAGCATGGTCAGATCCTCACAAAACTTTCCTGTTCTGTGCTTTCTGGGTCAGGTGCAGCAGCTCAAGTTGAGGAAATAATTGTGGGAAACCTTGTAGTGACTCTTAGCTGAAAGCAAGAAGGTTCCTGGTGGTATTGCAAGTGAGAGCAGCATTGCTGCCGTTACTCCTTGCTGTATTTTACTGAGTTTGTTTTACAGTTCTCCTTCATAATAATTGTTGGCACAGCTGAGCAGCTCTTTCAATAGAGAGATCTAATACTTGCCGTGAAGGGATTTATAGCTTGTCATGTGTCGGCTGTACAATGAGAGCAGGAAGCCAAGGCCCAAATTGTGTTATGTTGCTAGAGTGTCTCTTCCGTTGTGGCATTTGGATATGTGATAATGTTTTTCTTTCTAGCTCGATGAGGCTCTCTGTAGAAATTGGTTCTTGTGGAGAGATCTATTACATAAAATAAAAAATCCTTCTGCTTTTACCCTACTTGTTATATACAGTACCCGCCAAACTGATGCTTGGTATTTTATGTCAGAACTTTGCATGTAACTAGACTGACAAATTTGGAGAAATGTGTGAGAAGATTTTCTGGAGTGCCAGTCTGCTCTTTTAGCATATCCTTGGCACCAGCTGGCAGTGCTTTCCATTCCCTAGCAACTGGCTGCATTTCAGTACTGGCTTTACAAAGATGGGAATAGGTGTTTTTTAATGAAAGCCATGATCTGCTTTATGTTCCTACGTGTCGCTCTGGAGAGAATGCAGAATTTGTGGCATAGCCCATCCCTTAATCAGGCTTTTTTCCTCTTTTTGACCCAGCTGTGGTCTCGATCTGGCAGAAAGTCCCCTTGTCAGTGTCAACAAAGTATACTTAACATGTTCCGGAGAAGCTACCAGAATCTCTTTTTCAGGGAAAAGAGAAAAGTGCCTGGCAAGAGATAGTTGTGACTGAGATATTCTTATTATAGATGTTCTTCTGAATGGACTTCTCCCTCAGCAAGTTTTGATTGCTTTTTTTTTTTTTTTTTTAAACTAGAATCAGAATTAGAATCAGGAGCTACAGAGTACAGAGTCTGGCTTCTAGAAGAAGTTGGCTTTGCTTTTTCCTGAAGCAGGGACACTTTGGTTAAGCTGCTTCTCATTCACTGTTGAATCTGGCCTTTGCTAAAGTGTTTCCCAAATGAGGTGAAAATTAGTGTGTCTTTAGTGGACTTGAGCAGCTCATTTGCATCCTGGCTGTTGCAGTTGATGAATCCTTGAACAAACTTGTTGGGTTTGAAATAGGAAAACATGAAAAAAAACCAGAGACTTTTTGCCAGAAAACTTTTACTTTTTGGCATGGGGCAAGACTCTCTTTTCTCTAGAGCAGATCAAGCACTATCCAACCAAAGCACTTGTTGGAAATGAGGTCAGTTTTGTGTTTAGCTTTGGACCTGTTGGGGATTGTACTATTAACCTACCTTCCAGAGTGCAAAGTTTATTTTACTGCTTGGTGATCTTATCACTTAGACTTTGCTGGGACTTACGTGGCAAGTGTCATCCAGCGCATACAATATCCTCTCATTCGTTGGTACGCATACAGTAAGTTGGGAGGGGAAGCACCGAGTGTTTCAAGAATTCAGCCCAAACTGAAATCTTAAATAGAAGGAAGAGCCAGAGCTTGAATGTTAAGCTAAATATTATTTAGCTAGGTAAGATCCTGATATCCATTTGACACTGGCACTGGTCTTAGGGAAGTTGTGGTGGTTTCAGTTTAATCAAAACATCAGCTTTTGGCTCTATGTGAAATTTGATCTACTGTGTTCTTGCCTATCTCACAATCTCTTTAGTTTATGTCTTGATACGTAGCGGTTGGTGGCAGCATGAGTGAGTTACCAAATGGATTCTGTCACCAGGACACAGCAGCCTCCTTAGGTTTCAGTTTTGTACGGAGAGAGCAGGACTGTTAGTGCCTCAAGTCTCGCGCCGACGGCAGATTCATTAACATGCACCTGCTCTTTTGCAGATTCGGAATCTGAAAAATCGTTAAGTGGGTTTGAGACAACAACAGCCTACTCGTTAGAGGATAGCATGGAGTCAAAAGAGACAATAACTTCCAGCGTGGCTGAAGAAAAGGTCTGTGGCAGTGGGGAGTCGCTGTCCAACGGCATCAAAAGGCACAGGTAGGATGCTGACGATTCTTAAGGTTATGGTTAGCTTTACTTGTGTGTGAAAGACCACGGCAGTCTCTTAAATGGTAATTGTGAAAACTTTTAAATAGATTTGGTTAGATATGATTGAAAAGTAGTTAATTGTCTTATGGTTTTTTAAAGAATAGTTTTCCGAGGCTAATATGTTCCTTTGCATCTTGCTTTTTGATAATTAAATCTGAATAAGTACAAATATAGTGTTATGTAAAAGCAGGGCTGTTTTTGAATAGATCATATTGATATCTATGTGGATTTTAATTCCTTCATGTATCTTTAATGATCTGTGCCTCCTATTGCCTCTTTAATTTCCAGTCATTTGATCACTCTATTGGTATCAAGAATGAATGAAAAATATTGCTAGCCTGGGAGCAGAAACTCAAAATGTGAACAAAGGGAGTCCTATTCTAAAAGTCTCATCTATGTTTTATGGGCTTATTTTGTGTTGTCAAATGATCCATTTTTGTTTGTTTCCGTGCCTAGAAAGGAGGACAATAGGGCTAGAGCTAATGAGCTGTAATAGACACCGCTGCTCTCAGGTTTCAGAGGAAGGGCAAGATAGCATGTGCACTACAGATTGAACCAGCCTTCAGCAGCTTTCCAAAAGACTAGTTTGGAAACATTCTGGATACGCAGAATGGCGGCAGGGATAAGAGATACCTGTAAAAATAGAGAATTAAAATTCAGTTTTAAAGAAACAAGCAAGACACACCCCAGCTACTTGATATCTTGGTTAAACTGCAGTGACTGTGAGTCCGTGGTGATGTCTGAGACTTGATGTCTCAAAGTTCAGCTTCCGAATGTGGGTTCCTCCCATACTAAGCAAAGATTAAGGCATATCAGGTCTTGCACAGAGGAGCAGGGGGTGGTTTTAAAGGCAGGGTGAAACAGCTGAGTAAGCTGCTTTGCATGTTGGAGCTGTTAACAAGGTGGTATTTATGGCCTTGGCTAAGTGCCTTTCCTGATTAGAAAGGAAGTTTGAGGAGGGAAAGCACTCGGTGAAGGTGGACGCCTGCGCTGCATTCATTGCCTGGCAGCCAAGGAGAAGGAAAGCAGTTCTTGAACGTTATAAAGATAGCGTGTGTTGCGATACACATTTTCTGAAAAGTTTAATAAAGTTGATCTTCTGTTTAGCAGAAAGTAGTAAGTTGGCTAGTTTCCATAATCATGTACTAACTACGTTGTCAGAAGTGTAACAAGCAGGTGACCAGAGGAGCATTTAAAATCCGCTATTTCTTCAAGGGGAGTGAAAAATAGTGACTCTCAGTAAGTTTTATGTGATTTTAAAATAAAGAGGAAATTGCAGTAAAACTAGTCCACAAACCAAATGACTAATAATTTAAAGAACGTTGAAAATAACTGTCTTATATGTAAGAATATATGGTCACCTTTTAGAGACTGAATGTCTGGAGCGCGTTTTAGGCTGAGCTGCCGAGCTTTTGCCGAGCCCCTTGGTGACCCATGGGGAT
Organism: Nothocercus julius; assembly: GCA_013398735.1. Taxonomy (NCBI): domain Eukaryota; kingdom Metazoa; phylum Chordata; class Aves; order Tinamiformes; family Tinamidae; genus Nothocercus; species Nothocercus julius. The sequence continues at coordinate 97,058 of VZSV01000022.1, forward strand.
TTGTGTACAAATACATTGATGCAAACTGTTTGTCCCCAGAGCTCAGCCAATTTACCTGTTGCCTTCACAAGGATGTTCCCGGGGGATGGGAGTTGCGTGGTGTCTCCAGCTCCGTGTCTGGGACTCTTGATGGCCGCCCTCGGTGCTCGTGTCCTCGTGGGGGATTTGTTTGCCACATCTGCTTGCAGTGACTGCAGCTGCACGTCTGCAGCTCGCTACGGAGCTGTGTTACCTAACAGGACCTGCTGGGGGCTGAGATTTGGGCCTGTTTGGGGCTAGTTAGGGATGTTTAGCACCCTACCTAAATATACATCATCTGTGATACCCTTTTTGCTCTTTTCAGAGTAAAACCTTGTACTTTGGGTTTGTTCTTGTCTGTTGATAGTTTAACTTCCTTTTGTTAGCCACATGGAAGCAGGTCACATAGCACAGATCCGAGTGCTGCCTTTTGCTTAAAATCTTGATACCTCCATGTGCTCGCTCAGATGAACAGAGGATTTGCAGCTGCATTGAAGTTGCACGTGTAAGTTCCTGGCAGTGTTTGGCAGCTAATGTAAACAGGACCCTCTTTCCTACCTTCATCCAGAAAGTGAGAGCTGTGTGAGGCCTCTCCTATTTGGTGATGTAGGTTTGGCATAGGCAGGTGAGTGCAGGGCCTTTGCTTTTTGGTTGGAGCAGTAAGAAACAATCTGATGGTTCCAGGGAAATAGAAATGGTGGGACACGAGCTATGCACGTAAGTGAAGCTAGTGCCTGTGAAGAATATGAAATATGTTGCCAAGAGGCTGCTGGTGGTGGTTAAAACCTGACTTGAAAAAAGCCAAGGAATGTAATCTGCTGTCTAGTGCTCGTTTATTAACTTCATTTGCCTTCCTTTGATTGGTTGTGGGATGTTTGAAAGATTGTCTGGATGACTTGTTTTCCTGTGGTTTTAGGCCCATGTCAGAGTGGACTTCATAATGTCACAAACTTTGTAAGGGGAGTCAAGATATAAAGTTCCATAAAATAGCTATTCTAGAAACACTCAAATATTCAACATTGTATATACACATTTCATATATGTATATATTTATATATATAACATATGAACTAGAGGAATACTTCTATAACTTTTATAACATATAAATTTAGAGGTAAGCTTTGAATCTGAGCCGAATCTTACAAAAAATGCAAGAAAATGTTCTGTAATACTTGCTAACATTTGTTTTAATGTCCATTTTGTCACTGCTGCTTCTCTTTTATTGATGAACTTCTTTGTAGTCAGCTTTCCCTTTCTCAGGGGCCTCTCAAAATGCAAGTATGTTTGGGATTTGGGGGAGCAGGAGGTTATTTGGTCAGGTACACGTGAAGAGCGAGCTGAATATGGTGCTTCTGCACTGTGCAGGGTCCCCACATCTTCCCTACAAGATCACTGAAGTGGCGACTCTGCTGTAGGCAGGCATTTCAGACAAGTATTTTTGCTTTTAAGTGAGCAGTCTTAAACTTATCTCTTCTAATGCGAAAAGATTTCAGCAGGTGTTTTTGTCACTTAGAACTAAAATTAACTTCCTGACTTGCTTCTGAAATTGACATCTAGAAAGAAATTTTTGCATTCGCAAACTTTTCCCTTAATTCCAGGGACTGTGTAAAGGTTTGTAGGCTCCAGGTCCTGGCTGCCTGTCATTTTCTGTGTGTCCTTACTTGCCCCCATGATCCTTTTCGCTGACTCTGAGTTGTTTTCATTCTCCAGTATGTGTGTGTAATATGGAGGAAAGAACTGACTTGGAGTTCAGATTTGGCTTATAAATTCATGTGCAAGCAACACAGATGAATGGTTACAACTGAATGCCAGCTCTCGTGCAATTAAAAGTATTGAATAGAGAGACAGATGAACTTTGGTGAATATGTAAATTTTCATATTTAAGAAAAGCGATCCCTCTGCACACATCGGCAAACCAGAGGAGCGTGAGTCTTTTTTCCATGCAGTGGGCTTATTTGAAAACAGATACCTGCTCTGCAAACTGCCTTCATCATAGAAAACACAGAAAAATATAAATAAACGCTACCAAGGGAAGGGGTATGACTGAATACTTGGTGGACGCTGTCCTCTCCTGGACACTAGTATCAAAGCATCCACAGAAGTGGTGTTCATATTATTCAGGCAGTTCTGGTTCACTCCCTACTTTTGCAGTACTGCAAATTAAAGTAGAGAAAAGTGATAGCAATAGAAAAGAGAGGTGACAGCAAGTAAAGCTACTGACACTACATAGCTGCATGGATTCTCTTCTTTTCAACATCTGTCTGTTCATCAGAAGAGCGGGGTGAAGGACACGACATGATCCTTCCTTAGTTGTTCAGGAAGAGTTAACTAAATTTTGAACTTCAATAAATAGTTTGTGCAGTGTGAATAAGCTGTAGTTAATTCTTATCTCTATTTTCCTCATTGGTATTAGCCTTATGGTACAAACGGCAGCTTAATGTTATTATGGGCAAAGAGCAATGTTATTATGGACAGAGAGCTTTAAGCTACATTTATGCCTTTCTGTAGGTAAACCGGACTAATAATGTTGCTGGTCAGTAGTAGCAAGAAAAGGAAACAAAATATGTGCCCAACTTCATGTAATGCTGAGAAGCATAGACATAGTCTAAGTGTTGGTCTTAAAAGTATATTTAAAACTTTCTTCAATACATGTCAGCCCTTCGTAGACCAGGCTGCAGTGTTTCCAGTTCTCTAGCAATGCTGCTTTTTCTGTTTTTCCCAAGGTTTGATTTTAATTATAGGCAATAAATGCCATGGCCTTTGAGTCAGTATAAGGTGATTAGCAAAAACACTGAACTCTTCAACCCTCCAGTCTATTCAGACACAGTGAACCCACCTACAAACATCTTTCATGAACAGCACTCGAAAGCACTCAATTTTTCTTAGAAAAAAAAAAGATTAAATAAATGCTTTAGCTATTTTAATGATGCCATCGTGCAAACACTATTCTTTTAACTGATGTAGAAATTCTCTTTACTCTCAAGCAAAATGAACAGGTAGTTCTGGTACTGTCCTTGGAGAAATTCTGCTCTCTTTGCAGGTAAAATAGTTTAAATGAGCTTGCTATTTGTAACCAAAGCTTCCCAGTGCTGCTTTTACTTGCTAAGGGGAGGTCTGGCTTTACAACTTACTGGATGGCTGGGGAGGCTGTTACTTTCACAAAAGAGTATTTGAGTTTTATTTCTCAGCCATGGTTAGTAATGAAAAACTTTTCTTTCTCCTTCCCTCCTCTATTCTGCCTTCCCTTCCACAGAACAAGTTTGCCATCTCCAATGTTTTCCAGAAATGACTTCAGTATTTGGAGTATCTTAAGAAAATGTATTGGAATGGTAGGTAATCAGAAAGCTGCAATAACAGACTTGAAATATTTAGTTTCATCTGAATGACAATGCAAATTGGTGTGTTTGTTTACGTGTTTGGAGGAGTGTTAATGTCCTTTTAGGCTTTTGCTTGCTTCTGTAGCCCAGTAAGATAAGACTTGATCAGAGCAATATTGGTTGAGTAAAGGCATTTTCTCTTGAATTCATCGCTTGAATCACTGTGTGGTAGCAAGAACTTTTATTTTGACTCCAAAAGCAGGAACTTTCAGTTTTCTTTGCCCTCCCCCGCTGTATTTTACCTTGTTAGTGGGCAGATCAGAGAGGTCGGTTGGTTGGCACTTAATCTGCCAACCAGCTAAGGGTGAATTGAGAAGAATTCCTCTTTCCAGGAGAGGCTGTAAGTATTTACTGCAATAGGCTGAAAGTACTTGCTGCCAATAAACCTTGTGGTCTCATACCACATACACAGCATGTAGTGTGAAGCAGGGAATGTATGTCTAGTAAATATAAATTTGTGGCTTTTTATTCCTTGTGCTGCCACCTTCCCCCATCCTTTCTCCTGCTCCTTCCTCTGCCTGCTTGACTCCAAAGCAGATGTTTAAATAATTAGGTGGCCTATATCTATTTTAAGAGCAAAAAATAACTTAATTTTTACAAGGACCCTTAATACTCCATTCCATTGTTTCATCTCACCTTCTTAATGCATTTATCAGTAGGAAATTTCTTTGCTGTTTGGTTTTCATTTTGTTTTAAAAGAAGTGTCCTTAATGTCAATACAGATAGGCTTATCAAGCTTATAAGGGATGTAGAGGGTTTTTTCCATGCTGCATTAGCAGGGTCAGGTCAAGTCCATTGCATTAGCACTAAGAACATAATTTATTTTTGTAATAAGCCAGTTACATTGGGGTTACTGTAGGTCAGTGTGTCTAATCATTTGGTTTTTAATGCAAATTTCATTTGTACATCAGGAGTTGTCCAAGATCACCATGCCGGTTATATTCAATGAGCCCCTGAGCTTTCTGCAGCGCCTTACAGAATACATGGAGCACACGTACCTCATCCACAAAGCCAGCTCCCTTTCTAGCACCACCGAGCGAATGCAGGTATTTTGTGTGGCAATTTCTAGAAGCCCTTTCTCAATGTTCTTAGGTTTTCTTCTTCCTCGGGAGACTCTTATTATAGAAGGAACTCTTGTAATTTGCTGCTTGTCAGGTTCTGTTGTGAATTTGTTAACTGTTTTGCCGATCTAGGAAGTGGTCTGCTAATGTTTTAGCCTTTTGATGAAACCTGGTTTTGCCCCTCCTTTGGCTTAAAACAAACAAAAAGAGACAAAGAAACCTGCACTTGCTAAGTTGCTCGAGGGATAAACATTCTGTAATACTGTGGCAGTTGTTGATACCTGAGAAAGCCTGAAATCCAGCAGAGTTAACTGTGCACTCGTGTCATTTAACCAGTGTGTCGCTGCGTTTGCTGTGTCTGCTGTAGCCTCACAGTGGGAGCGCACGGGAAAGCCGTTCAACCCGCTGCTTGGAGAGACCTATGAATTAATCAGGTAAGGAGCAGAAGGTGCAGGGAGGAGTAGAGGGGGGTATTCTGCAGAACCGAGGTTTCGTTTGGCTGCTGGCGTGGCGTGCAAACTGCTCTTGGGCTTGACAAACTCCTGTGTTCGCAAGCACTTCCTGCAGCTCCTAGGAAATGGTGTTTCAGCCGTGCATCCCTCACTGCAGGGAAACTTCTTAGCTCTTCAACATGGAGCAGGCTTTAAAATGGATTTAAAAGTGAACTTTATTCACAAAAATGGTGTTTTCTTTTTCCTAAAACCCAAATGAAAGTGTGTGTTGCAAATAAAGGAGGTGGCGGAGTTGTAATATTCACTGTGAGAGTGTCCAGAGTATGAATAGTTGGGTTTAGCATATTTAGTCTGCAACTGCTTTAGAGGCGGTTCTTCTCTCAAGCAAGTGAGGTTTTGGCCTGTGATTATGCAAAACTTTGAGCTCACTATCAAAAGTAAACATATTGGCTAAGAAGCTTTGGTTGCGCTTTTTACCTTTTCTCATGTCCTCAGTTTCTTGGAATGAGGTGGTTTATATCTGTTAGTTGATCTGTCTCGTGCGTGTTCCCACGGCATTTTAACTAACTCTTCCACTGAGCACGGTGCCTATGTGTGAGTGTTTCACACTAGGAGAAAAGAGCCACAACTTCAGCTTCACTTGTTAGTTGGATATAGGCTTCCAGGCTTTTTCTTTCCATCTTCATAACCCTGTTTTTTCTTTTTAATTTTATTTCACAGAGATGATCTGGGGTTTAGACTTCTCTCAGAACAAGTTAGCCATCATCCTCCAATCAGCGCTTTCTATGCCGAAGGTTTAAATAACGATTTTGTGTTTCATGGATCAATTTATCCTAAACTCAAATTCTGGGGCAAGAGTGTGGAAGCAGAACCAAAAGGCACAATGACTTTGGAGCTTCTTGAGTAAGTTGATAAGTGATAATTGTATGAGCAAAGTGGCCACGTCCGCAATGATTAATGCAGGTTGCTTTCCCATGGCTTAAGAAGGGAGATGTCTAACAGCCACATTGTGACGCTTTATGGCAGGTTGCTTTGCAGGGAGGAGGAGAAAAGAAGATGGGAAGTGCCACCATTCAGCCGAATACACTTCATTCTAGTAAATTTGCTGTTTACTAAACTGTACAAACTGGCATCACAGCAGTGGTTGGTGCATGTGGCTGTATGTTCTGCAAATGCCTGGACATCCAGTCTTACCATGACCCGCACACTTCAGTGCTGCTGACTTTTCTTGTGTGATTCAGTACCAGCAGAGACTGGCAGCACTGAGGCTGCTGTTTTAGGGAATTGATAAAATCAGTAGCAGTATCCTTTGCTCACCAGGCATGGTTAATAAACTCCTTGAGTTTTCCTGGCTTATTGCCATGTCCCTTTCAAGGCTTGGTGCCCTTTATAGAAGACAGCTTATTGCAGCAGTGCCATTCAGTACAAAGATGGAGTATTTTGTGTTTTCTCTCTCCTAGACACAATGAAGCCTACACATGGACAAATCCTACTTGCTGTGTGCATAACATTATTGTGGGCAAACTTTGGATTGAGCAGTATGGAAATGTGGAAATAACTAACCACAAGTAAGTTAAGAATGTGGGTGCATTCACTTTCTGGGAATATAAAAACAAAAAGCATTTGGAAATAATTAGTGTCGTCTTCTGCCTTTAGAACTGGTGAGAAATGTGTTTTAAGCTTCAAGCCCTGTGGCCTCTTTGGGAAGGAATTGCACAAAGTTGAAGGCTACATTCAGGACAAAAGGTAAGATTCATTCCTAATAGAAACAAGTTACTGTGCTCGGTTTCTAATGGGAACTGGGGAACTGAGTGCTGTTAACAGTGCCTCAAAAGCATGAACCTAAAACAGGAAGGTTGTAACTTGCATAACACCAGTAATATAAGCTTGAGAGTTATTCTGAAATGTTATCCTTTCAAATAATGTCTTTGAAATGCTGAAATAAATCTGCTTAAGCTCTTTTATAAACTTAGTCTTTTTTGACAGCAAAAAGAAGCTCTGTGCGCTGTATGGGAAGTGGACTGAGTGCTTATACAGTGTTGACCCAGCTACTTTCGAGGCTTACAAAAAAAATGACAAGAAAAATGCAGAAGAGAAGAAAAGCAGTAAGCAGGTATTAATCGTGTAAAGAGATGGTATCTCAAAAGCGTAATAGGACAACTGAATATTTTAACAGCAGTTAAGTGCATTAAAGTTTACTCTTCACTTATTCTCTCTTGCCCAGTAGGGATCAAAAATGAATATCAGTGATAAGGGGTAAAATGCTGGCTCTTTCAAAGATTTGTATTCAGAATGCCCAAGACTTGACCCAGTCTAACCACTGGCTGGCGTTTCCTCACCGGTCTCCTGCAGAGTTATTGCCTCTTCATGCTTCCTCATGTGGAGGAAATGACACATGTATTAATTGGACCATGGTTCTGATTATGTTTGATAATATTTATATTCCAGTAGAAGAATTCAGATTCCTACATCGTTTCATACCTTGGTGAAAGATCCTATTCTCCAGATTTTACAAGAAATTTTGTATTTCTCTTTCTTACATTGCTACAGCTGTTGAAATGCTGCCTTTTCACAACTTTTTTTTTTTCCTGATGAAAAAATTATTGATTCTTCCACGTTTCTGGTAGCAGTATGCTGTCTGTTTAAGACGAATAGTGGTGGTAACAACATAACAGCCTGGTGTTGAAGAACAACCACTCCCAGTAGCTTAGAAGAGTTATTGTCCTCCTTTGGTTCCCACAACCAGATTTTTTTTTTTGTTTAAGTATTATTTTAACATTAAAATAAATAAATAAATAAATAAAATAACTCTAAAAGCAGTTGTTCCTGTGCAGACCCAGATTGCTGCTGCACCTGGGATTGCTCTAGTGCTTTCCATCATTAGAGCACTAAAGCACTAGAGATTTTTGATTCTCTTTGAGGTCTGCCCTTGTGAGCTCTAGGGAGAAAGAGCAAAGAAAAGACATGCTTGAGCTGTCGCTGGACTTTCTCTGACAAAGCTCCGGTCTGCCCTTGCTTTTCAGTGCAGAATAAAGCACCCTGTTTCATGACGCTCAAGTTGCATGTTGCCCTGGTTGTGGAAAAGCACACTTTTTCTGCTCATTTAACAGAGTTTTTTCTGTGCAGAAGGTTTAAAGCTTAGTACGGTGTGCTGTTAAGTCACTAGTCTTCCTCTGTTGAATGTATATCCCCACTGCCCCCTTGTGTTTGAGGATCTGGTATTGCTTACGGTTTTTGAACTTTTATGTTATTGCTTATGGTATTGAACTAAATGACTGAGTCTGAAGTGTAAAGTCTGGATGTGCTTTGTCCCTTCGTGGTAATGAAGCAGTCCTGCAGGCGTGAAAGTGCGTGGCCTTTCAAATTGCTCCTAATTAGTTTTCAGATTATTCTTTACTTGTTTTCCACTCTTTCTTCTTGTTTTGTTGCTGCTAGTGTGGGCTCCCTTCTCTCTCCTTTTAGGGGACCTTCTTGAATGTGAGTCCTTTTGTCTCTTCTCCAAAATCACGTTACCTTTTCTAGGGGTTATATTTTGAATATACAGTCTTGTAGGATGCTAAACAATCTTTCATATAATCAAAGGTAGATACTTTACCCACAGCATGACAGAGTTACACTAGGCTTGGGACTATTCCAGGATGATTCAGCTCTGATGGAACTAGAGCCATTTTTTGTCTGAAAATGAAGTATTTCATGCCAAATTTGCAGTGCAGATATAGAGAGGAGCATAATGCCAGACAGCTGTCAGCAGTTGCCCTCACGCATGCCGAGTTCCAGGTACCAGGGGTCCTGCTTTAGCCAAGTGTATAGCAAAACCTCTCCTTAGACTTGGAGGGACTTTGATGATGCTAAGTTATGCAGCATGAGGCAAGCGCACATGAAAGTCCTGTTCTGGGCTCTTTGCCATTCTCGTGACATCTTGTGTCAAACAAGGCAAAAAACTACAGTTTGTTGTGCAGTCTTTTATAAAAGTGGGTCTTGAGTTTGACACTCTGGTGTTGAAGAGTCTTTGTTTTCATATAAAGATATCTTTCTGGTCTGTGCTTTGCCTCAAATCCTGGTTTCTTGAAAGAGTCCAGTGAAGGTTAGAGATCAGTGTCCTTTGAAGGTTAGAGAGCCAGGTTACCAGGACAGCTCAGCTGTAGTTACCTAAAAACCTTGTTTAGCTTCGTAACAGCTGAGGCACTAAACCTGCTCACTATGTTGTTCTGGTTCCTTTGCAGCTAGTTTGCTGTTAAAACAACCATACTCAAGAGCTCCACAGCGAGGCAGAACTCTTAATCCTTCCTAATATTCTAGGAGTCAAAACAAACGAATCATCTCAGAATGCATCTGAGTTCAGTTCTGGGGACTGGACTACTTTGCACAAAGACTTTCAGTCTGTATTACATGACGCAACCATCAAAGAGCAAAGCTTATTAGTAGCAGGATTAAAGTTCTTGGCACATAGCCAGAGTATTTAAAGCAGTTGGGTTCATTAGTGGCCTTTAATTCAGCTCTACTCTCCTGTAGTCTCTGAAATGTGCTGCTTTTTTAGCTAGGATGATGATACCAGATTTTCTTGGGAGATGCCTTTCTCATTGTCTGGCTGGCCTTAGGTCAGTGCTGTGACATACTCTCTTGTGGCTGAATGAACATCAGCTGGGCCTCAGCTGCTCCAAACAAAGGAGTTTGTTAAATGCATAATGGTTTAGAGCTAGGTTCAGTCACATCTATACTGTGGCCATCTTGACCATCCAGGTTTTATCTACAAAGACACTAATACAAGAAACTGGTGGACTTCCCTTGGTAGGGATTTAGGGGGGCTATATATTTTATTCTAATATTCCTTGATCAGCACCTAGAAAAGTTCCTGTGTTATTGAAATAATTTGCTTCGGTCATAGAAATAGTTTTACTGAAGTCTCAGCACTGCAGTGGATAGATTCAAATGACTTAGGACTCCAAATAACTCCTTCCATTTTCTGTGTGCTGCTTTTAGGTGGGCAATACGGAGGAGCCAGACGAGATGCCATTGCCAGATTCTGAGAGTGTTTATGTTATTCCTGGAAGTATTTTGCTATGGAGGATAAATCCAAGACCTCCAAATTCAGCTCAGGTCAGCTATTATTTTTGCTTATTCTGTCAGTTTGCCTGTTCAACACAAACTACATCCATTTGTCTTCCTTTTCACTGACAAGTCTGGATTTACTTGTTTACTGTAGCAAACTTTCCCACTACTGTTGTAACCAGGTGAGGTGGACTAGGAGGAAAGACCTGACTCTTTCTAATTAACTGAATTTCTCTGCAAAGTTGAATGCTTCACATAGCTAGCGGTACAGGGGATATTCCTGCCTCTTCTCCTCTCCCTCTTCCCCCAGCTGAAGCACTTACTGTGTGTGACAAATCTCTTCTGAAAGGCTTTATTAGGGGGCAGACACTTCCTAAGAGATGCGTGCCCTTACAGAGCTTGCAAAACATGTATAGCATGAGCTGGCCTCTGAGGGGCCCTGGAGCTGGAGAGCCAGTGAGCAGAGTGCAAGAGGGCATTTGCAGCTGGAAAGACCTAGAACTGGAACAAGAGAAGGTCCTTCGGCAGGTTCATCAAGGGCCTCAGTAGAGATTGTGGGGAAGATGCTGGTAGGACTGGAAAAAGAAGATAGAAATAGTGCAGTGAGTAACTGGATGCTGTCCTGATTAAACAGAAGCACCAAGGAGCACCTACACTGTGCCCAACACTGCATTTTTACCTGCAACTTTAGTATTTCTATCTTAAATAATGAAAAATAATAACCATAAAAGCACCTGGGTATTTGTTTTTAGAATTTGCTTTGTAGTGTATTAAAACTAACAGCTAAAGACTTTGCTATAAAATCACCCTTTACCTCTGTCTCTTTTAGATGTACAACTTTACTAGCTTTGCTATGGCTTTGAATGAGTTGGACAAAGAAATGGAGAGTGTCATTCCCAAAACTGACTGCCGGCTACGACCAGATATCAGAGCCATGGAAAACGGTGAAATAGGTACTTATTGCAAAGGTCTTTTATTTTTCCAAGTTGAGGGATTGGGAAAATGAAAAAAAAAAAAAATCCACTCTCAAATTGTTGGTTGAATGTTAGAATAAGTAGCAACCATAAAAATGTGTTCTTGCATATCAAGACAGTAACCTAAACTCAACCTTCATGGGTTATGGTTTGCTTAGAATGAAAGTTCTGTTACCTGCCTACTTATGTTCTCCATATATGCAAGAATCTTAAGAACATCTCAGTGATGTGCTCTCTAACTTGCTTTCATTCAGCCCCTTTGCTGTGCTCCATAGTCAAGCCCTGTAACTGGAAGCTTGTCTAAGAAGACAGGCTCTGACCACTGCAAGTATTTGTGAGCTGCTGCTTTGCCTCTTTCCACCAGCCAAAGCAAAAGTATTTTGATGTTCTAGTTCTGAGTATTACAGTGAAAACTAAGAGGAACTGCAGGGACAAAAGATGCTTGATGCAAAATTATTCTTCACTGGAAGCTGAATATTTTGTTATCCTAAAATAAGTGAATTAGAAAAGCATTGTGAGACCTTTTTTTTTTTTTTTTTCCTCAGAAGCTGATGATAACTCTTTTGTGGCAAAATAAAATAAAATCAAGCAGATAGTGAATTCCCCCAACCAATGTATCTGTAGATAGGACTGTTTTGTGGCAAATGGGATGGACATACTTGGTTCATAGCATTCTCAGTGACCGCATGTCTAAACACAGAGTGAAGTAACTATGCCCTTAGCAACAGACTGTATTCCTTAACTGTAGCAGCAGCATGTTTAGCAGATATACTGGTGCATATGTGGTATGTCAGCAGCTGGTAGGATAACTGGGAACAGCTGATAGGCTGCCAAAAATGATTCTCCCAACTGCTTTTTTCCAAGCTGTTCAGGATTCAAGTATGAAAGATGATGTCCTTAATCTAACTTGCTTCTTGATCTGACTTTATTTTCCTTCGGAGTATCTGAAGAATGGCTGTCCTTTCTGCTACAGATAGAAGTGGCTATTCCACATGTTACAATGACCCATGATCTCTTAGTGGCTTAACAAGCAAACAAACAAAAAATGCAGGGATGTTACAGAGAGACAGGTCTTTATCATTTGGAAATGTATATTCCAAATCCCTGTAGATGAGTCGTAGTGAGATCTTACCCTGAGACTTAACAAGAAGTTGGTGGCCTGACTCCTGAATTGAATCCAGCATCATGTCTTAACCAGTTTCCATGTTGAAATAAATCCTAGATGTGCCACATCCCCTAGCTCACAGGTGCTGCCAAGAAAATGTGTTTTCAGGATCCTGAGGCCACGGCTAAACACACTGAGAAGGTAGAGCAGTATTTCCTTGACTCTCATCATGCTGCAGCTGCACTGGCTTTTAGACTGAAACAGAAGTGCTTTGTGTTTTACGTGAACAACTTTTACTGCTTCTCTTGTTTATTTCATGGGTCAGATGAAGCAGATGTCCCTGTCCTATATGACACTTAAGGCCTTTTTTTCTTTTTTTTTTTTTCTTTAATTTTTTTTTAATCCCTTTAAGATCTAGCTAGTGAAGAAAAGAAGAGACTAGAAGAAAAACAGAGGACTGCTCGCAAAAATCGTTCCAAGTCAGAAGAAGACTGGAAGACCAGGTTAGTATGTCTGCCTGTAGGTGTAGGTAGTTACAAAAAGATTGTGAACGCTCAGGCTAACTGTCAGTCCACCCAAGTGGTATGCACTGTCGTGTCAGCATGAAAAACTGGTGCTGCCACTGTATCTGCAGCCTTGGTGAGCGCAGGCTGTAGGGCTTCCAGAAAAAAGCGTGAGGCTCGGTCTGCGGGTCCTTCCCTCTCACTGCTGGCCCCACCATGTTCGTGCACGAGTTGTTGTCTCTGCTGAGCACCTCTCAGTTCCATCAAGAAAAAGATTTTGCCCCTGATAACTCCTTGCAAGGAATCTTGTTGCTGGTGATTAATTTATAATTGACCTAAATTTGTATGCCTGGCCAAGTGAAGGAGGAAATGATTCCTCCAAGGAAATTGATAGCTTGTTGCCCATGACTTCCCAGGTCAGCGTATGTATGTCCTGGTAATACTGTGTTCCTACTACACTAGTTATTTTCAAAGTTGGTGAAATGACTTTGATGCCCAGATACCCACGCAATTTCCTCCTTTCCCTCAGAGGAGGAACCAACTAGAAAATTAAGAAATGCTAAGGGGAAAAATTAGCTTACAAGAGTTTTGCCAGAACTTTTGTTTGAAAGATGAGGGAAGAAAGTTGGGGACACTTAAACACAAAAAAAAAAAAAAATAGAAACTCAGTAAACATTATAAAACTAATCTTGTTTGAGCAATAAATGCCTAACAACAAATTGGTAGCTTAGTTCACAGCAACTTTGTCTTCCCCGTTAACTTGTTATTAATTCACACAAACACGGGATTAAATGTCTTCATGATGCCTATTTGTAACTATAAATCACCTTTTTCTTTTTTTTTCTTTTTTTTTTTCCCAATGAAGTCACCCACCAGCTCAGAGTCCCAGGTTTGGATGTGTCTGACTTTGTGTCTTTCCCTGTGCTTGCCCTCGTGAACTGTTTGGGTTTGTTTGCCCTGAGCCTGGCACAAAATAACACTTTTTAGATAATTTTGAGTCAACATGTAAAGTTACTGATCAGCCTTGCCCCTCCCTCCTGCTTTCCTGATTTCAGGGCCTTAGATGCTGGTTCCTAGCTCTCCCTGCGTATTTTCAAAGCAAGGGATGGTCCAGCACTGTTCCTGCATGTGTCTGAGGTACCTAAGGTCTAGCAGAGAGCACCCGGGTGCTGTGCTGGAGGGAAGTGGTGGGGCCTCCAGAGGGCAACTAGGAGCAGTGGCTACGGGGCGGCTGTCAGTCATTAGTGCCACCGCCACTCATGAGGTTCTTCAGTTATTATTAATTTTGCAGTTGCTACATAAATAGTCTGTGCCTGAACTCCTGGCCTGCCTACTGCATACCAGTATCCATTAAAAACTCCCTGTTTTCCAGCTGCAATAGCAACTGCCCTGTATCTGATCTCCTTAGCAGGGAAGCTAAGTGTGACCACTCCCAAAGGATGCAGTAGAGGATGCAGGAACAGTTGCTTTCCATGTAAACATGAGGAATTGTGCTTGAAAAAAAAAAAATCAAACTTTGAAGGGAAACTCTTCATCTGCGTTCTTCATGGGCCGTGCGATACAAGCTCTATAAACTGGCGGATTTCCTTGCCACAGAACAGCAAGTGCCTTGCTCTCTCTAGCGGAGTTCACAGAAGGTGCAGGCCTCGGGAGTGCCTGGCATTGGGGTTGTTATTATTTTGACGTCTACATTTTTAGGCTGCAGAGGTGGGATCGTGGTGTTTCTGGAGTGGTTGGCGCTGTGCGCCTGATGCGTTGCCTAGAGGCTGCGCAGTAGTTTTGCTCACGTGAGAGCCGGAAGGCTGGGGCGAGCGCCGGCCGCCCTCCTGCCCCTCGCTGGCGCGGCGCTTGCATGATCGCTCTGGCTCTGCCCGCGGCTTTCCGTTCCTCTCCCGGCTTTCCCTTTTCCTGGGGGCAGACGCGTGGCAGAAGAAGGGCGGGCTGCTCCGGAGCGGCCGTGCTGAGAGCGCCCGCCTGAGCGAGGCCCCCGCGTCCCGCTCGGCCGGCGGGCGCTGGGGGACGCGGAGCCGAGGCAGCAGGGGCGAGCGCTTGCCCCGGCTGGTGAGGGATCTAACCCTTCAGTTTATCGCAGTGAGGACTGCAGTGGGCATCGCTTGTGGTGCCCATCACAGCTCGTGTGAGCCGAACCAGGCGTGCTCTTTGTGCTTTTGCTTTTTAAAGATGTTGGTCATATTTGGTCCTGCTTTGCTGTGGTTTCTGTTCTGCTCTGTTTTCCTGGCTGGCAGGGGTGGGTTAAAACGCGCAGGCCGGCCCAGGGGTGACTGCAGCGCGCGGCCTCCAAAGCAGCCACGGCTCTGCGGCCAGCGAGGGCCTCGGGGGAGCCTGCGGAGCAAACCGGCCACAGAAGCAGCACGGACGGGCCCGTGCCGTGGGCACAGCGGGCAGCCAAACCGCTGCCGAGGGCCGGGGCAGTGCAACGTGCGGCTGTGGGGAGGCAGGAGTACCTGGGTGCAGAGGGGGAGCTGTGTCCAGAAGGGCCATGTGTGCTGGGTGTGCGCCCGGTGCCTCCAGGTCACGCAGAGGGGCCGAGGAAGGGAAGAAAGCTGTGGTAGAGCCCAGGATCTCAGCCCCCTGCAGCCTTGGGGCAGGAAAGTACCCCACCGTGTGACAGTGGAGTAAAACCCAGTTAGGTTGTGGTGAGGAGGAACCTGCGGCCTGGGGGTGACGTTGCACCTACCCTGAGCCGACTGACGCGCGGGCTCTGCTTTGCGAAGCGAGGTTTTGCCAGTCCAGGGCAGGTCCTGGGGAAACCGTGTTGTGCTGTTTGCAGGACTGCGGTGCGTGTGGTGGTGGTGTGTCTTGCAAAAAGGGTGGCTGCTGGTGCATGCTGCAATGCTGTTCACAACTGCTTTGATGTAAAACTGCAGCCGGCCTCTCTGCCTGACAGTCCCGACTGCTGCACTGTCAGTAACTTCTCAGCTGACATCTGGGGGGCTGGAGGAAGGGGAGAGCCTAACCAGAGCGTGGCTGTCAATTCCCTTCCCCATTGAGAGAGAGGCTGCCCTTAACGTTTGTGAGTTTGAGCAGTAACCAGGGAAGTTGGAGCAAAGCAGTTCTGAACTTCTGTCCAGCGCGGGGTTGGCACTTCACTCACCTGCTGCTTTTTTTCCTTTTCCTACAGATGGTTCCATCAAGGCCCCAATCCCTACACGGGTACACAGGACTGGCTTTATTCTGGCAACTACTGGGACAGGAACTACTTCAACTTGCCTGATATTTATTAAAATGCAATAAGGAACCTGTGGCTGATAAACATAAGTCTTAATCTGTTTTAATGTTTTCCCTTGTTTTACTTATCTCCTGAAACAAATGACAAGTTATCCAGTGGACTCTTAAGCATCTCCCTGGTACAGCTGGTGGTCCATGAACTGCAGTCCCTTATGGAGGGGAACCTATTTCTGGCTGATGGGGGGGGTCCTGCATGGACAAAACTAGTATGTGGCCACGGTTTAGTGCTGCCCTGTTTGCTGAATACACCTATATTAGGTTGTGGTGTATGCGGAATAGAGCACCTTGAGCTGTTCTGTGAATACTTTTGTAGGTAACACTGGCACAAGCGAAACTGGTTTTATTTATTGTGATACAAGAATGAATGTTTGGAAGCACACACAGCAATGGGAATATTCTGTACTTAAGGCAGAAATGGGCGTCACTTTTGTAAAGATGTAATTTTTTCATAAAGTGACTTTTATTAAATTACCTACCTGAGCTCTGCTCGGAGGGATTCCAGAAGTTCCCATCTCTGGACCATTCACGCAGTTGTTGGAGCTGGTGACTTTATGCGGAGGTTGATTCCATGTTTTGTGCAGTGCGTTCTCAGTTTTGCCCTCCTGTTTTGTTACCAGCCTTACGGCTGTACGGAATTAAGAGCCATGTGAATACCTAGCAGTTAGGTTGGAACTGCGCACTACGAGCCACAGGTTTCTAAGGAATCTGTGTAGCGCAAGTAGCCCCGGCGCCCAGCACGGCTGCGGAGCGGCCAGAAGGGCCTCGGCACGGGACGAGCGGGGCCGGCCCTGGACGCCTGGAGCCGCTCCTGGAGCCGGGCTGCTCCCTCCGCCTCCTGCCCAGGCTCGCCTGCTCTGCCCTGCTCCGGGGCTGCCCTCGGGCGGGATATGGAGCTGTGTACAGCGCTTCTCGAGGGCCAGCTGCTCCTTGTACAATATTTTAACTGCTGTCTGGAGGTTAGTGTTAATTGAGTAATTTAATCGCTACTAAATAAAGGCTTCAAAACTTCTTGCATGGAGTGTAAAGTGGTTGTTGAATGGTACTGACCCTAGAGCAGCTCTACTTGGGCTCAGAGACCTCCGGCTCCTGTGCGGAACTGGCCCCTGGGGGGGAAGGTGAGGGGCAAATGCTGCTTTTCTCACGTGCCCTGGGAAAGTACTAAGGGAAGGAGCTGCTTTCTCTCTTTATCGCGTGCTCTGCTAGAGTTACCTGAGCCCTGCTTGCATAGATCCGGGAAGTATTTTCTTCCTCAGGCTGCTGTGAGGACCCAGCGCAGAAATCGAATCCGTGCACTGGTATTCGCCCCGTCGCTCCTGCCCTCCAGCCTCCCACTTCCCAGCAGCAGGTGTGATTGTGCTCGCTGAGCACAGGCTGGCGGGGCGGTCAGTGCTGCAGCATCTCTCTGCCCTAGGGTTTGGAGGGAAACTTCTCCACCCTGGCAGGTTTTCTTGTTTTCATGTTGAGGGACTTCTGCTTTGTGAGAACATGGGATTCTTTCCAGACCTAGCCCTGGATCAAGGGCCTGGCCTCCTTTAAGTGATCGCAGGATAGCTCTGGAACGGCTTAAGTCAAAGCTAAGATTACTGTCTTTACCCCTTCCATGAAGCGAAGCCGCAAAAGTGTCCTTGACAAGCCTCATGACCTGTCCCAGTACTTGCCTCCCCCCCTTTGAAAGGTGACTCTCCTTGCTGCTCAAGCCTGGGCCCCTCCCTAGAGCACAGCCCAGCAGCAGAGACAGCCTCCCCTTACATGACACTCGTATGGCTGCGAGTGGCTACGTGGCCTCTTAGTCATGCGGCGGGATGGGACACGAGGGCAGCGCGGGGCAGCTGCAGCAGGGACCTGCTCCTAGCACCCTTCCGGGAAACCCAAGGCACCACAGCAGCCCCGGGATTGTGTTCCGATTGCTGGCATTTAATTTTGAGCACTTGCTTTAAGTTATTTGATATTTTAAGATGTAAATTCCACTCCTGATGAAGTCCAAACAGCCTCTCCTCTCAACCTGTTGGAGAAAGAGCCTGTGGTCAGCAGCTAATACACATTAATGATTACATTTTAGAACATGTTACCTAAATGACCTGCCACACTTTTAAGTAGCCTGAAGTTTGAAGCTGTTGTGCAGGGGGTTCAGGTGGAGTCACAAAAGGGAGCTCGCACCTTGCACTCAGACTGATGCTACCACAGGCTGGCACCACTAATTGCGGCATGTAAGGAGCAGAGGAAGGCAGGGGTTAAGTATCACAAATACTTCAGCCCCTGGCCTTAAACCTCCTTTTGCAGAAATCAGGTCAAGCGCAGCACACGCAGAGCTGATGCAGAGCCCGGACACTGCCAGGGTGGGATGCAGCCCCCAAACTTACCTCCTCATGACCCTGCCTGGTGCACTGAGCTGGAGGTGACCGTGATCTGCCCCGCAATGCCATAGCTCCCCGCAAAGGGGGGCCCGGCTGCTGGCTTATCAGCCGCGGGGGCGCCCTTCCTCGCGGACACAACGTCATCCAGAGGGATGGCAACCGAGAGGTAAAGCGGCGTGGGCGGCCTCGCCACCTCCTGCGCGGCACCGGCACTGGCCTTGGGCGCCGCCGCCTGCTGCTCGGCCGGCCTGGCAACCGGCACTGGAATTGTCGCAAACCTCATGGCACCAGCGTCTGGCTGCGCCAGCGTGGCCGGGCCGGGAACAGGATTCCAGTCCTGGGAGCTCTGCACCGTGGAGCCCACTAAAATGAAAGGTGGAGCGTTGCCCCTCTTGCTCTCTTCCGGCATCACGTAAGCTGGAGAGGACAGTTGTGGTGGTGGAGCTTGTAGTGGCACTGGCTGCAGGAACTGCTGTTGGGAATAAGCAAGGCCAGTCCCAGCAGGAGGAGGAAGGGATGGTGGCGATTTTTGACCTTGGCTCAAGTCAGTTAGGCAATAGAGGGTCCACACATTAGAATGGGGTGGTGGCTGTCCCGCTTCGCTTGCTGCCATGGCTACAAAGATAAAAACGCGAGAGGGCTGGTGTCAGGAGCAGAGCATTGCAGTCAGCGCCAAGCCTTACGTCTACCGCACGCCTACCGGTGCCAGCGCAAGCGCGGCGGAGGGGAGAGGGGGCAGGCAGCACAGCTCGGCAGCCCACCAAAGCGAGCACCTTACTGCTCAAAGGCAGCTGTGCCCTTCGAGAACTGCCCCAGCTGACTGGCCTTTCTGAAAGCGTGGTTTTGTCCAACTCCTCCCAATGAGGGGCTTGTTTTTAAGAGCCAAGGCTGTGCTGCCACAAGTTTGCCCTGTGCAGCTCTCTCCTGCAACGTGCTTAGCTGGCACTCACCCTTCTATGGGCCCAGAACTACTGAGGAGACTTGCGGGGGGAAGCTCCACCCTGCAGAGTTTTTCCAGCTGGGCAAGGGATGAGCTGGGCACACATCCCCAAAGGGAAGCTGTTCTGGGCAGGTGCTCGCTCAGCGCAGATCCCGCCACGAGACGAGCACAGGTACCCGGCAGGATGCAGGAAACGTCTGCCGCTCGCTGCCCACCGTGCCTGGCCCCAGCCCAGCTGCAGAAACGGC
This sequence comes from Nothocercus julius, assembly GCA_013398735.1. Lineage (NCBI taxonomy): Eukaryota > Metazoa > Chordata > Aves > Tinamiformes > Tinamidae > Nothocercus > Nothocercus julius. The sequence continues at coordinate 116,388 of VZSV01000022.1, forward strand.
CAACCCAACGAGACAGCGCAGGCAGGCAACCACCACCACGTCTAAATGCAAAAGCCCCCACGCTCGTGCGGGACACGCAGCCTTTCAAGGGGGGGAGATGTGAGGCCACGGCTCCCATCGCTCGCCTCGCCATAGCCCCAGGGCACACGTGTTACACCCTCATCTCTGACAGCTGCTCCAGGGCACGGGGCTGGCTCCGAGCAGGACCCCTGGGCTGCAAGGGTGCTTTCCCATCGCTCGCATCTGCACAAGCTCCAGGAGCCCTCCTCAGAGCCAGCCACATCCCTTGGAACAGATGGCAGAGGGATCTAACGCATGTGCATTGGGGCCAGGGGGCCAGCGTGGGCACGGGGGGATTTTACCAGTCATCTCCACCCTTTGCTGCACTGACATGGGGGCTTTTGCATTTAATGACCCCTGACAAGACCTTAGGGCTCTACGAGGAGGCTGTGAGAAAGACCCAGACTTTCTTACCTGACATGGCATTACCTTGTTCAGCAGATGCCATTTGTGCTGTGGGTTCCGTTTTCTCACTGTCACACACTACGTCAGCGGCAGATGGACCTAAGATTTTAGCACGTGAGAACTGGCCTGCATTTAATAGCTGCTCAATCTTTACCAGATAAGCTATTTGGCCTAGGGAGAGGATGAGTGTTTCCTGTGGCGAGCGCTCTGGGTGAGGTGGAACCTCCGCGTCCCAAAGGAGCTCGTCCGCACGACGCACGGACGCCACCTCAGCGGCTAAGGTAACCCCAGCTTCGTTGGGGGGAGGCACAGCCTGCAACGGAACGCGAGGCGGCGGCGCTGGTGGTGGAGCAGGAGGTGGTGGTGATGGTTCTTCCTGCAAGGGGGCTGAGGAAACTCGGTTTGCATCGTTTGTTGCGACTTCAGCCTGGCTGTCTGAGGGACCTACTTCTCCCGCCTCGGCCGGCTGCCTTGGCTCGCCCGCTTGTGCCCCAACGGCCTCCGCAGCCCCCTCCGCCGCCGGGACAGCGGCGTCGTCTTCAGCAGCGCCCACTACTACCGCAATTACGTTCTCTGAGCTCAGAGAGACTTCGGGAAGAGTCTGCACGCTTGTTGCCACATCCTTCACAGAATAAACAGAATCAGCGTTACCTAACATCTGGGTAGCGAGCTGGGCAGGGTCAGCGGGCACGTATGCGAGTTCCGGTCCCTTGGGGGACGAAGCTTCGTCGGGTCCAGTGGGAGATTTGTTTCCTACAACGTCGTCGTGAGTCGACGGGTACTGAGTCATCTTGGAGGTACATTCGGTGTCAGGGTTCTGAAGGAGCTGGTCCTCCTCCGTGTCAGTGCACTTCTCCTTTTGCTTGGGCTCCCCGAGAACTGAAGCGTCTTGCGCGTTCAGACTTTGGGGCAGTCTCTCACTCCAGCCGTCTGCAGGGCGCAAGCGGACAACGGCGAGCTTTAAAGGCGCTGCCCGCGCGGCGGGGCAGCGTCACGGCGCAGGGGCGGCCTGCGCCC
>VZSV01000022.1:118619-153343 GCA_013398735.1 Nothocercus julius
CTCCGCCCTCTCCTCACGGCCGCGCCAACGGCCGCGGCCCCGCGCGGTCATCTGGGGGAAGGGCCCCGGTGCTGCGGGCCGCGGTGGTTCTGCGCGATCCCCCGGCCCGGCCCGGCCCGGCCCGGCCCGTGCAACGCCGAGGCTTATGCACTGTCTGTAGCCTTTGACACGCACGCATAAACACAGCCTCACTGAGGGCCTCTCATCAAGTACGGGGGATACCTACAAAATCATGTCATGCTACACCAACACAAGCAGAAAAAAAGCAACTGTAAAACGTCCTATTCCCAAGGCTGCTGAGTTTGTCTAGTTCGCTACTGCCCAGTTTCCACAGACCATGGGGCCGACAGCCACAGGAGATGCCTATGGGCAGTATCTGTCACAAAAAACTCATCCACGTGACAGAATATTCTTCATGAAGCTGTTAGACTGCTAATCACCTTGCTGCTGCATTCACGTGGGTCTGTGTTTGTACAAAAGCCCGAGAAGAAATCCTGGAGAAGAAATGCTGCAGCACCAAAGACCCAACACAACTCTTAGGACTATTAACACAGGCCGCCTACAACCGCTTCCTCTAATACGCAACTCTGAAGAAGCTGTTAGGAATGTGAAGTTAAACAGAACATCACAACACTGGAAACACTAGTTCACCAAGGAGTCTGTAGATAGAAAACTCACCAAGACTTGTATCTTCTAGGAAAGAATCCAAGGAAATTATTTTCTTGTTAAGAAAACCACCCAAATGAGCTCTTCAGCCTTGGGCAGTAGCACGGTGTTGAAGAGCTTATGGTTGGACTCAATGATCTTGAAGGTCTTTTCCAACCGTAAGACTTCTATGAATGCAGACCACACTATAAAGAATAAAGTTAAATAAGATTATGCTATGACTTACCAAATTAGAAAGAATAGCTTTTGTACAGCAGGAGAAGTCATACTTTGAAAATATACACAAGGATTAAAAAAATGTACAATAGGAGAGCAATCACAAGTCAGTATTTCTGTCTGGAGAGCATACTGAAGCAATAGGACTTTAATAAAACCATTAAACGTACCTGTACACAGTCGTGGTTGCCTTGAAACCATCCAGGAATATAGACAGATCAGGACAGAGCTTGTGAATTTGCAGTTTTTGAAAACTTCCAAAATTTCAGGTCTGCAAAGTTCTGTGCAGCAAATCTTAAAAAATCTTAAATAAAGGCATCATAAAACAAGGAAAAATTATTACAGCCAAGTGAACACAAGCATAAACCTTCTGAGGGCTTTAAAAAGGCTTCAGCCCCTACCAGAAATCTGTCTGAAACTTGAGTGGGGCATGCAATAAAGAGAAGGCTAAATTCACTCGCTGCACTGGAACGCGAATGGCATTTCACAAGCCACCTTGAGGAAACCCGTCACACCACTATGGAAACTCTATTAGCAGGCCATCCGTAGAGGAACTGTATTCGTCTACCAAAAACCTGTCGCCGCTTGGTCCCCAAAGCGGAGGAGGCCGCCAGCCTTGGAGCCGTCTGCCAGGGGAGGTGATCACCTCGTGGTGCCTCCTCGGCCCCGTCTGCACGGACGCAGCCTCCACACACCACTGAGACGTCACACGACGGACATCCCGTAGCAGAATTTCAGCCATGCTGGTTCTGCCCCCCAAAGGGATCGGTTTTCACTATACTGAGCAGACGTGCAACAGTAATCAAGTGAATTTAATGCAACAAACTCCCCACTGAAGAGAATTTAAGAGGTAAACAAATCACACTGGTTAACTCCAGCCAAACAGCCAGGAGAACAACATGAAGCATCAACCTATTTCTCCCTCTCAGAAACTTTAGTTCAATCCTAAGTAGGAGTCTTCCTAGTCCAAGGAAGCTTTCTGCCTTTTCCTACCAGGCTGCACAACACTGCTTTCACTTAGGGTGCCTTTGTGCCTGTCTGCCTTCCCCCTAGTTCCCACCTCTGCTGTAAGTGATACCTGTGGGGAAAAACATATATCCCAGGAGTACAATTATCTTTCACTACAATAAACATATTGCTCTTAACAAAGCGCTAGTAGGTGTTTGTTATTTAAATGGTTTACAATCAAGTCTAATCAAGTCTCTCCCTTGAATATTCAACTGAAAAGAGCTCTTCACCTGGAAGCTTTTCTGGACACGCAGGTAAAGCACAGGCTGCCAAACAGCTGGAAAACACCAAGGACAGTGCAGTCTGCAGGGTTACATAGGTCACTTGATAAGACGGTGCACTGGAACACCATCTTGAAAATTCACATCGCAAGATCAGTAGCATCTCAGAAAAAGCAACAACTGACAAAAAAGAAACTAGGGGTAACAAAACCACTATACATAAATTCACACTGTGATCAAGAGGCTAGAGTAAGTCATGCGAGCATTGGGCACGCAAGCAAAGAGGCTCTGAGCAGAGGCATGAAGACAACACGGCCTGTAATGCCACCTACACTGGAGAGCTCTTCTGGGGTATAGGGTTGTGGCGGTCCAAGCTTAGAAAAAGATGGTTAAAAATAGAAACCACTCATTATTCAACTCCGGGAAGACTGGCTCATGCTGACCTTCTTCCATGTCTTGCTTGTGCTGTTTATGTGAAAGAACACGCAGAGGTGCCCGGAGCATTCTTTCTCATGCCTACACACAGACAAGGAACACAGAGCGGGAAATAGAGCAGGAAAAAAACCTACAAGAGGATGCAGTGTGTGCAAGACAGCTCCAGGTTTGCAACAGCAGAGGGACTGGATCCTTTTAGGTGCAGTTCTCCAAAGCAGCATGACTTTCTTGGCTCTGTTTGCTGGTACATGGCCATCTCTGCAAGCACTCCGCAGATGGAGGCAACAGCAGCAACACAGTACAGAGGTGCAAGAGATGCTGAACAGTGAGAGAGGCGCATATAATTCAATCAGGGGAGACAACCTTGAGAACGCAAGCATCAGAAAACCCACTTTTTGCTATCTACTAAAAATCGCACCATTACACAAGCTGTAAAGTTCAGACAGACTACACATTTCCAGCGCAGTGACAAAAATCAGCCTTTTTTTTTTTTCCCCCAATGCCTCCTATATAGTGGCCAATTTCATACAAGAATTTGCTCTGGCATAAATTAAGGGCCTTATATACAGCTACGGATGATTCAGTGTAATGCCAGCAAACTCTTAGCCTTTCTGAATCTCTGTAAAGACTATTGAAGCTTTACGGATTTTAACTGTTTTTTGGTCACAATGAACCAGAATGAGGACTTGCTTGTTCCTGGACAGAATTCCCAATTCCATTTGGAAAGGCGGACTTACGCGAAAGAACGTTACGAGGTCTTGATACAGAAAAGTAGATTTTGCAGCACCTTCTAGCTCACTCAAGACATCAGAAAGCAACAGCATGGTGTAAGCATCTACTCGAACTGCAAGCAGCAGTCTGCTAATAGCCATCTGCCTTTCATTTCAGAACTCTAAATTTAACATAAAATGTCCTGTTGTACAGTTACCTGAGGTTGGAGGATTAGGGGTAGTGTAATGGTACCTAATTCCTTCCTGCTGGAGTTCAGCAGATCTCCCTTCTGTTCCAGAGCCTCCAGGCACATTGGTCCCATGTCACTGCTGCCCACTGGCCTGAAAAGAGAGCTAAACATAAATCTACTTAACAACATTAGTTTTAATAAAACACTTCTTTGTGATTGCAACTATTTTGTCATGCAAGTTATTGCCACCACTGTTAATAAGAACAACTTGTCATTGTGAGTGGAAAGAGAATTCAAGCATCCTTTACAGACTGCCCTCGTTTCACTTCTTTGATGGGTTTTATTAACATCCTCCCAACACCGTGTTTTACCAGTATAACACTTTCTCCCATTCATATTTCAAACGGTTACAGAGAAAAGTTTAAACAATGATCAATTGTTGGAACAAAGGACCAGACTGTGGTAAATCCAAAAGCAATTTAGTATCAGATTTGGGGAATTTTATTTAAGAACAAAGCATAACTAGAATATGAAACAAGCATCCAAAGTCAGAGAGAGGAGAAACTAAAGTGCTTGCTTTAGAGTAAGTCAGAAGCATTGTAAAGGTGTACGGATACAGAGAGCACATTTTTTTCTTTTTCTTTTTTCTTTTTTTTAAATGAGAAGCAAGAAAATTTGATGTCTTAATAGCATATGTTAAATCTTGCTCATTCTACAGTTGGTCTCAACATGACACATGTAACTCACTTTCTAAATCAGGAGACTCTTATTATGCTGGAAGAACAAAAGCTGAGGTAATTGCTGACTAGAAGACTTTGTTACAGAGTCACTTGACAGCCCAGAAGTTTTCTCTATCCTTAGAATGATCTCATTTAGGAAGCCACCAATTAAAGGCAAATTCGAGGAACAAGGGAACAAAACTCATATCCACATTTCTTTTAATTTTACTCAGAAATATAAAAGTGCAAGTTCTGTAAATTAACATTTATAGTACATCACAATAAATATGCCATATTGTGACATCTAAAAATTCTAGTTATTCACCTGAAATGAGTCATATCGAGATAAAAACTTCATCAACAAAAATACCTGACCCAGTAAAGATAGCCTTAATATATTAACTAGCAAGATGCATATTCCATTATTGCTATTAGACCATGCCTCCGAGTTCCAAAGTATAAAAACAAAAACAAACAAACAAAACAAACCCTTAACTGTCCACACAAAATACAGTTGATTTCTCATCACTGGCACAATCTAACTTAAAAAAAAGAAAGAAAAAAAAAAAAAAAAAAAAAAAGATTTTTAACATTTACGAATTAGGAGACTCTCCTACAAGGGGAAAAGGTCCAGAAACAGCTGCGTTTCAGGGATGATTCTCTAGGCGCACGGAGCAGCTGCAGGGCGCCCCGAGCTGACCCGCCGCCCGAGCCGCCGTGTCGCTCCGTGCCACTGCAGGCCTGCCGGGAGCAGCGCGCCCGGTGCGCTCCGCGCAGCTCACGCACCGCCTGCTCGCACGCAGGCCCACAGAGCCCAGCACAAGCTGCAGGCAGGGCTTGGTGTCCTCAACCGCCCACTCTCACGTGACATTCAGGCAGCGAACTTAGTATTGCTGTCACTTAACTGTTCCTGGCTATTTACCCAAACTGGACTATGTCTCTGTTCGCAAAGTATAAAAATCAGACAGACAAAGTAAGATTTCACATCCATTTCTAAAATTATGATTAGAGTCCTAAGAGTCACTATATATATACAGTATATTGTTTCCTATTCAGTACTTCATTTGGATGGGCCACTTCAAATTAGATTGAACACTCATTTGTGACTCAACATTACTGGTAAATCTGAATGATAAGTCAGTTTACTATCCATTACGTACCTAGATTATGGACTTCTATTTATGTATTTTTAGAGTTAGTCGCTCCCCTCCTTCATGGACTGCAAAAGTGTCTAACTGCTCTAGGAATGCCTTTCATAGCAGCAGTTGTGTGTTTCTGGAGGGAAAGTGTGTCAACCTTTTCATTTGGCCTACCAAATAAGATATTACTTTCCTCCTCCATATCAGTCTTGCTTTAGATGCACCCTCAAAAGCAAATCAATGAAGGTTAGGTGTGGGCAAGCTTTAAAACTTTGGCAACGTATTCTGCAAAAAGGTAAGAAAAGAAAAACTGTTTAGGGTAAGGAACTGCTTAAGGCAACCTGACCAAAGTAAAAATAAGGCTTTTCAATAACTATTTCCATGGAAACCCAGGTTTCTTCGGTTTGCCAAGTAACATAATTCAACTAACTTTCTGGCCAGATTTCCATTCATAAGTTTCTTTAAAAAAATATTGACTTTCCTAGAATATAATATTAACTGAATATACAAGGTGAGGGACACGTGCTGCAGACAAAAGTAAACATAACTACACAAGCACACATATGGCCCAGTATTAAACAATATACGGTCACAATAAAGATTTAAGCTGTCCGAGGTATTTCAGTATCTTAACACCACAGGTTTGGAATACCACTGAGAGACTTAGGATGTTGTACTGTTGACAGAGGCTTTTGCTTAGTTTCTTCATTAACACCCTTAAAGGCCACTGCCATGAGGACACAGCAGCCTGAATTATAACAATATCCGTATTGTTAAATTACAATATCCGGCCAACGTAACTTAGTGCACTATTCAGAATACTAAGAGCAGAAATAAGAACTGCCCACACAGTAATTGCATGTCAAACCAAGTAAATATTTAGCTGGAATGTACCAGAGGCACAGATCCTAAATATTGACATAATTTATATCACAGACCAGTTGGGTGGGGAGGATGAAGAAAGGAAGGAATGCGAGGTTTAAAATTCACACATCATCATCAAGTCACTGAAATAACCTCCTAAAATTTCCTAAGAAAATTTCCTACTTTTTGTAGCTGAACAGTTTTCCTTCTCTTGTACCCACTGTACTGGCTAATCCTCAAAGAAAAAGCGTTCGGCCCATTTCCAGTGTCAACATTTACACCTATTACTTCTATCGTATTATTCTAATCCAAACAGAAGACTGTTCCCCTTAGAGAGCGTATTTTAGATGTATTTTAAAAGTAAAAAAAGAGAAACACTGCCAAAATTGTCAAAGTTAATCACATGTGTGCTTATTTAGGCTCACCTGCAGAGTTACAAGTAATTGTGTTTGGCTTTTTTTTAAACAAAATAACAACTGAAGAGTTAAAAACACAAGGTCACTTAACCTTCATCCTGGTTGATTTATTTTTAATTAAAATTGTGATATTTTACTAAGCCATAACTCTGAACATATTAGCAAAGTGTCTCTGGCACAAATGGTTTTCAGAAGAAAAGCTGGTCTTCCCAACAGCTTAATCCTCTGCTTCATCTTAAAGTGCAGAAACTGTGGGAAAGGATAACGAGACTTTCGGTCCATCACTGTGGAACAACTTCCCTCAGAGAAGCTAAGGCTGCATGTATGCGGACGTGCAATCTGTTCTCAAAATCATAGCCAGTAAATTCTTCCTGGAATACAGAAAAGCATGAAATATTAGCCTCCTTCATCTCCGGATGTGAAGGTAATTTTACTAATGAAGCTATGAACCTACAAAACAGCAGACAGGTGACCTGGAGAATGCACATTGCTATTAATGCTCCTGCATCACCCACAGCAACAGAATCTTTAGATATTTTTCTTATCTTCATTAAGTGAATTAAGCGATTCCTCTATTTCCACTCCACTGTTCAGATCTCATTTAGTTGAATGATTTGGGGCAATTTCTGTAAGATCAAAAGCTCTAGAGATGTGCAACGTGCCCAAGCCAAGGACCAGTGGCAACGTATATGAGGTGGAGAAGTATAGTTTGCAATCAATTTGGGTTTTAAAAGACCTGGTAGGGTTCTAATACCTCAGAGATTTATTAGTGTGGCTCTGGACTACGTCTCACCTACAATACACACAAACACCTCTACTACCACCAGGTCCTGGCAAGTCATGTTACAGGTTATGTACAACGGACACCAACACTATTAAAAGCTGAGCTAAACATCTCTGAAATGCCTTTCTCTCCCCAAAATGTAATTGGAAGTGTCCTGGCTTTTACCTTAGCTTGGAGAAGTAAGGTTTTGCCTCTTGGCACAGTCTAAAAAAAAGAGAGATAAACACTGCATTAAGAACAAATCAGAAATGTTACAGAAAACATGCCAAGTATACGGCCTGGTCAGTCTGAAGTAGCACCTCTATCTTGAAACCCAGGTATTGAGCACATGGAAATCTCTCACATTCCAAGACCAGAAACACTAATGAGACGAGGTTAACTGCATATTTCTAAGGCTTCTACAGAACAGAAGAAAAGGAAGCTTGACACAGAGGCTGCTAGTGACAACAGTGAGCTGCAACAGCGCACAGAAATGCAAACAAGGCTACAAGTAAATAACTGATCAAAGGAGTTCTTTTTCTTAACCGCAGTTAGACATTTACAAAACTTGCAAAACCAGAGTTATCTTCAAGCATTAGAAGTTGTTTCAGAAGTCTCAGTTTCAAACTCTTAAGTTATCCATATTTGCAAATTAATACTTATTAGTGAAAAGCTCTTATTAAACAGTATATTTTAAATCAAATAGTTTCTCCACCTACCTGATATAAGATATAGAAAAAAATGAAAAGTTCATGAATTCAGTTATATCTGAATATGGAATTATTTATTTCAGTTACACTTCATTCACACTGTCTAAAACATCTACTGAAAAAGTCTGTGTCCAGTATGCTTGGTATTGACATAACTATTTTATAATCTTACAGAACTTGAGAACGAAGATAAAAACAAAGATCTCAATTAGATATGTTTGATCAAACATATCATGAGTCACTTTAAATACTGTAAATTGAATAAAAATGTGCTTTGTATGCTAGCATGTATATTTGCATCTATATCTTTCACTCAGTGTCTTTAATATGCTCGACCAATTTATTAAGTTTGATTTTTAAAATCCTAAAAGTCCTTTTCTTTTTAATCATTATACAGCTCTTATGAAGGACCTGCGTGGTATCTCAGCTAGTAGGATGGGTAATCCATGGAGAAAAAAAAAAAAAAAAAAANCCCAACCCACCCAAACACACATCATACCCCACCCCACCCCACCCCGGTGCCTCTCCATCCTCCTTTCGATGCTCCCAGCCTGCACACTAGGATCAAGTCAAGCAGCTGCTCCTTCCCCAGTGCCCCAGCGCCGCAGGAGGGAGCACATCCCACTTTCAGCTCCCGCACCAGGTGCTACCCTGGTCTCTGGGCAGCAGCTCCGAGCAGAACCTCCTGCAGGACACCCCTGAGGACAGGGTGGGAAACACCTGTGAGTGGCAAGGGAGCAGGAAGGGTTTCCCTTCCCAAATATCAAACTCCTACTTCACTACCATCCTATTTAGCAACAGTCCCCACTACTGTAAACAGGGCAGTTTTCGGAGACACAGAAAATTCAAACATGAATTTTATCAAATAAACAGCAGGAGCCACACTTCCCACCAAGTTTTAAGGCCTTGCTTTAAGTCTTACAGCACGAAGGCTTTCAAAAAGGAATCATTATTTTTAAAAGCATTTTCTCTAGCTTTATCCTGTGTCACGATAGCCATTTCTTTTGAAATGGCTTCCTTTCCTTCCCACTTAAAGGAAAAGGTTCAGCTCAGCTCAGATTTGACACGATTAAAACAACTGAAAACAGACTATTAAGAACAGGAGATGCTGTCAGTCCAAATACTTTATCAACTGCATACAGTGGTGCGGGGCTGCAACAAAAACAAACGAACAAAAAAAAGGCATTTCCCATTACCCTGCAACCGCTTCCCCAAACTCAGAGTGTGATTCAGGAAGCAGTATGTAGAACGGCATGAACAACAAGTAGCAGCCCCTACACATTTGAGAAGTGAAACAGCAAAATGCTACTACAGTTCAGGGCTGGTCTGAGTTCCCCAAAATGCAGAGTGTGGGCAACGACCATAACAACCAACACAGGCAGCAACCAAGGCATGCGGAGAGCCTGGAAGTCAGATGGTATTTTTCCTTATCAATCCCCACCCAACTTTAAGAGTTTAAAGTTCATTATACTATTACCTCTGGATTGTCTAGCAGAAGACAGCCCAGTTCATAGCAAGCATATGGCTGAACATATAAGTTATTTTGACGGCACAGTTCATCTTTAGCAGCCCGCTGAAAAAACTGTAAAAAAAAACAAAATTACAATAACACATTAGAACAGACTGGCTGATCACTTAAAAATCCAGAAGCGTCTTTCACCATCAAGCACTACAAATCAGTCTAAAGCTAAAATATGAATGTATTAGTTTCCAACAATGGAGAAGCTTTAAGTAATGACCCAGAGGTTCCCACAGACAATACCTTATCAAGGCAAAATTAGATTGCTTGGATTTTTACCAAGCAACATACTGATTGTTTCAAGAGATCTTTTTAACTTTAAATTGATGTTACAGTTCCTTGTTATATCTAACATTTTTTTTTCAGAGCTAAATTAATCTGGATTATTTAAAATGTTTGAGAGAGCCAGATAAAAAGATTTAAAGTCAGTACTAGCTCCCTTGCCTATGTGAACTCCATTAAATAATGAAGAAAAAAGCTGCACCTACAGATCAAAGTCTGGAGCAATGGCAAAATTATACTTTGATATAGGCTAGCAATCAATCCTTTCAGTGTCTTAATAGCTCTGCAGCCAGATCAGGCCAACTTATGCCTACAAAAGGTAATTCTCCAAATTATTTTTAAAAGCTCAGTTTTCTTTCTTGGACAACAAAATCTAGCAGAGCTCCAGAATTTCTCCATTTTCCTTCCCAGCTTTCCCATAACTCTTACTACAAGCTGCTTTAGCTGTGGTGTTAGTACAACATTAGCCATTTACTTTTATGACACAATAAATCTAACAAGTGAGGCCAAAGTGGAAGATTTGAAGAGCACACACCTTGTTACCTTAGAATCTGCACAACAGAATGATCAATAGCACTGAGAACTAATGGTTTACATAACACTTTTACTCAACAACATATACAGAAGAGCTCATAAAATAGGATTCATGGGGATTCATAGGATTCAACAACTTACCTGAACAGCATCTTGAAAATTTCCCAAGCATTTGTGTATGGCACCAAGAAGCAGATTCCTCAAACCAACAGCAGATGAATCATCAACATCCTGACAAGCTTAATAAAAAAAATAAAATAAAATGAGCAATAACCAATTAAAAACAAGATGGACTGAAATTCCTCCTTAGACAAGTGTGGCCTACAATGACCTGATGACTAAAAATTAATTGGAAAGAAAAGCTCCTAGGAAATCTAGTGCCATCATACGCAACATTGTAACTTGGTTTCTTTTAAATACAACCTATTTTGTAGGAATCCCATCAAGCAGTCCACCACGCAGGAGAAGGAGACTTTGAAAGATCCAGAAGAAGGAACAGGTAAGAAACAATCAATTCTCTCTGGTGTTACAGGTGACTGGGCTGTCCCAGAGATCAGAGGCAAAATACACAGTCCAAATTATAAGGCGTCCAGCACAAAAAAAAAACACCCACACAACCAACCGAGACATAAAGCTGTTTTGTTTGGAACGGAAGCCAGTTGCCAGACCAAAGGTTGTCCTGGATCTCAAACCGCAGGTCGGGCTATTTTGGCACGGCTCATCCCAGTGCTGATGAGCGCACAGGGCTGTGAGCCCGGGTATGGGGTGCAGAGCCGAGGGCAGACGGTGCCGCCGCTGAGCGGAGCGCCCTGCCCAGGAGGAGCTCGGCCCGGCGTACAAAACAACCGGCTCCGCTGAAATTAGGCCTGGCTTGTCCGAGCTCTTTGGTTCCCGCTCTGCTGGATCGAGGCTCGTCCATGGGAAGCACGTGCACTCATCTGCACCAGCTCTTCCAGAGACACCTCAATCTGCATCATGTGTCACCCCTTCAAGAGGCACTGAACTGCTACGCCTGGGAGCAGCACAGCTGCTTCAACGCCACCCTCAGCCTCAACTAATTAATCCTGCCCAATTCAAACAGGCTCTGCATTCAAAACAGGGTTAATCCACAACCTAAATCAACCACCTATGAACCACTGACAGTTGGCTGCATTAAGTATTTGGATGTTACATAACGCTGTCAATTCTTTCATTTCTATTGTAAGTCCCAAGTTATACGGTATTTTACTTAAAAAAAAGCATAGCACTTGGAAATTAATTCCTGCAATTCAGAGCTGTATTTTTCAGTTATCTTCTAGTCCCAAAGAAAAGCTTTGAAAAAAACCCTCAGAGTAAATCTCAATTCTTCAAGAAAAGGAAAAAAAAAAAAAAAAAAACAACACCCTGCCATAACCTCACAGTTCTTAAGGCATGTATCTTCGGAGCTGCAATAAGATTCGCGTCGCACAGAACACCCTCAAGCATCACCGATGCAGACACTTCTGGCTGAGTGCAGTGCCTTACAGGAGGCACACTTCTGAATTTTCACCATCAATATTGTTATCTACTTCACATAAAGATGGCCACCACCAGCTGGAAGCTGGTAAAAAAGCTCTCAACTGTTTCTGAGTGTGTGGCATAAAAGCAGACTAAAGCAGACTGCTCTGAAGCCAAGAGACACACATAGAAAAAGCATCCTGAAATCTATTTTTAATCAAAACAAATCTAATTTTAAAGCCTTCGTCACCATCTTCCAGGACTAGAAAAACAAGTTAAATGAATGAACTATCTTTAACAATCCCCAGAATTTCACAATAACATGAGTAATTAAGTATTTCAGTGACAGATACTTTGGGAGGGTTATTTTCTAAAGGAGAAGGGAATAACTTGAAGCTGTTCGCAGACTGCAATCAAGACCGATCACTGGACATAAGGGTAGTAAAAACAGTAAGCACCTTGCAACCATAACCTTCATTTGTCAGATCTCATCCAAAGCAAAGATTCTGGAGACTGAGAAAGAGGCAGGTCCCAACCATCCCTTTCACCATTAAGGCAGTCACAGCAACCAATAAAAATCCTTACCATTTCGTAAGAAACCTCAAAAGATGCATTTCTGTTAAATTATCTATGTCATTTATCTTTACTGATTCTATTGCTGTTTTGTAGCTAGATTTAAATGAGTTTTCTTTAGTGACTCTGAACAATGGCTACCAAAAATGATGAAGTTTTAAGCCAAATCTTATTGGAATCAGGTTTCCCTTTGCTAGGCAGCCTATTTTATGCATGCAGATAGGCTTAAGTATTCAGGCTACTGCAATCAACTGGTCTGCACAACAGAAGAAAAAAAACCTAAAAATTTCACTGAAAACAAACAAACAAAAAACACAACAGCAACAAAACCCAAGGAACTGTATCATACCTTGGCTCATATGTTGTAGGTTGGAGAGGGAACAGTTTGGAAGGGCTTTCCATAAGTACAACACTTCGATGGATGCCAAGACACAGAGCTCTTTGGTTGGCATTTGTTTTCTAAACCTATCTGCCTGCAAAGTAGGGAGGAAGAGAGCAGAAGATCCGTCATCTATCCCTTTACAAGGGACATAAAATACTCACAAACAACATATCACAAATAGTAATTCTAACTTTTCCAGGAAAGCATGTAAAATTTTATAAAAAGAAAGTCAATGATAATTTAATTTACCTTATAGATTTCGGGACTAAAAACCAAAATCTTTCGATTAATTCAAATGTTTACATATTTCACAACCTCAAACACATAAGAGCTGGATACACACGCTCAGCAGCGTCTGCAAAATCAACTGTTGGTACTCCCTAGAGAACTCTTAGCTCTCAAAAACATTAAGGCTTTGAAAAACATAGCAAGATAGAAGTGAGCAACAAATGCAAAGCTAGAAAGAAAAATTCTGAAATAACTGCAACAAAATGTATTTTTACCTATAAGAACTACTTAGGTTAGTTGAAAAGTAAACAGTTTTTCACATATTCTTTGTTTGTTCCTTAAAATACATGGCACTATTGTTTTCCACCTGAATCTTTCCCTCTATTTCTACAGAAGCAATATAGAAGAAAACAGTTTGTACAAAAATAAATGCTGGGGGGGAATACAACCACAATTCCTAAGTGTAATTACTGTACTAAAACAATTCAGCCTCGGCTAAATCAAACCTTTTTCACTGAAAATTGTTCAATTTGATTGTTTTTTCTTTTGAAAAGCTTCTGCACTTCCTTGAAGACATTCTGAGCACCATGGACATCACCAGTGGCTCCTTGACACACTATAACAACACAGGGAGGGGGAAAAAAAAAAAAAAAAAGGCAAGAAAAAAAAAAAAAGGCAACTTTAATAGTGTCAGGATATAAACAGGAAAAACAAAGGTTAGCTTTCATACTACAGGGAAAAAACAAGGACTTCTGAAAGAGCTGGACAGGGAACCTGGCGAAAGTGCAAATCCTCACTCTCTCATGCACTCTTTGTGAGCAGTAGCAAGTCCATCAATATTTTATTTCCTATCCATTAAAGACCAATATAGCCCAATCTCTAGGGATTTATTATTGGCTGACAGTACATTAAAATAGTTTGACAATAGGTCATATAACAGCCACAGCAATGGAGACTGTACGCATGTCTTATATACATAAAATTACGCAAGTAATTTCTGACCCAGAGCACTACAGGAAGGCAGCAATGTGGGAAGCACCGTGGGAAGCACTATGTGCATGGTTAGTTTCCCCCAAACTAAACAGTGTTACAGCATCACACACAACTGTATTTATCACTTATCCAACCCCTTGAAATTACTCACCTGCTGTCAAATAAGCATAGTAGCATTGGGACCACCTGGATTCATTTTTAAGCCTTTCGAAAGATTCAAATGCATCTTTGAAATTCATCTCTATCATACTGCACCAGCCTAAAAACGAGATCAACTTAAAGTCATGAGAGAGCATGTACAGTAATTCAAGACTAGTGTAAACATTACTGAAATATAAGATTTGTTATGAGAGCTGGAGCTAGTTTAACAACTATGCTAACAGCTTGAAAAATTAAAAACAATAAAAGCATAGCCAATCACAAATACATTGAAAGTTTAAGTTTGCCGGAATTACAGATGCCACACAAGACAAAATGCATTTCGGATCAACAACGTGATCCAGACACTGAAAATGTTTTATAAAATACTTTGTGGAATGCTGAAATTTACAACAACACTTCTACACTCTCCTTTATTTCCGTCTACCTGTGACGGAAATGTCCCTTTACTATAGGCCCTACCTGTGTCCCTTTACTATAGACATTTAAAAGCAGAGCATTATCTCTATACTCAGCACTTGCAAGCAGATCAAGATCATTCACTGGAAAGAATATTTCTTTTTTTGCTCATTTTTGCCAATATTGTAAGGAAATTACAGAAATCCTGCACATTGTGAAGCGTCTTAGACTTACTCATTTTTAGCAAAGAAATGGCAATTTCACAGACGAACCTAATTCATCACTCATTTTAAATAGTCTTGTATGGAAGAGTTTGTCCTCTGTTCCACAATCTACTACATGATTGTGCATCAATTATTTGGGGAAAATTGTTTAAAAGTTATGCAGTTGTCAAACGTTACCCACACCCAAACAAGACTATTGATGCAATTCAATCAATTAAGACAACAGCCAGTATTTTAAAACTTGTTTTGAATCCTAATTAAGATAAGCTAGCCTATTAGCTGCTAGCCAAAACGCAAAAATGAATTACTTATAAAGATATCCAATTTACCTATTTCATATAAGCAGACATGTTGAATCTCCCTTTGGTCTGTTGCAAGCTCCAAAGCAGTATGAAATGAGGTCAAGGCACTATTGATTTGACACTAACAAAGGTGGAAGGTGGGGGGGTCGGGGAGGGAGGGAAAAAAGAAAAAGTTAGATTTCTTAAATTCAAATTATTCAACAGATTTAAGAAAACACTGCTTTCTGTTAATAGATATTAAAAATCATTATATAGGGAAATAAAAAAAAAAAATCACATAGCTGGCAGCCTTTAGCTTAATTAGATGGAAGATGCACAATATCCTATTGAGGGAAAAGCCTCCAAGCTCAGCTCAGACTCTAGATTGTTTGAAATGAACTACAAAACACCATATTGATAGCAGGCTGAAGGGAAGCAACAATATTCGCTTACAAATCAGCTCCACCAGCTCCAACAGCTCCACCAACTCCAACAGCTTCCCTTCCAGGGAAGACCCTTCCAGGTCTGTTCACTTTTGAAGAGAAGTATGGGCAAATTGTGACAAAGCAATAAACTGATCTTTTGACATCTGACTCTTTTCAGGGGTGGGCAGCAGAGTCTGAACTAAATGATCAGCAAAGGTCCCTTCCAACCTCAACCATTCTGTAATTCTGTGATTTCTAATTTTCACAGACAAAACAGCATCTTAAGAGACCTCTCTGTAACCATCTGCAGCTTGAGGCCTTATACAAATCAACATTTAGCTAATTTATATATATATTTATATATCTCAATAGGGCCTACAGTCCCATTAACAGTGTTTCTATATTTATTCTCATAAACATTTTATACATGCAATCAAATAAAATCTTTAAACCAGACCTTGCCAGCCAAGCAAGTAAGTGAAAGAAACCCATGAACAAGCAAAGCTGTCACTTATGCAAGCATATATTGTGAAAATCCTGCAAAAACCTACAACTTGTATCCTTAAGGCCACACACAAAAAAAGCTTTTCTTAAGCCTGGCTGAGAGCTCTAGAGCATTTTTGGTTTTCTTCTTTGTCTCACCAGAGAACACTGTTTAAGCTGTTAAGAAGCTATCACACAATAAATCACACATGTGGACAAGACAGTGCAACTGCCAAAGGAAACCATAGCAATAATCACATAAACACCGTACATTTAGAAAAGTGATGACTAGCCTAAGGTGCCCGCACAACATACAGTTATTTACTTTTGCAGCAGCACCTTCTTTCCGCTGCTTATTAATAAAAATGCCACCGCCTCATTGCTTCCTAGAAAGTAACTCATACAGGCCTGGTTTTACAGAAGTTTAACGTAAGCACCAAGATCAAGTTCTAAGCTATGAAGTTTCAAAATTCAGTAAAACTGTGTTTGCAATGCTTCAGAGGAAAAATACACAAAAAAATCTAACACTTGTTCCTCTGAACATTCTCTAACTTCTAAACAACAATAACAAAAAAGCACTATATAATCCTTCTGTGCAGGGTATGCTGCTCTGCATGATGACTAGGGGCAATGGCATCATCTTCCCACACTGCAGTCTACCAAATCCTGGCCAGCACGGGAAACACGGAACACCTCATCACATGCGACTCCATTAGCTGATATTCCATCTTCCATAATCCTTCTCTGTAACCTCATATGTCTCCCAAGTGCTTTGAGATCTTCAAAAGTTTTCCTTAATCAAGCTCAGTAAATGTTTTAGAATCATTCCTTGATAATTAAAGTTTAAATCATCCCTGGGGACTGTAACAATGTGCTGGAAGATGAATTTCTACTTGGTGTTAATCCTTAAAATACATGCATCACCAACTACGTAAGGTTTCAGAGAATAAAGCGAAGGGATTATAAATGGACAAGAATCACCACATACAATTTTTTAGAAACCTCTACAGTTTGCAAATTTACATTTATAATGCCTTCAACCACAAGCACTCATGCCTTTCTCTAACATTATACAAAAAAAAAATAAATAAAAAGATGAATCGATAAAACAGGTAATATAAAGAACTAAAGAGGATTATTAAATCTGAAATCAAGAATTGCAATGTTATGATTCTCACATTAGCAGCAACAACAATGAAAAAGCATACAAAAAAAAAGCCTCCTGAGTCAAGATGGGTTTTCCCACATAGCTGTTCCAAAACCTAAAGACAGTCCCCCTTACTCTCAACCAGCATTATAAATTTGGGAAGCTTTTAGACCTATGCTCAGAATTAAGGGGAAACACAGCAAAAAGTATGTAAAGTTAGAGAGGGACAGTTTACATTGAAAGGACACTACACAAGAATTAAAACCTCAGAGCTCCTTATTTTATAGCTTTATTTTATACATGTATTTTCAACTACACTTACATTCATTATGCATAGTTATTGCTGAAGAACCTGATCTTTTCCACAAGAACTTCTGCAATGTTCAGCTAAATGAAACACATGTATGACTGAACTTTAATGGCTTTCGAACATTCCCATTGAGCAAAGACCAACCCTTCCCAGGTCATGACAGTTGGCTTCTGACAGGGTAACTCCCTAGATGCATCACTGCAACAGCATGTTCCAAAGAGGGTTTGTACTGGAACCTTAAAATACTTCCAGCATAAAAATAACTAAGTCACGAAAAGATGCCAGCAAAACCTGATCTGCCACAGAAGGTAATTTGGAAAAGCTGCCCTGATGTCCTGTTACCATTACTGTCTCTATCAAAACATTAGGTTGCTTTCAAATGAGAATTGGCTGCAAAAGCAAGCACAGTGTTATCATCAAGATATGGATTAGTGCTTGCAACTACGATTTTCAGGTGAAGGGTTTGAACATACTGTTTTCTGTGTTTTTTTGTTGTGGTTAACGTAAACGTTCTCGAAATATTCTGATCTGACAAAAGCAGCAGCTAGAAGCAGAGCTGTCTGAGGCACTCGTCACCATTTCAGATCATCGCAGATTCTCAGACAAAAAAAAACCTCAGTGAAAAAAACAGAAAACAAAACTGCTGCAGTTATTGAAGAATATCACTGGGCAATAATATTCAAAACAATTTCAGGGAACATGCTCTGCTTGGGTCAGAGCTCACTACAGCAACAGAAAAAAATCCTGTTTGACCTCTTAAAGGCAAAAGCAATTATTTGAGGAAATTACTAAAGATCATTAGCTGTACAATGCATAAAATGAAAAGGGGAAGATAAATGTTATGTACTCAACTGATTGAATATTCAGATTTTAGCTTCAGAAGCAAAACTGAAATAGCTATTTATACCACAAGAAATTCTCAAGTGACCAAAAGTACTTCCTTTCAGCACAGAGCTGCAAGTATATCAAGTGGCAGAAAAAGAATTTCGAAGTGTTATTAATTCAGATAGAAGTAATGGAAGAGCTGATTTGGCACATGAACTTGAAACTAGGAAGATGTTAATCCTTTCTTCTTACTTATCCTTCCATATATCTATGTCCTTGGCTACAATTTGCCAAGTTTGTTCACATCAGCAAAACATAAAATACCAAGAAAAAAAAAAGTATCAGTCAGAAGGATGAAAACATGCAGTACCTCTAATCGCTGTATCCTTCCCTTGAAGAACATGAACAGAGAAGAATTTGGATAAGCAGATTCTTTTTTTGCAAGAATCTCTTTTGCCTCTTTCAATCCTGCCTTGTTATCACTGCCATCAAGAGCAAAAAAGGGACGAACAACTGTGTGGTACCACAACAAAGCTAATCTACAAGAAACAGAAGAATAAAGATTATAGCTTATAAGCAAAGGTTTAAGAGGTTTATGCCCTAGACAGGCAATTTGCAGTGGCTCTGCAAAACAAAGCAGGGTATGAATCTTTTCTTTCACATTATCATAATACATCAATGCATTCCTAAACCGCACCTGAGCATACAATTCAATGCACATTGCCCAAAGTCCAACCCAGCTCACAGCATCAATTCACCAGATAAATTCAGTATTTAGAAGTCTACATTTAAAAAAACAAGAACTGCAGTAAAACTTTAAAAAAAATAATTATTCATTTAAAAAAAGGACTACTATCAACACACAACATCCATGTAAAACATCTGATTTTCATATCAGAATTACATCTGATGTTCAGAACGGCAGACATTTCACTCCTGCAAACAGCAGCAAAGCATTAAGACATCCAAGGCCGCCTGAAGCAGAGAAGACTCCAAAATAATGGTATTCCCATTTCCCCAGAAGGGGAAAGAAGGAAATCAGCAGGCATATTTAATCTTAAGCCTGTTTAACCAATTCAGAATCTGATTCTTCTCTTCGCACAGAGGAAATTTTAGTCCCTCTGCAGCCAATGTTTCAGAAGTGGCACTGCAAAGACTTGACTGTAAATCCATAATAAAAGTATTAGTTTGTGGAGAACACAGTAATAAATAGCCTTCATAAATGGGTTTAAATTAAGCCTGGCTTACCCTTCACTCAATAAAAGGACCAGAATGCAGTATGAAAGCTTGGGAAAAAGAGTACACAAAGAACGCTCCTCTAAAAAGATCAAAAAGACTGTGTAAGGGAACACTCCAGTACTCTTAGATACCAAAATTAAAAATAAACTGAAAAAGATCATTGGATGATAATAAGGAGAAATGACTAAGTGACATCAATGACTCCCACGACATTCTTCTCCGTGAAAGGCTATACTATTTAATAACTCATAGGTAAATTTATCGAGCCCTCACGGGGTACTTTTATTTACTGGCATATAAATTACTAGAGACATTGCAATAGCAGGTACTGAGGAATACAGCACAACTCTCACACAAACTCAAAAGACATCTCAATAACCAAATACAGTATTATAGATTTTGTACACTACCAACTGATGAATTTAATAAACTATGGCACGTTGAACAAAAAATTACATGTTTATTTTACCTGCTGCTGTTTTCTTTAAAACAACATGACTTTTTGGTTCTGATTTTTCCCATTCACTTACTTTCAGTACTAAGTTATCTACCAAAGCATTTCAATATAGCTACTCACGTAGCTAAAGGGGCCTTCATGTCCTTACTTTCACTTGCATACATCAGTGAGGAAAGCCCCTGTAGGCGGTCTCCAGGAAAACCCAGCAGGTTGATGATTTTGAGCAGGTTTGGGGGCACCATGGATATGCAAAGATGAAAAAGTCCATATCCAAAGCTAACAGCACCTTTCAGTCTGTTTAGCGAATCCTCCGTTACACCTTCTGCAGCAATATGATTATCATTTGCAGCATCAGAAGTCAAGGAGTCCTGAGTTGTTTTCTTCTGATAAATTTCCTGAAGAGTATTAATGTCCATATAGCACTTATTGTAAATTTTCCAAGCTTTTCGGAGGATCCACCCACCTTTTATGTATGCTAAAGATCAAGAAAAAAAACAAAACAAAACAAACATGTCAAGGATATGTTTCAGAAGTGTAACAGGGTATTGCATGGATCCTAGGACACGCTCTCATTCGCAAACAATTAACCAGTGCTATAAAGAATTTTGCAACAATAGCAACTTCTGTCATATTGGGCATCACAAGCTTAAGTGCTTTTCAACCACGGGCTTTAAACAGGTATGCAGCACAAAGCTGTTTCCTGTTTCCTCTTCTCCTGCGTGGTAATAGCATTGCCATGAAGGAAAAAAGAAATCAAAGCAACTGAAGGCTGAATTCCACTCCACTATAGAGCGAGGAGGAAATGACTGCCTGACAAACAGAGAGAAGCAAAAATGAATGTTCCTTTTAAGCCAAAATGTTGTTAAAATAATGTGGATGGGAAAAGTTACCTTAAAAAAAAAAAAAAAAAAAATCCTCTGAGGTAGACAGTAAGATCTTCAACAGCTAGTCTGAGTAAAAAACATGATACTGAATACAATGTTTCATATTAAAAATAAAGAGGCAAAGGCAAAATAAAGAACACATGTATTTCAGATTTTTAACATGTTCAGATACTTAACTGCCTCAATTTCAAATTTCAATAAAAATGGAAATGGTACCAAAATTTCCATAAAAATCTAAGCTTGAATATCTTAAGTTGGTTTAAGCAAGATCTATGTTTACAAAAGGAATGTACAAAATGTACATCAAAGACAGCAAAAAAAAAAGCCTGTCATTAAAAGATGAAGGCGTCCAATTTGCCTGTATATACAGCAGCCACCTTGGTTACAGCACCTCTTACAACAAGCATGAAAACGGTAATGAGAAAGTAAATGAGGAATATAATTGCACAGATTAATTGTAAAATGCAGACAACAGCATTTTGTGCTAGAGCCTTGAGACTTAGGAACTGTAGTAATAAAGCTACAATGATGAAAAATAAGAAAGGTTAAAAAGTGTGGATATTAGCAACAGTGTTCTAAACAGACGACCTATTTGCAAAGACCAGTGTCACAACTAGAACAAGAATTAGAAAATGATCAAATGCGCTGATTAAAAAAAAAAAAATTGCAAAAACTACAGAGTATCTCATCTGTGGCAGAAGGGTTAAACTTGCTGCGAACATGAGCTAAAGCTATTTAAAAAATTAATAACAAACGCAACAGAGCATGCAGCTACCAGTTGTAATAAAAAATGCAAACCCCTGCCATGATTCAGCTTCTGTATAAAGCTAACATTACTTAAATTTGCAGCAATTAGGCCACTTTTCAGCTCCACAAAGTATTTTAGAGTTATGTGGTTCACCACAAGATGAATGCTCACACAACCACGTAAAGCAATGCAACAGACAAATAATAAGCAAAAACACGCATTTTTTTTTAATCCTACACAGAATCATGATAAAGCTACTGCTCTACCCATGAGGGTGGAGAAAAAAAAATCTATAACGTGTTTAATGCCACCCATGCTATTAAAAAAATCCTATAAGAAAGCAGTTTGTGCACTGTAATATGCTTCTTGCCAAAGTGTCTCAGGAAGGAGAGAAAAAAAAAAAAAAAAAAAAAGCTTTTTTTCTACCCATCCTCTTCTCAGCAAAAACTGCCTCTGAAGAACACAGTTATTTGAAATGACACTCATTTCAACAATTTACTAAAATAACAGACTCAACAGTTCAGCAAAATGGTGCCACAATGGCTGCAACTAACAATCACAGAGGAGGCTTTCAACCTCTTAAATCTTAACTAAAATTTAACTAAATCTTAACTAAAGATTTTAAGCATGTTTTTGCTCAGTAGAAAAATCCAGATATGCTGCACATTCTGCAGTACTCTGCTAACCACTTTAGCTCTCTAAACAGCGACAAGAAAAAAGAGGACAGACACCAGGCTCCGTAGCTGCTTTGAAAGCTGTAACACAGCAGCAGAACATATACTGAAATGATGAAAGAAAAGGAGAAGAGGAAAAAACAAACAACTGAATGAAAACCTAGAGCTGAGAAAACCCCACCTGCTTATACACTGATACACCAGACAAAAACACTCCCTGAGTTTCTGTTAACTAGAACCAAGGGCATTCCTTAGCTTAGGAAAAACCAAGGCTTCGTATCACACAGAAAGCATAAGGCTTTTGATCAAAGATCTTAGCATTATTTTCATGATAATCTGGGTATTACTTCCCTGGTTCCCCTCAAGTGATGAGAGGGATTTTCACTGACAATCTGCTCTGACTGCCACCTCTTGGTCTTTATTAATACTAGCATTACTTGGGAACATGCTTCTGTAGCGCCTGACCTTGACTACTTTTTAGATGAACTCATGGCTGAAAGAATGCTTCTACATTATGCAAGAGAACCAGTAACACAAGAGAAACTTAAAAAAGCAGCTCTGAGCCGAGACAAGGTGATTTGTCTTCCACAAATCACCATTAACCTCTTCGGCATGCAAGGCCATGCTGAGGTGACCAGAGAACAGGAATGGATTCAGGCCATTCACCTTCAACACATCTCTGAGCTGCCACCAACATCCCACCTGGAAGGCACCAGGCTTCAGCTGTTGATACCTTTTTTAATCTCGCAGGCCACATTAGGTACCAATGCTACCCATCATTGTACCCACTCCTACCATGCCTCTCTGGGAAGATGAAAAGGATTCCAATCTAAGAAGAACCAGCTGAATATGGTTATTATCATGCAAAAAGTGGAAAGCTGTGGTTTGTAGCAATCCACCTTATGATTCTTCTGTGTACACAGAGGTAGAACAATACTGCTGCAAGCACAAGGATCTCGGAAAACCTATCCCTTGTTTCAAATGGAAATGATTTTTTCTTACAAAAGAATCATCTTTACTGATGTTAACAGTCATTGTGCCACTTTACTATCAGGCTTTACTACATGAACATCATGCAAAAACAATAAACACTAAAGCCATAGCACACCTGATAATTCCTGTTTTACAAATGACAGCACAGCCAAGTAGACTTGACAGTCAGCTACAATTATTTGTCTTTGTAGTCGATCAATCATGGATACAGTGGATTTTCGTCCATCAACCTGTATGAAATGCACAAACAAAGTTATTTTAACATCAAACTCAAATACTTTGTGCAACATTTAATACAGATGATTTACTATTTTTTTCCATTGTAACCACTGGTATTTTTAATTTCCAACTAATATTGCTTTGACCTAAGTGGCTGAAAAATTTGTATGAAAACATTAAAAAAATAAAGTTCTCTGATAGCACCTCAAGCAAGTTCCTACTTCCTAAGCACAGAAACCTTACATGCGTGCTCTCAGCTTGCTTTGTTTCATTTTTAAGATTCTGCAAACACTCTGAACGCATTTAACCATCATACAGTCATTAATATATTCATCAAATATGCAACAAATGTGTTAGGAGGAAAACAAGAAGGACCATACGGCAAGCGGCAGGAAAAACACAGTGCCTCTTAAGGGCATGCAATTAAGTATGTCCTGTCATTTCATCTATGTTCAACGCTTTCTACCAAGTACACTAAATATCAAGAAGAAACTGGTTTTAATTTTTCTGCTGTAGAGCTACTATGTACTGTAGAGCACACTGGGAAAACCACTCAACATTTTTATGCTGCTACTGTTTTGTCTATTTCCTCTTCTGCATCCATTATTCTTCATTGATTATTTAGAAGGAGATTCTAAAAGAGGAAGAAAAATTCCCTAGGAATTTGCCTGGCACGTAGCACAATGCAGTCTCATGACTTCTGAACATTACTACAGCATATAAAAATTAAAATGACCCTAATTAGCCAGATTAAAAGTTTTCTGAAACTTTTGATTAATTCTCATTAATTCTAACATATCACTAATTTGTGGCGCTAAGAAAAGTATTAGCAGTATCAATACCATCTACTGCTTTAGAAGAGCAATTGCCTAAATCTGTCTTATTGTAGACAGAACATATAGTTCAGAAATTTAAGCAAAATGTTCTACTGGAGTTAGTTTCTAATCACAACTGTTCTGCACATACCAAAATCATCTAGCCAAAACACCAAGAGGGCAGAAAGAAGATTTTCCAAAATATTTTGTCCAATACACGATTCCATATTTCACAAATAATGTTCTTACGTTCTTTTTAATTTTATTTTTGATCGTTTCAATAACTCCAGCTTCTTCACTCTCACAAAGTTTTTCCGTAGCCTTTAAGTCATCACATGCCAGTTGCATTTTCTCTTCTTCAAATGTCATCATGGCATTCTTCAAAAAATAGAAAATAAGTTTGAATGATAAAAATCATAAACAAACATAAAGCTTTTTTCCCTATAAAAGCTACAGGAAAGTGGTTTTCATGCACGTTTGGCAATAAAATTGCTACTTTTTATTTTTTTTAATTTAATACATACATACACAGCAATACACTTACTTTTACAAAGAAAAACAAAAACAGGGATTTAATGCCTTTCCAAAATATCAGAAGACTGAAATTAGAGCATATTAACTAAGTCCTATCCTCTGCTCTTAACATAATATGCAAACCAAATTCACTTCCATTTTACGTAAAAAAAAAAAAAAATACACACACACACACACACACACACACATATATATATATATCTTTTTGTGAATGCAAGGCATGATTTAGATCCATGCAGATACTGCTTTTATTTAATACTTTGGCATAGGTAACAGGCCTGCAAAATCAGGAACAATTAACTACTACTGCGCTGTAAGAAACAGCATGCAGAATTCCCATACATGTTTGAAGAAAAAAAACACACCAGACTCCAACTGCCGTTGAACTCGCTTAGAAAGCATTTTAGAACAAGCAACTTTTTTCCCCTCTGCTTGCTTTATTTAACGGATGGTGTGAATGAGCCGGGCACACAAAGCGCTGCCGCTGTCTAGCAGAGCAGCAAGGCAGAGCCTGCTCAAGCCTCAGTGCTGCCCCGCTCAGCAGAGCCATGAGGAGGCAGCCTTCTTCCTCCTCCTCGCCCTGGCTTAGGGTGAGCATCCGCTTCTCAATCAGCATGCCTGCCTGCACTGCGCAGCCTAAGCGCGCCGGAAGGGGCTCAAGGGAACTGACTACCTGCGAAACTCTAGCACATACACTGAATTCTGACTTTAAGGAGGGTATTATCATAGAGAACTTCTGCTGCAACATAAGATTAAGCAGCAACAGTCAGAATAAGATCTGAATATTTTTCCTTTTTTTTTTTTTCTCCTTTTGGGAGGGAGAGGGGTAATTACAAGGCTTCTTCATTTTTGCTATGAAAGCACTTAAAAGAAGTAACATGTTTTCATTATGACTCTTTAATCAGTCAATATTCTCAGTTCTCATATATTCACAAAGGCAGCAGCATGAACGGACCTAAGATTAAGAACCCTCATCCCGTCATATTGCTGAGGAATACTAACAGCTATTTAGAAAAATAATTAATTTAATGCCATATCTACTGATCATTTAGGAAAGAGCTCTTATGACTCTTTTAATGGAAGACACCTATGTCATATATTTAAGAAACTGAATCACAGAGCCTTTGTTTTCTATTTAAGCCACATGAGCAAATATGTTTTATTTAACAATGATTTGCTTTCTAGCTGTATCTAAAACTTTGAAAAAAAATAAGTCTCATAAAACAAATTAAGTGTATCCACCACTGTGAGCACATTCATGAACAGTGATTAACTATAAAAGAAAAAAATATATGCTCTCTGCATCTACTCACCAAAAAACTGACAAAACTGGCTCCAAAACTCATTAACGGGCTATGGTTTCTGTCAAAAGAACAAAACGCAGTTAACTACTATGGCACATAACACCAATATTATATTACTTATTTTGAATCATGATTATACATCTGCAGATAAACCCACTTTTTTAATATCATGTTACAAAATTACTGTATCACTCTGCAAAATATAATGGAAAGAGGAAGTCAAAAGCATCATCATTTTCACCAGGACCTGAATATACCTTTACAAAAAAAAAATAAGTTTTCAAGCAGTAGATATTTTAAGAGAAAAATATTGCCAATAAAATATACTTAGTGCAGGATCAAAAAAAAAAAAAAATTAAACTGCAGGATTTCAAAATCCACTCATTCTACTCTATCTATTGTCACAATTCTGACCTACCAGACAAACGTTAACCGACTCCATCAAAAGGTTCCAAGCCCCATTTCTATGAATTGAAGCTAACATGCCCCCCAAAAATAAAAATAATAAAAAAAAAAACCTTAAAAATGGAAATACGAAATTCTACCCTTAGTTTAAATATGTTTCACATTTTATGATTGCAGAGATTTCTAAAAGGTTGAATCCTTCTGGGCCTGTTGGATCAAAAAGGTAAGCAGTGAAAATTGTGGGAATACACAGGACAAGTTTCAAGTTTCAAGCTTCTAATATCTTTTCTAGGGTTTAGGAAAAGGTTACATTTACAGCATAAGTAGCCTATTGCTACAATAAGATACTTAACACTGCTTCGAACTTAATTCTGCAAGCACCAGATTAAAGAAGACTTTAAACTAAGACAGGCGTTTGAAAAAATCCGGAAAAAGTGATATATTGTTTATTACAAAACATATTCCCACTAGTAAAACTAGCAAAGAGTTTCCAAATGCAGTTATTAGTTCCCCCTCCACTTTCTCACTTTGTGATTTAGCATACAGACACAGTAAGACAGGAAAGGAAAAAGAATAAAAAGAAATGACCACATTAAAAAAGGTAAATTAGACCCAAAAAATCTTTCCCTTATCTACACTGCTCTTTTCTAGATATATATTAAGTTTATTTTTTCATTATTGTTTCCAAAGAAAAACAAGTTAACTATTTTCCTCTTTGTTAGCAGGCACAAAAGAAAAGCTACCAGTAGGAGCTTCCACTACTTGGCACCTGGACTGTTCTCTACCAAGAGCTGTGTCACAAAGACAGGTAGAAACCTTCCACAGGAGCCTTTTTTTTGCTTTAAAGAGATGTCAAAGTAGTCCTTATTTAGCATCAACGTTTCACATTGAAATTCGTTCAGAAGAATTTCCCTGAGTTCGACGAGGAGGGAAGACTGTTTTTCCAAGTGAGTTATAAGCAATGAACCATGAGAATCTTCAAATGAACCAGAACCAGAAAAGTACAGGACACAAGAAATACCTAATAAAGCTTGCACTTTTCAATACAAGTCTTTAGAATATACTTTGACCGTTAAGTTTCTATCCACAATAAAAAAAAACAGTAGTAGATCTAGATCTAAAGAGGTTATTTTAATGTAATGATTTTAAATTTGAGTTATCTGAACACCTTTAATAAATTATCTGTAAAATAGATGGGAAAAAACATCACTTGTTAAAATTCTGCACAACAGGATCCAAGATTTTGGGATTATTTTAAGTATGTGCATTAACAAGTCAAATATGCTTAGCAACATATAGATTTTGTTCACAGAGGAGCAAGCATCCAGACATTCCTTATGGCTTGGCAAGACATATCAGTTTCATCAGCAAAACTGAATTTGCATTTAAGTCTTGTGGAACTACAGAACAAGTAGTAAAAATGGTGCATATGAAAGTATTTTAGATTCTAGGACTTTTTCCCCCCCACACTTTCTGTCTATTAATAAAAAAATTCTTCTATTACAGAAACAGGTCAGCTGGTAAAGCTCCAAAAAATGAAACATATCAGCATCAGAGGTAAAGTGATTCCCCATCTGTGGGAACAATATTTTTAAGCAGAATAGCTTGAATAACTGTTATATTTGGGAGATCCGTAAAAAGAAATAACTAAGAATGAAATAATCTTGCATTCAACAGCTCAACATACACATTAATTTGGACATGGCAGTCAAGCATAAATTTACAGAATGTATTTTTCTTTCTCTTCTGAAATTAAAACCTGTTCTTTAGAGCATACATTTATTTATGAAAGTATCAACATTTAAATAAACATATTGAAAGCCTGTAGATTTCTTTTTGCTAATATTTTAATATTTTGTTAAAGACAGATGGCTAGTTACAGCTGGGTATACTGCTTTTCCAGATTCCAAAAGATAAAGAATCTTTCACTGCTTGCAATAACCATTTACCTAAGTATAAGCACAGAGAAGTTTTTTTCCACAAATATTTATCTTAAGCCATTTGTCAAAATGGTTTCTCCGTTTGCATTTTGATACTCTTATCTTGACTAACTTTACAGTTCATCTCCTATCACAGTCAAAACAGATCCTTGAGAGCCACATTGCTCTACACTGGGGTTATCGCTAGCTATAATACACCAAGTGGGATGTTACAGATCGAGTGGCTGAATGTTAAAAAAGACTTCCCATAAAAAGCCTTCTCATTAAGCACACATTGACTGCTTTTTCACCATTAAGCAACAAAACACCACGTTCAATGTTATCTGGGAAATGCTTTTATTAACATCATGGAGTATGGCAATAAAAACTCTCTCTGCTCCCTCAGCACTTTCGGATGTCTTATCAATAAATGAACTAAGGCATGCTTCTACCGTATTCTGTGCAGTGACTAGGTAGGAGCTGTAGCTTGATGAAAAAAATCACTTTTTAATGTCATTTTAGCATTTAAATATCTATTTTAAATACCAACTGCATTTATTGCTCAAGCTTTGTGGAGAGCATATAAAATGATAAATTCTTTAATAGCTCAGTGTTACCTTCTCAACAGCTGTAAAGAAGTTTGTGATGATATAGTAGAGACTCCATCAGTAACACCACAGCATGACTAATGCTGAAAGCAAGTTTCTGAACACCACACTTCCATGATGTACCCCTCAGCTCAAGCTCATTAGCAGTGTTTGCTGAAATGACTGTCAGCATCACACATGATTCTGAATCTTCTGCCAGAATCCAAGAAGTTAAGATACCGACCTATCTATACAGGCAGCACTTGAGATATCGCTCAGTGCTGAGATGGCCACAGAGGCCACATTGATGCTGGCAGAACTTGGGCTCTTGAGCACAAATGAACCTTGGGACACTGCACTTCCCAAGCTACCTTCACCACTTCAAAGCAATAGCCTCTAAAAACAATTTAAAAATTTAGTTGGCTCAAAGATAAAGAAAAGCTTAGCACCAAGGCCAGAAAAGTCCTCAACTGACACCACTGAATTACATTCTCTCTAACAGATCTATTCTAACATTTAATCATGAGGCTTGTACCATCAATTTGCTTAACTATTGTCCTCAATATCTTCGTGAATGGTAACAAGCAATACAAGCAGCTTAAAAGCAACTAGACCTTCAAAATATTAAACCCCAAACTGCCACAAGACTTTTGTTCTTATATGTGTCAGCATCTGGGTGCTAAGCCCAGACCTGTGTGTTCAGGACACACACCTTGTCTCTGAAGGTTTTTGTGTTTGCATCCACCTTCTCAACCACATAAATATTTGTGACCATTTCAGCTATCAAACGGCAGTCAAACTACATGCACTGTATAGATTCTGCAGATAATGATCAAGTGGTCAAGGGAGTTTTAGATTTGCTATCATCTTTCTGGTGTAAAACACTGGCACTACGCCAATATTCCAGCCTCTGTCTGCTCAGATATTTTTGGTGAATACTGACAATTACAGATCTAAGCTCTTCCTTTGCTCTAAAAAGGTACCAGTACGACACCACCAACCATCTTCCTTTACTCCATCTGCTACTATACTCGGACTATTACGCTTACAGCATGTCTGTTATACTGACCTTTCTACAGGCAAAGAAAGGCAAGGGAAGAGAGATGGGCACAGATTCTGGATGCACCTATTCAGTAGGTATTTCACAGACTCTACTCTAGAATACATTTTTAACACTGAATTAAAAATCAGTAGCATTAAAATGTGGCCATTACAAAAATTCAGAAATACCCTGGAGTATGGTTTTCTACCTGCATTGTCCTCTCCAGATACATGTTGCAAAATGATTTGCATTTTGTCCAGCAAATTGGCAGACACAAGATATTTTAATAAATATATATATATTCTATTAATACAAATTCTACATGATACCACAATAAAAAAAATTATCTAGGAAATGGAATTACATGTAACTATATTTAAGCCATATCTTTAGCTGCTCTGCAGTAGAACCTGTGTGCCTTCAAGCTCTTCCAGTTTTCCCAGTTGTATAAATCAGTGTTATGTGAGACATTACTTCTCTCAGCAAACCCTGACTAATTCACCTCATTTCATGGCTTATCTTTAAGATGATCATTTATTTTCAAAAGAAACATTTGCCATGCCCCATTTTCATGCATGATGATAACATTCAGGAGTCTTAAACTTTGGTTTAATAAAGCTGGGATAACACAGCCTTATTTTAATTATTAAAAAACAGAACTGAAGCAAATCAGAAGAAAAGTCAATTACTTCTCCTTTTTCCTTTCTCCATTTTCATGATAATATTTTGCTTCAAAAATACATAAGCTTTAACGCTACTATAGCCTAGCTCAGGTTTATAAAAATAGTGCAATTAACCCACCATTTCCCCCCACCCCATTTTCTAGGCACTGCCACTTTAGCAACACTCCAGTCAGCATGCAGATCATTATGCTCAAGTTGAAACAAAACAAGTTATTTTCCTTCAAAGTGGGAAAGTAAAACATAATGAAAATTAAGAGCTTGCTCAAGTTCACAGATAAACACAGAAGTAGATACCAAGTATTTTAGAACTAGCAGAAACATGTATTTAAAGTGTTAAGGGATTTATTGCAAACACATACAAATCTTTTCATCATTATTCAATAGATTGTTCAAGAATATATTCTAAGCATGATTTCTGAGGATAGAAACATAAGGCACCTCTGTACTACTAAACATTTCACCCAATACTGATGTGCAAAATACCTAATACAATATAAACGTATTCGAGAATCACAGTATTAAGATACATTTTAATGGAAAACTTCTAATGTCAGAGGTGGTTTATAGGCTGTAACTCGCTCAAATTTGTTTTGACTGTTGAATGAACTCTAAGCATAGACCACTATTACTATGAATATCCAACTATTAAAAAAATTATATAGTTCTATGGCTCTTTTTACTTGATTTTGTTTTGCTCTTCCCTAAATTACCAGCAGATTGTTTAGCTGTAACTTCAGGCTGTTAAGCTCAGATGCACAACAAGATAAAAACAGAATTAGCAAATACTGGAAAGCCTTTCAAATTGCATCTGTACTTTGAAAGGCATTTATAGAACAGAGACATAACCTAATTATAGTTTAGCCCGTGATCTGTACTAACTGCCCAATTGCACCCTCTTAAAATCCACAGCAACTACAAATTTGATCAAAATCTTTCTCCAGCATAGGCTCAACTACCCTGACTGAAATTAGGGCAGAACTAACTATAGCAGCATAACTGACATCACACAGCTTATGGACACCTCTAAGTCCCAAAGTATAGTAAAACAAAGAACACACATGCCATCACAAAAAGCTTAATTTTTGGTCTTAAGAGTCCTTTGCCAAGCTCCGTAAACGAGATTTTCTAACAAGGATTAGATTGCCCATTCATGGGCCACAGGCTATCTGCTGATCTTAATGTCCAGCTTATATTCCTGTTACTTTCATCTGTTACCTCATCTTATACTTAAACTCTAAGTATTTTGTACCACTGGCACCATTTTTGCTTTGGAATGGTTCAAGCACTCACCAAAATGGGTTTTCTGTCCCATCACTGAAGTTTGAAAGGTAGTAAAGGTAGTAAATACCATAATACTGTTTGCATGGTACAATAGTATGATAGTAAGCATGCCAAATAAGTATACTTGTGTATCATGCACTTTCTGCTTGCTCTAGTTTGCTGTTTTTCTCCACATTCTCCTCTCCCATAGCAGATCATGGGGCATGTTTTATACACTGACTCCATTCTTTAACCTTTACATTTTTTGTTACAGAATCATGTCTTCTCAGCAACCCCTTGTTTTCTTCTTCAGAAAGAATATATGTATGTATATAGCTTACTATATACATCTCACTTCTCCACTTTGCACCACTTCTCCTTATTTGCACACAAACAAAAATTTTAATCAAGTCTTCTGAGAAGAGTCATTCGTGCCAAGTCAAACACTTCCCTTTTAAGAAATGGAAAGGCTGCTGGATTCCTTAAAAAATATCATCTCCAGTCTTACCTGGATGCTTTACATTGTGAGTCAATATCCAGCTAAATACATAAAATTTTTTGATTATATTTGACACTATTTCACATCCTCCTATCCAGAGGAAGCTTCCAACCATTTTGATTTGCAAATGGTGTTAAGAAGTGAAGAATCAGCGCAGAAAAAAAAAAAGTCTTTTGACAGTTTCTTAGCTTCTTTTTTTCCTAATTATATTTTCAGATGCAGAAGTAGTTCAAAAGTCCATGAAGCTAGAAGAAAAAAGAGCACACACCAGCTCCTTGTTTTTTTCGATAGTGTCAGAATAGTCCACTGAAATGATACCTCACAGGCTCATTCTGGGCCCCATTTCCAATATCTACATTCTAGGTATGTAGAATTTCTCTCTCAGTTTGAAAGGCACTCAAAATTTAAACCAGTCAAAACTTAGATAATTTTAGTGTGGTTTAAACAGAACAGAAGGACTAACATCTGCGAATCTGAAGTATGAGTTAAATTCTGTAGTGACCTGACAAAGCTAAAAACAAAATACAGCGGTGGGGTCTGTTGCAAATTTATGAACTTCTTTTATCAGTTTGTGTTTGATTCAGGTGCAGAAGATTGTCACTACAAATACATTGAGTATCCAGACTTCTTAAAAAAAAAAAAAAAAAAAAAGCTCAGGCATATGCTGATGCTATTGCAGTTGATTTTTAAGACCCTGATAACAAACTGCAGTTGACATTAGACTAACACAAAACAAGGCAGAAGTCTCACCTGACAAAACAGTAGCTGGTTTGCAGCAATAGTCAATGCAGTTCCAACTACTTGCGTGACCTGACATATAACAGACCCATTCAACAGCCTTCTTGAGGTTTTGAACGGACACCTCCGAGCTCTAAACCCTATGAGACACTCACCTCTGTTCAGCACAGAAACGATGGCTCTACAGCCAATCAGTTCCACGTATCACCACTCTTCAAAAGCATGACTGTACTGTTGTCATTATCCTTATTCAAAAAAAAAAAAAATAGCAATTCTACCCTAAAAAATGCAATTTCTACCCTAGTTTCCTCAAGAACTGAATTACAACCACTTTGCAGACTGATTCTGAGCTCCTAAGTCAGTCTTTTGGAAGATGTGGAATGTAGAGCAGCAAAGAGAAGCAAGCAGATTCAACCTACTTTGGAACAACAGCTGTCATGAGGCTCATCAAATTGTCCATTTTCCCATAAGGACAGCAGGATAGATTTGAATTTAGTTTTTCACAAAATAGTTCAAGGTGCCATATGAAAAAGAAAACAAACAAACAAAAAAAGGAAATGAAATAAATAATAAAGTAAGTGCAATGACAGTTTCTAAGGAGCAATTTTAACATCTCAAATGAAGTGACTAATCAAAATTAAGTTTTGATGCCTAACTGAGTTTCCAAAGGATCTTTAAAGTCTTAAATGATTTCTGTAAGAAAATGATCCTTTGTTCCTCCCTTCATTTCCAAGAATCATTTGATGATTATTAAACCTCTGAAGCAGAGCTAAACTACCTGTCCAATCTATAATTAACACTTTCTGTAACAGAGGTCACACTTCACGCACACACAGACACAAGCATACTCATTTATGACTGTACGCAAAAAAAAAGCATTTGATAGTGTTTCTTAACTCCTTTTAGGGAAGGACACATACCAGACAAGCATTAAACAGAAAAGTACTTGGAGGAGGTGGAATATGTAGGGGAGGAAGAGGGAATTGAACTTGCCACACATCTCTGAAATCCTAATTAGACACAGTTAAACAAACTTTGCTGTATCTTCTACACGAGATTTTAAACACACAGCTATCATGCAACTCAAAGGTATACTAGCTGTCAGCAAAAGGATCCCTTTATTGATTTAAGGGTGGCCTAGACAGACTTTTGCATATTAAAGAAAAACAAAACTGTCTACCCTAGGGCAATGATTATCAATCTGTGCCTTGTAAAACCACTCAATCCAATGAAGGAATTAAGAGCCACTACTCATGGACAGCATTTGATGGCCAACATTGAATACTGCACTGAATGTAACGATATCTCTGGATTAAAAAAATAAAAAGGAACAAGAACATATACCAGAAAAAAAAACAGTTTGATATGAAGGTTAGATATGATAACAAAAGGAAAGAAGGAAGGAAGGAAAGAAGGAAGGAAGGAA